>JAPDVU010000007.1:21303025-21781984 GCA_026230045.1 Corynorhinus townsendii
TTTATGAAGAAAATTATTTTTAAAAGGCAACAAAGACTAAAAAACTAAAGATGAAACACTAAAAATAAAAAGACAAAATAGTGTCAGAAAAAAGGAAAATTAAGCAGCACTTGTAAGGTAGATATGTCTAGTGAAAGAGGAAGGAAGGAAGGAAAGAAGGAAGGAAGGAAGGAAGGAAGGAAGGAAGGAAGGAAGGAAGGAAGGAAGGAAGGAAGGAAGGAAGGGAGGAAGGAAGAAAGAAAGAAAGAAAGAAAGAAAGAAAGAAAGAAAGAAAGAAAGAAAGAAAGAAAGAAAAAAAGAAAGAAAGAAAGAAGAAAGGCTGTTTCCAAATCTTAGCTATTGTAAATTGTGCTGCTATGAACATAGGGGTGCATATATCCCTTCTGATTGGTGTTTCTGGTTTCTTGGGATATAGTCCTAGCTAAGATTTGGAAACAGCCTAAGTGCCCATCAGCAGATGAGTGGATTAAAAAACTGTGGTACATCTACACAATGGAATACTATGCCGCTATAAAAAAGAAGGAACTTTTACCATTTGCAACAGCATGGATGGAACTGTAAAGCATTATGCTAAGTGAAATAAGCCAGTCGGAGAAAGAGAAATATCACATGATCTCACTCATATGTGGGATATAATGATCAACATAATTTGATGAACAAGAATAGATCCAGAGACAAATGGTAGGGGAGGGGGCGGGGGTTAGAGAGCAACCAAAGGACTTGTATGCATGCATATTAACATAACTAATGGACACAGGCACTGAGGTGTCTTGCCTGGGGTGGGAATGGCTGGGTGTGGGGGTCAATTGGGGGAAAAGAAGACAAACGTAAAACTTTAGACAATAAAAAACCCAGAAAGAATGAAAGGGAGGGAAAGAAGTCAGTAAATCCTTCCCTTCACTGAAGAAAAATCAGTGCCTGCAGGTAAAAACAGTCATAACTGATGAAGTGTTGAAATATAAGCATAAAAAAGAGTAATTTGCCAGTCATTGAGGCAAAAAATATATTCATACTTCACTGAATACTTCACTGTTGCAACATTGGTCTTTCTGTAGCCCCCTTAAATAAGTTGTTCCATAACGTGATCAGGGTGATCTTTCTATATGTGAATTTGATCACACAGCTCTCTTGCTTAGAACTCCTCACTGGTTCTCCCTGTCCTCCATCCAGTGAGCCCCAAGTTCCTGAGCAAGACGTGGACTATATCTCTCTCTCCTGTCTTGTCTCCTGCAACTCCTAAAGCTCTGTCTCAAGAACCCTGCAAGAAACATGCTGTCCAATCCACCACAGATACCCTTCCTCCCTTTCTACACCCTCTTAACTCTTAGCTCTTACTTTTCATTCAGAACTTCTCTGATTTTTCATTTCCTCCAGATAGCCTTCCCCTTCTCAAAAAAGGATAAGTCTCTGTATCCTGTGCTAATATATAACCAGACATGCTTCTATTGTGATGTGTTTTGTATTATTTTGTCCTTTCCCATGTTTGTTCCTTGTTGTTTCACCCACAGATTGTGATTGTGCTCAGAGTTGAGTATGTGCTCTAGCATTTAACATGGTAACTAGTCCAGATGCTATGCTATGTGGGTGTGAGATTATGCTTGTTAACTTGAATCATGGAAAATAACTGGGCCATATATCAAGCACAGAAAGAGAACTCAGACAGAGGCAGATAAAGTGAGTCCCCAGAAATTTAGTAATTTCTTCGTCAGTAGTTTCAACTTAATCTCTAATTCTGCAGACCATTTAGAAAGAAAGGAATCAAGGCCTTTGGTTTTCATCTTGAATGTATTGTTTTATCATCAGTATAGATCAGAGACCAGTAGTGCATTACAACAAGTAGAAAGGCCCTGAAGCTGGATTGTGCCTGGAGACACCTAAAAAGGCCAGTGTGTCTGGAACAGAGAAGGCTAAGTGGGGGGAAAGTAGAAGATGCAGTCACAATGTTAAGAAGCAGCCAACCCCTGGGGCCTGTAGGCCATTAAGAGCTTTGACCTTTATTTTGCATGAGATGCAAAGCCATTGAAAGGCTTTGAGCGATGGAATGACAAGATATCATTTACATTTTATCAAGATCACTCTTAACTATCTTGGGTGAATAGGGACAAGTTTGGAATAGACCAGTTAGAAAGCTTCTGCAGTTATCCAGGTAAGAGCTACTGGTGGACCAAAGGGGGAGCAATGAGAAAGGAAGTGGTTGTATTATGCATATATAGTATTTTAAATGTACAGCTAATAGGATTTCCTGGTGGGCTGCATGTGCTTGGTACTGAAAGGTAGATCAATTGTGTGAACAAGAAGGGACAGAGGAAAGAAGAGCAGAGATGATGAAAATGATAACAATTCAGTGCCATTCTAAAAGTTGTGCAAAAAATAAAAGGGACAGAGGCCTTGCCACTTCACAGGCTGTGAAACTGACAAAACCAACAACCCAATGAGATGGCTGAAACAGGAGAAACCTGCTTATGCATCAATCTCTAGTCCCCACTACTGTGCCATAGAGCCTGCACCAATGGAGAAACCTAATGTATCCAATGGCTCAGGACATTTGGGAGTCACCCTGAGGAGACATTTCGGAAGAGGATATGGCTGACACAGGGCAGTATCTTAAGAATGTCTGGGACCTTCAGCCTTAAATAACAAGAAAACAAAATTACTATTTCTAAGAATTGGAATATATTGGTAAATGGATCCTAATCAACTGGCCCAGATTCACCACATACAGGAAGATGAACCTGGCAGCTACAGCTAATCAGAGCTTAAGCAATGGGCAGCTAAGTCTGACCTAGGACCCTTCATTACGCTCTGGCTTTCTGGCCCTTATTCCTCTCCCTTATTCCTTGTATCACTAACCAACATCATGTCTAAATAGTTGAATTCAAGGTCCAGACCATCGTGGTCTCCCTTATCCCAAGGGAGTAGTACCTACTTCTCAGCCCTCCTCCAGCTCCAGCCTGAAGCTACAGGGCAATTGCACAGAGAATTACTCACCAGTTTCCTCTCCTTTGGACACAAGCCCATGAAGTGAATCCAGAGAACTAAACCCACTCTTTATATCGCCTTCCATCTTTGACCCCTGCATCTTATTGTCTCGGGAGAGAATCACCAGTTCCTGGTCTAAGCCCTTTAGAACTTTACTCCCTGGGAAAGCGTAGGTCAGCTCAAACATTAGTGAGAAACTTAGATTGGGGGAATGGGGGATAACTAAATATTCCCAGTTTTCCCATTTGCTATTGAACAAACCTTATTATGACAGAGCTCCTTTGAGTCTCTTGGCCAGGAAACTGGATTAAAAAGGGGCCACATACTAAACTGACAAGCTCAGGGCAGGCCTGCATGGCAGCCTTACACACTCAGAGACCTAAAGTAACCACAAGGAATGGTCTAAAATTAAAACTTCATAACTAAAAGTGAGTCATGATGGTTAGTCACGTCCTATGCAGGTATCTTCACAGACAAAGATCAGTCTTTACCTTAACCGAGCCTCTCTATTGTGTTATTGGGTCTATGATAATGTATCTTTGGAATGTCAGAGTAATCCCCTTCTTCCAGATCTTTCAGGGTATAATCTCCCAACAGAGCAGGAGACCCTGGAACCCCTCATTGTTATCTTGTTCCCCGTACGCTATCTCTATGTGCTGTAAATGTTCATTGTTAACTATCCTGTACCCACCAATGTAAGAGAAGGATGTGTCTATTCATTTTACTTTTTATGCCCCAGAGATTTCCCTGCTTTGAGTTCTCTTGCCTCTCTAATCAATCATGGATGGATTTCACGTAACCTCCTTACATCTTTCCCTTGCGTTCTGATGTATAACGTTAGGTGCAAAACTGCCATTCTCTGGAGCATTTTCTCAGTCCACTGAGATTTTGCTTCCCGGCAATTGTCACCAATTTGGCTCAAATAAAGTCATAAAAATTCTCTACAGGTCTGGATATTTCTTACATTAACAAAACTCAGAAAAAAAGTGTATATATATATATATCTCCTATCTGATAAAAAAGTGATATGCAAATTGACCATCACTCCAACACACAAGATGGCCATCCCCATGTGGTCAAAGATGGCTGCCCCATGTGGACACAGGTGGCCATCACAAGATGGCCAGCAGGGGAGGGCATTTGGGGGAGACCAGGTTTGCAGGGGAGAGCAGTTGGGGGCAACTGGGCCTGCAGGGGAGGGCAGTTGGGGCAACCAGGCTGGCAAGGGAGGGCAGTTCGGGGTGACCGAGCCGGCAAGGAGGGGCAGTTAAAGGCAATTGGGCCAGCAGGAGAGCAGTTATGCATCGACCGGGCCAGCAGGGGAGTGGTTAGAGAGTGATCAGACTGGCAGGCAGAAGCAGTTGGGAGCCAGCAGTCCTGTATTGTGAGAGGGATGTCCATCTGCCTGTTTAGGCCCGATCCCCCAGGATCGGGCCTAAATGGGCAGTTGAACGTCCCTCAAGGGGTCCCAGATTGGAGAGGGTACAGGCTGGGCTGAGGGACACCCCCCATGCCCCATTCACAAATTTCATGCACCGGGACTCTAATATAGAGTTAACCAGTTGTGTACTTACTCTGTCATTAAATGAGATAGTTTAATTGTGCTTGAAATCATGGAACACGAAACCAACATCCAATCAGATTCACTATAACAGGATATAACTAAAAGACAATGAGTTTCTAGTATTTTTATTGTTTTTCATAGCAATCCTATTTTACTGCTGATATTTAATGACATTTACTTTATGCAAGTCCTGTACTAACTTTATTATCCCTAGAAAATTTTATTTTATTTTATTCTCACAACAACCCTGGGGGCTTGATGATAACATGATGTGCATTTTATAGCTGAGGAGACTGAAGGCTGGTCAGAATTGTATGCATTAGGGTTAGAATCCTATATCTATTTAAGGCCAGATTCTGACTCTTAAAGCATTCACTATATATTACCTTACAGTAAATGTATTTAAAGCATTTGCTTGGGCCTAAGCATAAATACAGCCCAATTATTTTTGCATTTACTTCCAAACTGAATGTATTTCAATTCAGAACTCTTCCCAAAGGAACAGTTCAGAGTATAAATCTTTGATAAATTGTCTCTGAATGTGTTTCAAAAGACAAAGAATCTGAACACTCTCTTCCTTTCAAAGACAGGAAGTTGTTCTCATAGGTTTGTCTTTTACAGAAGTATATGCCTCAGCAACCAGAACTTTTTGATTGCAACATTCAATAGATTGAGTGTCATTGGTCTTTCTAAGAGAAGAAATGAGGAATGGGTCATTTATTTTACTGAAATTTTTAAAAAATGTTCAAATATTGTTGCCTCAGTAAGAAAACTACTTGACAAATAGATAAATGATATATTGATAAGGAACCAGATTCCTGCTACAGTAGATTGGTTTTTCATTAAGGTGTTGGTGCAGATGATTTTAGTTGACTTTCTTACCCATCCATTCATCCAAAGTTAGGATTTGGGGACTGTGTCCTGGTGGAGAAAGGTATCCTAAAGTTGGATCACGTGCTCAGAGGCCCTGCCTCCCTGCGCTAACACACAGCACCACTGCCATGCTTTAGCAGGGTGAGGACTTCTTAAATCTTTCTGCTGCAACCTTGCTGAGTTAACAATAATAAATGCTTGCTATTGACACCCTGGTAAGAGAACTCAAAGGGCAAACACCAAACCACCGACTGCTGTAATCTCACTTTGAAAAATGTTGAAAAGAGAAAGAAAACTGATATTGCCGCCACCCTCATCATGGAGCTTACCAGAAAGACATCTTAGCTTAGACATGGGCACTGTGCCAACATTCATTCATGCACTTAGCAAACATTTTGAAGCCAATTTTACCAAGCGCAAACTCCTTATATATATCCTGGTTTTGTTGGAGCTCTCTCTGGGGAAACTTCTTGATTAATATATCTATAATCATTGCACTATGACCTCTAATCCACTTGTCAACCACAACTGATCTGCCTTTTGTTATCACAATGAAAAATAAGCTTTGGGATTTAGAGTTGCTTACACTGACATCTCATTGCTCTTTGGTAAACATCCCCTTGATTTTGAACTGGAAAGACAGGCACCTTGAATAAAAGGACATTTCCCATATATAGTTAGCTATAACCATGTGACTAATTTCTGGCCAATGAGAGGTAAGCAGTTGTTTTGTTTTTGTTTATTAGAATGTCTGGGGAGGCTCTATAGAATAAGCTGACACCACTTTAAGTGTTGCATTGTTTCCACACTTACCCCATGTTTTGGTCTTTAGCAAATAAGATTTCAGGAGATCTAGCAACCATCTTAGACAACAAGGTAACAAGAAGCCTAACTATAAGAACAGTGCAGAAAGGTAGGATCCTGTGTCCCAGATGTGTGTAAGTCCAGAATAAGCACAACTATTATAAAGTGAAAAAAGGAACATTAATTTTTACTTGGATCTGGGGTAGGATAAGAAGTTTGAGTGGGCTAAAAAGGCATAAGAAACCATTTTTGGTTTATAGTAAACATTTTGTATCATAATTGTAGTCATGGTTATTGCAGTGTATACATTTGGTAAAATTCACTTGACTGTATACTTAAGATGAGTGTATTTTATTTCATGTAAATTATATGCCCATATAGTTTGTTGACAAAAAATTGCACAGGAAATGTACTTAATTTCACAATATTGGGATTTCTTAATTTGGGGCAAGAAAACAATGGCCACCATTATATCTACTTACTGTAATATTGGAGATCCTTTCAGTGGTGATAATAAAAAGTAAATGAGATTTAGGGCTCTAAAAAAAGATACAAGATAGTATTACTCACAGACTTGATTTATTTATTAAATTTAGATTGTAGCATTAAGTATATTTGATACTGTTATAATTAACCTAGTTATTAATAATAGGAAAGGAGCAAAGAGAAGGCCAAATATTATAGGCATGTCCTTTGGGTAGCTTTGCCAGGAAGCTGCAGCTTTATATCTCCAGGGAGCCACCTGTCCATTCCTCACAGATCTCGGGGGGAAGGGCCTGGACAGGGAGGAGATAGACACATGCCCAGTAAAGTTGGGGTGACATTGGGAAAGTGCTTGGCTGGGAACAGATATTTGGCCAGAATGGGCATGACCACTACAAGGGCTGGAAATTCTAGATATTTAATCACCTAAACAAAGGAATTTGATCTCTTGGTTTCTCCCTGTGCTCTTGGCTCCCTGGGGACTCTTGGTGCAGGGGGCATGCTCTCTTGACTCCTCTGCATTTACCCACGTGGCCCATGGTCATGTGGACCCCACACACAATGGACTAATAGATGAGCTAGCCTGATGCTGAGCTGGACTGGCTGCAATATGGAACAGAAACGGACACTGACTTTGATTTTATCTCTACTGAAACACTTCTATGACTGAAATGAGACTTTGGAAACCCAGGGATGTAATTCTACACAAATAGAAATCACTCATCCTCCCATGCCAGTCTTTTTATTGAGATATCATAAGGATTCTACCCCCAGCACTCAGTGAGGAAAAGGACACTTCAATTTCCCCAATAACACATTGATGTTTATTTTCTGTAATTTTCAATGTGTTTATAATACTAATTAAAACAAACAATAATATGTAAGTTTGCAAGGATAAGTAATATCAGAAAATGATTGTTACTTTGTGCATTAAGAGATTATAGTTTAAAAAATCATACGGACATTTTGACATCTCACAAAAATGTCAGTTGATAAAGTGTAGCACCTACTTCAGGAAAAATAAAAAACAAAAGAAAATCAAGCAAAACATATTATAAAATAAAAATATATAAAAATAATTATCTGGATCAAACATTATTTAATAACCAATAGCACACATATAATTAGAAATGTATATCCCATTGCCATTAAAGAAAGTAAATTGTTGTACAATAGTTATTTGGGGATCATAAACAATGCAATGAATATTAAAAAATTTAAAATATGAATTTTTGTAGTGAAGACATGACTAATTCTTTTGAGAATTGTCTAAATTTTCTGAGACAACACCAAGAAAATCAAACTCAGAGCTTCATATACACACACACATACACACACACATACTAGAGGCCCAGTGCACAAAAATCGTGCACGGGGTGGGGCGGGTCCCTCAGCCTGGCCTGCACCCACTCCAATCCAAGACCCCTTGGACATCCCTCTTGCAATCTGGAACCGCTGGCTCCTAACTGCTCCCCTGCCTGCCTGATCACCCCTAACAACCTCTGCCTGCCAGCCTGATCACCCCTAACTGCCCTCCTCTGCCAGCCTGGTTGCCCCTAACTGTCCTGCCCTGCCGGCCTGATCACCCCTAACTGCCCTCCCCTGCTGGCTTGGTTGCTCCTAACCTCCCTCCCCTGCTGGCCTGGTCACCCCTAACCACCTCTGCCTCGGCCCCTGCCACCATGGCTTTGTGTGGAAGGACGTCCGAATGGATGTCTGGAAGACATCTGGTCTAATTAGCATATTACCCTTTTACTAGTATAGATTATACAACATAAGCTTTAAGGTAAAATTGCATTAGTAGAAATGAAGAGACATTTCATTAAAAAATGTGTATTGGTTTGATATGATTCAAATCCATTTGTTTATGACAAAAATCAAATCTTTAAGAATACGATTGCTTGCCCTAGCTGGTTTGGCTCAGTGGCTAGAGCTTCAGCCTGAGGACTGAAGGGTCCCAGGTTTGATTCTGGTCAAGGGCACTTGCTGGGTTGCGGGCTCGATCCCCAGTAGGGTGCATGCAGGAGGCAGCTGATCAATGATTCTCTCTCATCATTGATGTTTCTATCTCTCTCCCTCTCCCTTCCTCTCTAAAATCAATAAAAATCTATTTTAAAAAATAAAAAAATAAGATTGCTTTGCAATCAAAGCCAAGTAAGGTGTGTCATTTGTTGTCCCTGATGAAGTCTGAGCAGCTCAGTTGCTAAGCGACTTCACTGGGTTCTTATCAAATAAAATCCATGGAGAAGCAACTGTGCTCACCATGCATTTAGGCTATAAAGACTGAAAGTTGGACAGGACAGAGTGCTTCTGGGGTAGGAGACAGTGAGGGCAGTGGCTGGCAGGCAGGGAAGACACAGGAATGCCCAGTGCCTGAAAGCACTGGAGAGTCTGGGATATACAAATCTGCTGGGGGCGGGGTCAGGCCCTGAGCTCCAAGAGGTCAGGTCTGGAGGGAGGGCAGGGGTGCAGTTCCAGGGATCCCCTTCCTGTGAGGCTCCTCCTCCTCCCCTTAACTCCCTAAACTGTCCATTTGGATGAGGGGGTGGGAAGCAGATATGCAATGCCTGGGTGGAACACCCCTCAGTCCCAGATCTCTCCTGGGACAGGGGAGGGGTTTTTGTATTGGTTTATTTGATTCTTTTTACACGTTGAAGAGGGTGGCAGGGGAGTGTCTGCCAGACATGGTTTCCTTCTGCTTGCTGCCAAAGCTTCCCCAGATGATGCCTTTTTCCTTCCTTCCCTGCTGCCCCCAGCCAACTTGCATGAGATTGCCAGAGACTAAACTGGGGCCCCTGTTGTATTGCATGGAGATTGCACTCCACAGGACCCTGCCTGTTCCAGAGAGGGTTGGGGTCATTTGCTGCGGGAATGTCTCTATTTAAATGAAGCCGCCGCTTAGATTGGCACCAGCTATGCCATTTGCAGAGGGTTTATCATCTCTTCTGGCTGTTTCCTTGGAAACCACAAACTCAAGATAGCAGAGCCGGGGGCCACCCCTGGGCCAGGCAGCCTCCTGGCCGGGCAGCACGGCGGGCCTGCGTGCACCTCTGCCAGTGGCTGCTTCCACTGGTGGCCACCCCCAGGCCGAGCGGCCTCTGGGCCGGGCCACGTGCGGTCCACCTCTGCTGGGGGCTGCCCCTGGGCCAGATGGCCTCTGGGCTGGGCCGCGCGGTGGCCGCCTCCGCAGGGGGCCACCCCTAGCCCAGCCACAAGGAGGCCCTTTTGGTGATGGCAGTCCCCGTCAACCTGCTCCTGCTGTGCATGCCTCCTTATGAGTGGTCGTGACGTTATGCATCCCAGCTAATTTGCATATCCCTCTATTATTATATAGAATTAAAGCATTAGCCAATGTGAAATATTAGACAGAAAAAAATCCCATTTACAAGGAACCAACAGTGCACAGATGTGACATAAAGAGAGCAAATGAACAACAAAATACTTGAAAATAATAGAAAATGAAAATACTCAAGATTGAATAAAATAACTTAATTGTTCATTACTATATTCTCAATGTTTGTCATATATTATATGCTCAATAAATATCTGATGAGTGAATAAACGTAAAAGAAACAAGTGAATATTGACAAAGGGGTATTTAAAGTTTGTTGACAATATATTAAGATTTTGGTTAACCACTTGGAAAAATATCTTTTCGTTAAACATAATCATCTGAAAATAATGATTTTTACCTCTATCTTTGATATTCATAATATCTTTATGATACTAATGGAAATTTTTATAATCATTTTTTGTTAATGAATTAAATAGCATTCCAACATAAGAAACCCTAAAAAAATAATTAAGATTCTTGGTGTCATTTTCTTTCTCATTATTTTAATATGAAAGCCTATAGTGTTGGCCATTGGTTTAAGAAAACCTTACTTTAGAGTTTTAATTATACTTTGATGCCAATTTTACTAGTAATATTTTTGTTATTATTCATTACTAAATCATTTGCTTTTTTCTTTTCATCATATGCCTTTTTACTTTGCCCAATAGGATCTTTTTTCTTCTATTTTTAGAAAACAAAGTGTGTTTTTTGTTTCCTGTCAGTATTTTAAGCAGAATTATTGCAGGTTCATTAAATTATTTGAAAAGCCCATCTTTTATGGTTGAAATAATTTATATAATTTTGAAATTGCCTATTTATTTCAAGTTTAAAATTATCTGTAAGAAAAAATGCAGCAGTGATTATACTAAAATCAAGTATAACTGAAATGAGGCAACAAAAACATTAAAAAGAGAAAATGTCATTTATTTTATAAACATAACAACTATAACTTGCAGTGATAATGTGATAGTTATAAAATTTTATGTGCCAAATAATACAGTGTCAAACTATATAAAGTGAAACCTAGAAGCAATCAAATGAGATCAGATGATAGAAAATAAAATTATACTAAAAACTTTTAAAATAAGAAATATAAAATAAACAAAAATAATTTCACATGAGAATATTTCCAACATTACTGTTTATGACAGTGATAAATTTTAAAGGCACAAAAGAACAGTCTTAATTATGATACATCAATAATTTATGATATTATGTAGTTTTTAAAAATCATTTTCTAAATAACATTTAGAGATAGGAAAATATTATAGTAATACCTTTAATTTTAGTCTCAGATTTTAAAGCTACAGAACATTATAAAATGAGCAGTATAAAACCATCCAGAAATGATAAATATAACTGTTTTCTCATATAAGTCTCTTTTTTACACAACTGAGTAATACCTCTCTCTCTCTCTCTCTCCCTCTCTCTCTCTCTCTCTCCCTCTCTCTCTCTCTCTCCCTCTCCAAATTCCATCTCCCTCTCCACTTGGACAAGTAACCACTATTAAAAATTTAGTTTATATTGTTCTTACCTTCTTCTTTTTCATTTTATTTGTTTTTATTTTTTGTTTGTTTCTGGTGTATATCTTTTAATCCATTTATATATTCAAATGTAACTCTAATAATGCATAGTGTTTCTTTGTTGTATTTAATTAATATTTATGTTTACATACTATATTATAATAGTATCAACTATTATTTTTGTTTTTAAAATCAAATTTCTGAGATCCAATCATATTAGAATATAGTTCTAACTATAGATATGGATTTAAATATAATTGATATGTATTTTAATTTTCTGTATTTTGCCTTACACCACACTAAGTTACAGCATTTTACTTTAATTCTTTTCTAAAGTCATCCTTGTACATATCTGCTTGTGCACAGGTTCCAGAATTTTCTAAAATATGTATCCTTTGCAACAACACTGCAAGGCTCTAAGGTATATCTATTTTCACTTTTCTCCATACCGCCAACTTGTTTTTCAAAGTGGTTGTGCCAGCTCACACAGCAGAGTAGAAAGGTCCCTTCCCTCGCAACCTAGTTAAATCTGGATATGTCACACTTTCTGAATTTTGTTCCCATTCATATGGGAGTAAAATGTATTCAATGTTGTACTATTTTTCATTTGACTCATTTTTAGTAAATCTGTACAATTTCTAATGTACTTTTGGTCCTAAGATTCCCAACTCAACACCCTACCTATCCCCCCCCCCCCCCCATGAGTTGCAGTATATCAACTCTTTCCATTTTCTTAATAGTTTAAATAGATTTTAGTTCTTGGGATAGGCTAGATAATAATTATTTTTCTTTTATGCACTAGGAAAGTATTTCCTCACACATAATAGGGCTTTCTTTTGCTTTATTTTTTTTATAGTTTTATTTTTCATCTCATAAGTTTTTCATTGTGATATAATCAAATGTCTTTGTCTTTTGTGGTTCATACTTCTTTTTCATGCTTAAAAGATCTTTCCCTACCTTGATGTCATAAAGACCTTTCCATGTAACAGAATGAATTTTTTTGTGTTTTACATTTAATTAATAAGAAAAATATTTGTATTGAATATATGAGCTAATATAAATATATATATATATATATAGAGAGAGAGAGAGAGAGAGAGAGAGAGCAATAAACATAACCCAATGTACTGATTATTTCATTATTTTTTCATTTTTTAATGTCACTTTACTCATATCAAAATTTGGATATAATTTATTATAATTTTATAATGTCTTAACAGGTGATAAAGCCAGTTTTCCCCTCCATTTTTTCCTTCTTTCACTATTTTTAAAGTTCAGATGTGCCTTGATTTAATGAATGTTTTTTCATATACCAGTAAATTTCAAAATAAGCATGTCACATTTTATGAAGAAAAATCCTGTTATAATTTAATTGATATTGCATTGAACTCAGTGGTAATATAGGGGCAACTTTTCTCTGGTATAATTCCATTTCTTTATTTTTTACATTTATTATTATTATTATTATTATTAATCCTCACCCGAGGATATTTTCCCATTGATTTTTAGGGAGAGCAGAAGAGAGAGGGAAAGACAGAGAGAAATATCTATGTGAAAGAAACACATCGATTGGTTGCCTCCTGCATGAGCCCTGACTAGTCCTGGGCCATGGAGGAGCCTGCAACCAAGGTATGTGTGTTTGACTGGAATTGAACCTGGGACTTTTTGGTTTGCAGGCCCACACTCTATCCACTGAGCCAAACTGGCTAGGGCTATGATTCTCTTTCTAAATGATTTCATGATGATCTCACAAAGATCGTTTTCAGGCATATTTCTTCCAACATGTATAACTAATTTATTGTGATTAAGAATAAGATTTAAAATTTTTCTTTTCTTACTAGTTATTGCTAGTATGTAAGAATTCTATTATGTTTGAAATATGTACTTTCTGTCCAGGTGCCTTTCTGGACTACCTTCATAGTTGTGAGAAACTATACATCCTCCTGGGTTTTCTGTGTAGACAATCAGGCTCCACAAATAATGACATTTATTTATTTTTTTCTTTCTAATCCTTTTTCTTTTTCTTATCTTTAACACGGGCTGGAAATCACACTAACATGTTGAGCAGAATTCGCACAGAAGTCATTTATGTCTTTTTACTGGTTTAATGGAAATGCTCTAAATGTGCACTATTATTTGTGCTGAAATCTGAAGTTACTAGGTCAATATCATTTATCAGGTTAAGAAAAATTTTTATTTCTATTTTGTCAAACTATGCAAAATCACAAATGGAAGTTGATTTTGTTCTCACTTTATTACATCTATTCAAATAAACATGTTTCTGTCTTCTCTTTCTGTCTTCTCTTATAATTGATTAAAATATTGGAATGTTGACCCATCATTACTTACTTGAGATATCTGACATGTGCAAATCTGAGATAACTTTTACGTCTTTGTTTTCAGTTGGTCTTTAAAATTTAGACAGAGTTGTGAATTTTGGCTTGCTGAGACTTACATTGAGAGTTTTGCATAAATGTTCATTAATCTCATTGACTATTTTTGCCTTTTTGAAACTGCCTTTGCTTGGGTATGGTTGATCTTTTACTATTCTCTCAAAAAATGTTGAGAGCCTTTTTTTAATTTTTCCATGTTCTGAAACAGTTTGTAAAGAGAGGCCTATCTTTTTCTTCAGTTGTAGGATATTCTTGGGTCTAGCAGCTTCAAAATTTTATAATGCAAATTTAAAATTTTATTATTCATTTGATGTCTTTAATGTTACTCTTTCAATTATTTTCTTTTTCTTCCTGATAACATTTTAGAAATTTACTTTTTTGCATTTTAAATTTATCTGTTTATTTTTTAAATTATTGCTGTTTGACTGACCCACTGTTATTTATTCCTCTCCATTCCTTTTAGTAGTTAATTTATAATTTCCGCTTATTTTTTCCTAGTCTGTGTTGTTTCTTTTTCATTTGTCTTTTCTATGAAACTGTAGTTTTATTGATTGTATCTAATACATACATATATTTTAAATTTTTATTTTTTCTGTTTTTCTATTTATGATTTTCTTTCTTCAGCTTTATTTCCTATTTACTTTTTAAAATCAATTTTAGTTGAATTCTTAATTTATTAATTTTGAAAGTTCTTGTTTCTAAAGAATTCCATTAAAGATCTATATTTCCCTTTGTGTCCATTTAGCTGCAGCCCACTGTTTTTGATATATAATGATTTCACTTTTATTAATTCCTAGATATTTCCCTAATTATTCCATTTTCTTTCTGTTCTTTTTATTTGTGATGATTACCAGGATTTGCAAAGTTAATGATGTTTTAATCTTTCATTCTTTCAAAGCTCTTCATCAATTGATTTATGTCTATTTGCTTAGCCTATGAATTCCCCAATGGCAAAATTTATCTTCTTTTAATGCCCTGCCTCAGGCTCCAGCACAGTCCTAGGCATATACATAGAAACAGGTAAAACCTATGTCAATTCCTCAAACCCTTTCTTATATTGATTCATTCATAAGTTTCCTCTTTTATATAATAGATATTTCTTAAATTTCTAAGAAGGAAGTAATGGGGAATGTTCTAGGCACTTAGGTTGGTTATACTCTGAATATTGTTGCCATATAGCTCTCTGGGACATGAGCTCAGGTTTAATGGGGGACTCTAGATATACAGTTGACATTTTCTCTATAAAGACTTTTCATTAACCCTTTATTTTATGTTGGCTCCACATTGGTAGAATGAGAGTCCATATTATAAATTAATGATGTGACACTGTTGGGGAGTTTAAAGGAAGGGACAATGGATCCTTTTAGCCTTTCTCTGTATTTGGATGTACATATACAGCTATTTGATTTCAGTCGGGGTCTACTTTTTGCTCTGCTGCCATTAGAATGATCTAGAATGCTTTTCAAAATACTGTTAATCTAGACACAAATCTAGATTTAAAAAGATTAAAAATGACAAGTGAAATGTGGGCCTGGACATCAGTATTTTCTCACAGATTTCAAGAGAGATTCTATAGAATACTCATGGCTGTAACAATTGAAACATATTTATTGTTTAAGCTAAAACTTAAGGCCTCTATTCTTATTGTCTACTCTATTGTCAGGTTTTATTTATGACTTCTCATGTGGTTTCTGAAGAATTCTAAAGGACTGGAATATGAATGTTGGATGCATAGAATATGTGGGCATTGGTAAAAGGTTTTTATTTTGTTTTAAAGTAAGCATGCTTGTTATAAAACTGCCTGTCTTGACACATGCCTGAGATAAAGAGCTGGTCAACGCCAGGTTCTTTTCTATATTTAAAAACAATAAAGCAGTGTTGCAACCTGAAAGCCTCCAAAGCAGATAGGCAGGTGAAATCATTAAGGTGGGTGTTTCATGAAGGTTCCAGGGACCTCAGAAATCTGAAGTAGCTCTTCAATGCCTTCCCTGAGTACCTGGAATCCTGTAACTGTGGTCAGTCAATAAGGTCAATATAAGAAAAATACATTTTCATATTTCTGCTGTTTTCAGCCCTGGGGGAACACCAAGCTTTAGAGCATTGGGTATTCATGCGTACCCCAACATGGGGCTTGATGGTGAGGCAAGAGCAAAGCTATCCTGTTTTTGCTATTTGGCTATCGGATATTAATAAATGAGCCTCTTGCCTGGCCGGCATGGCTCAGTGGTTGAACATTGACCTATGAACCTGGATTTCACAGTTCAATGCTAATCAGGGCACATGCCCAGGTTGCTGGCTCAATCCCCATTGTGGAGCATGCAGGAGGAAGTGGATCGATGATTCTCTCTCATCATTGATGTTTTTATCTCTCTCTCCTTCTCCATTCCTCTCTGATATCAATAAAAATATATTAAAAAATAAAATAAAATAAATGAGCCTCTATAATGCAGAACATAAAATGCAATGGGCTAATAGCTTCTTGTTATACTAGTTCAACTATAACGACTGTTATCAATTAAAACAATAGCAGTAGGGTGCTGAATCCAAATTTTACAACAACAACAAAAATAGTAATCAATATAGGACCAGCAGCCAGTATACTCTGCAAGCCAGGGCCCCTCATAAGTCACTGCCTGGATATTTTTTCCCTGCAATGATCAGTAAACCTGTCCTCTTCCATCACTGAAGCCATTCTCTGCTGTATACCCTTAACAATAAGCTGCTGTATCCTTAAATGACCTTAGCCTCTCCTCACAATAAGCATTTCCAAAACCCAAACTGCCACAAAGAGGGTGCATTTTATTGAGATAATTAATAAATTTTTGAAGAATCAAATCAGTGCTAACAAAGACAAAGCTTCATCTGGAAAGAATCATCTGGAAGGTGTTTGCTTTCTTCCAAATGATAAATACTGTCTCTCTTCTGAATCACTTTTTGGAAAAATGTTTAATGATATCTTTGGGGGATCAGATAAGGTCAATTAAAAATGTTATAATTCTATCCAAATAATTTGTTCTAGTTATAATTCAAACCTTCAGTTGAACATTCTGTACTTTTTCTAAGAGAAAAACAGCATTTTCCTATACAGATGTAGCAATTTGAGAAAATTCTTCCATGTAGCTAATGTAAACACATTTTATGTCATTGTTGAGTCTAGGACACTGGATTCCCCAAATTATCCCTCTTGTAGAAATTTATTTGTTAAGTAAACTACAGTCCACACTACTTCCTCAGCCTTGTCCAAAGAAACAGTGCCTGAACAAACAAGAGACTTACAAAGTAGAAAGCAAGATTCAAGTTCATCTTACTGAACCAACCACCAATAGAAGCCACCCTTTCTGCTAGAATTTGGTTTCATTTTAACTATGTTTGTTGGCATTATTTCTGCATTTGGAGTTTTTATATTATTTTTTTTCCCTCCGAATTGCAAGCAGGCTTCGATCTTATATCAATGAATGTGTTCCTAAGGGTAAGCAAAAAACATGTCAAAAAGTACAGAAAATTATTAGCAAAGACATGTACCATTTGTGCACAAATGAATAATTTTTACTTCTGTAACTATTATAACCCAGGGTTCTCAAACTTCATAGACTGAAGAGCTTCAATTTTACCCATTATGAATCCAAGGCTTATTTGCCTGGAAAGTTTGAGGTTAGATTTTTTATTTTTTATTTTTTTAATCCTCACCCAAGAATATTTTTTCCATTGGGTATGAGAGAGAAAAGAGAGAGAGAAAAAAACAATGATGTGAGAAAGACACATCGATTGGCTGCCTCCTGCACTCACCCTGACCCCAACCAGGATTGGGGATCAATCCTGCAACCCAGGTATGTGCTCTTGACTGGGAATCGAACCCATAAGCCTTTGGTGTACAGGCCAATTCTCAACCACTGAGCCACACTGGCCAGGCTAACCTTCTGCAACCATCCCATCTGCAATGAGTGGTGGTAATAGTAATTGTAGCGGGTTAGGGAGATGGAGTCTGATGGAATTGGAGACATTAGTTCTGAGAATGGGGACTTCCAGGCCTGCTACAAAATGTAACTTCAGTGGACTATCCCTGGTTTTGTTCACCCTGCATTAAAGACCAATCAGCCCCCCTCTTGTAAGATGTCCGAGGTCCGAGGGCTAAGATAACCTATATATGAGCCCAACAAAAGTTGAAAACACCTCTCCTAGTTTATTTTGAGGACTTATATCTTAAACCTTGGATTTTATAGCAAGAGATAAACACATGAATCTGACAAAAACATTTATTCCCTGAAAAAATTGCAAATGATTTATGATCCTTATTTCACTAGTTATTAAAACTCCTATTTGGGTCTAAAGTTATTTGAACTAAGAATAATTTATTAATTTAAAGGAAGCTAATTATCAATTTTTAGAACAGACTCACTCTATAATTTACTAACTTTGATGCTTGATACATTTCTTCAAAACCTGCCTTAAAAATAACTAAGTCAAAGGCATTATTATTAAAGGAAAGAGTAAAATATTTTCTAGTAATTAGGATTTCTTTTAAAAGACTATGCCTTTTCAAAAATATATTTTCTTAATGTAGTAGGTGAAAAACTATACGCAAGATGCTCATCGCAATATTGTCAACAGTTAGTTGTGTGTGGGGGGGGGGCATATGTTCACCCTCAGTAACTATGGAAACAAACAAAATAACTCTTAAGTTGGGGAATCTTTATTTTCCCAGCAGTTAAAGGAGAAAGAACTCACCCTAAATAAGGAAGTCACAAATGAAACAGTAAAAATATTTTGAAGAAGACCAAAATTGAGTCAGAAAGCTAAATAACTGACACATAAATCATATCTATACTAATAAAAGGATAATATGCTAATTAGACTGGGTCAACTGGACATCTTCCAGTCCTCTGGTCCTCCTTTCGGACAAAGCCATGGTGGCAGGGACCAAGGCAGAGGCAGTTAGGGGCAATCAGGCCGGCAGGCAGAGGTGGCTAGGGGCGATCAGGCAAGCAGGCAGAGGTGGTTAGGGGCGATCAGTCTGGCAGACAGAGGTGCCTAGGGGAGATCAGGCTGGCAGGCAGAGGGGTTTGGAGTGATCAGGCAGGCAGGCAGAGTGGTTAGGTGTGACCAGGCAGGCAGGTGAGTGGTTAAGATTGTGAGAGGGATCCTGGATCAGAGAGGGTGCGGGCCGGGCTGAAGGACCACCCCACCCCATGCACGAATTTCGCACACCAGACCTCTAGCATAATTATAAATATAAATCATATAATTATAAAAGCATGTACAATCATGCCTTTAATTTTCTAGGCTTTACGAAAACATTTTGTCCTCTTTGTTTTGTCCTTTAAGAAGCTTAGAACCAAATGTATAGCCCACGTACTGTGATTAACAAACCTTTATAAAATTCAGACCCAAGTGTGACTCATATCTAGCCTTCTAATTTCTAACCCATAGATTCTATTTGTTTCAACTTATTGAGCCAATAATTGTATTTTAATGTATTATTTTTAATAACTAACACTGACCCAAATTCATGAAGGAAAAAAATGAAATTATGAGTAAATAGTTTGTGTCATGTACCTTTCTCCATCTTCCTAAATATAATGTATTGGGTTTTTAATTTCCCTCAGATGAACATGCCTTCTCTGTACAATACTGTATATGCTGGTATGCTTACTGTTCCTTTGTAGTCTGAAGGAGGGCTACCATGTGCTATTTTGATCTCAGCAAAGTATTTTATCTCCAAGGATATTAATGGCCCCTGGCTCCCATTTGAGATCTACAACCATACGAGACAGGCAGAGTCTCAGGGTGGGTTCCTCTAAATAGACACTGAGTGAAAACTGTGAATGTAAGTAGTTTACCATGTAAGTCTACTGCCATGTTAGAGCTCAACCTCATAGGAGACCTCTGGGTAATGGTTACAACATGCCTGAGAGAGGTCCTACCAGAAGGTCAAGGAAGCTGGGCCCTTTCCCCACCAACTCCCATATCTTATTCATAGAGGACTGTTACAAGGGGTGTAGCAGTCTGCCCTGTGTGAGGGTAAGCCTACTTGCAAGATCTCTGTAGCTTTGTAGGCATTTGCAGGAGGAAACCTTTGGTAGAAATAACTAATGCCCAGGAAATTTGGATGAGGCACCAACAAAGACTGCTACAGAAAGCAAGACAGAGAACTGGAGACAATGTTAACTTCAAGACAGTCCTTTTCATATTCACATCTTTTGCTCAATTTAGTAATTAATATTATTCAGTTGCTCTGGAGAACAGAAAGAAGGAGAGCTATTGTTAAAAGTTAGGACTATGGTATTCTGCCTTAGACATCAGTGCAAGAACATATTTCAGACATATCTTAGACCTGCCACTGTGGTATATCCCTGCTGCCTCTATTTACTAGTGTGATCTCTGGACAGCCAGTTACTACCAAAAGTCATGCCAACTATGGGACAAAGGGGAGCATTAGAAATGAGCACTTCCTGCAGTTACTTCTTTTAGTACCTGCTACCAGGTACAGTCAGCCGAATTCCATCTGGTTCCCATGCATTGTAACACTTTCAATCTTTGCCCCAACCCTCTCCTGAGATGAACTTATGGCTAACTTTTCTTAAGGCATTCTGGCCTGATCCTTTTATATTTCCAACAGTCAGCTTCTGTCAAACTTGTGGGAAATAAAGGATTTTACAGATGCTCAGAAAAGATCAGAGGCACAAACCTAGTTAAAAATTCCAAAATCGATATTTAAAAAAGGGATGAAAAACCCCAGGAAGCCCCAGGTTGTCTAAGAAGTCCTCAGTTCAAAGGTAGTAATTCAGGGATGAATCTGAGGATCTGAGTGTCAATAGGATCTTGGTTTGATAGGGAAAGAACGATCTTTATTAGGGAGCCATGGGACTATTTGACTTTATGACCGTTGTGCAAGGTGAAACTGTAAACTAGAGCATTGGCGCCAATGGAAGAGCGTGCAGAGAAAAATCATTCATCCTGCTTCCCTCCAATGCTCACTCCTTAATCTTCTGGAGGGTACAAAGCAAACTAGAGAATAAAGATGTCAGCAGTTTATCCAAAGGTTTTATTTGACTACACAGCCAAGTGTGAGGTCTAAAATGACCAAATGAATAAGGTAATTTTATATCTGTATATCTTGACTATGTATCTTGAGGTCACTTGCATGTGGTCCTCAAGGTTCTGCAGAAAGAGTAAGGCTGGGGTGCAGTTCATATGAAATCATCTGGAACCTGGATTAGAAGTCTCGCTCTTCTAAGCAAATGTACTTCTAAGCAAATTCTTCACTTAGAGAGTGAAGACATTTTGTCTGCTTAGTTTTGTCTTGGGCCAGGTGGGGCAATCACACTGTTACAGGATACTCATGTTGGACATACATCTTCCTTGAATCTGTTGAAACAGCTCTGAATCCCAAAACCTGGACTATTCACTATGTTAGTCCAGCTTATAGAATGGATCACAGACTGTTTTCCAACCAAATTCTCCTATAGGTCTGAAACCATGCCCTGAACAGGGTTAGCTCATTTATCGTTGCTCTGCAGCTCTTTCTCTATGACCTAGGTTCTCCCTACTCCCCCAACCTCTGCCTGAATAGGAAACTTGTCTAGATATCAACAGCAATATCTGGCTACCTTGGAGTTTTTCTGATACCAGGGTATTCCTGGAAACAATTCTCAGCACACCATGTCCTTGCTCTCACAGTTTTCCCTAGTTGTTGAAATCTGTACAAGCCATGCCCTCGTTCTCTAATGCGTCTGTATGGAACTGGCTGGCTGCCTATGTTGGAATAATCCCTGCAAACCAATGGTCCAGAATTCTCAACTGCCCATGTGGTTCAGATTTCGGCATATCTGATGCTTGAGTGCAACTTGTTTATGTCAGTTTGCTATGATAGGGAGATAGTCATATGATGTACCCAGGCTACAGAATGCAAATACCTGGTACTTGTGACACTTGTTTCCTAGCAGGGCTCTACAGAAACTTTTATAATCAATTAGTGTGCACTTGTACATCTAGGTCAGACATAGCCACAGGCTTCTTCTTATTTTATAATTTTATACAGCTAGTGCCAATAGGTCACAATGAAATGAAACCCTCATTCTATCCCTGGCAATAGCTTTGTGCTAAGCCAGGCACTCAGAAGAGATGGCACCATGAGTTGACAAAGAGAATAAGTTTATGTGGAGGGACAAAGTCCTGGGGGACATGAGAGAGGGAGAAAAAAATTAGCTGGAACACTGAGGTCTCATCAAGAAGGAAATTGTTATTGTGGTGATGGCCCAATGGCACTCAAATTCTTGGTGTTGGCTATATTCAATTCTTTAGAAATCTTCACTCTGCAGACCAGCGTCAGAGAAAGCAGTCTAATGCACTGATCCAAATCTGAGCATCTTGGGACAGCTATATAAGGAGCCACAAGTGAATATGTGGGGAGGAATCTCATCCCTTCCTACTGAGTGTGGGAACCTCTCCCTGCTACTCTTGTCATGATGGTAAGCAGAGCTTATTCAGAGTTCTGATTCTTTTCAGAGAAGCCTTTTTATCAGCATCAGAAGTGACTCCCCTTCATTATAGAAAGGAGAAACGTTCAGGTACTTAAACCAAAATGCAAACAAGATTGTTTTAATGTCACATTAGCAAAGAATGGGTGGGTCTTACTGTAATTTACAAGTTCACCAGATTGGCAATGTTTATATATGAAGTCTACCTAATTACCTCAAGATCTTCTGCTCCTAATGCTTTATCACTGGGGTCACTAATGCCCCAACACCAGTAGACTCAGTATTCTTCAGATCTTGAGCCAGTGTTGATCAATTGGGCAATCAGCAACAATCACAGTCCCAACATGTGCCTGGGCTGAGAATAAAGTCAGAGTCTACCCTCCTCTCTTCATATTCATGACATTACCCTTGGGAATGAGGAACACCCCCCTTAATTCTGCTCCTTTCTCTACCTTTTATTGACACTCCTCCACCCCAATATGAAGAAGACCCTTTGACCTGAATCTTCAGAGAATAGGATGTTCTTTGGGCCATGTCTTCCAATAGATGCTAATACAGCACCTTAAAGATCTGAAAGCAGGAAACATCTTCATCTTTGTGCCTTCTGCATGGTGAATAGACCTGATGGGCCCTGCCTCACCTGCCCAGCTCTCTGCTCTGCCTGGGTCAGGGTAAGGTTGACACTGACATGGATGCTTGGCCATTTAGGGTTCACAAGGGGAAGCATGAAGCCCCATTTATGCCTTCTTACCTAAAGAAAAGTTGTACAAAGTTTTTACAAAGAAACTCTGCATTTTACAAGAGGAGGAGTTTCAAAAACTTGCCTAGATTAAAAAAAATTCAAATATGTTGAGCTAAACTTGGTATATACCTATACAGAATAAAATATTTTTTTCACAGTATAGTTCAATATTGTATAGCATTGCAAGGCTCTAAATTGCAAGAGTATTCTGACTTTAGCACATGATATAGCATGAGAACACAAATAGCTGCTTCTACAGATGTGTGTGTGTGACACTGGACACAACACTTAACTCTTAGTTGTATGTGGAAGTGCCAACATATCTGCAGGAACTTATGAAAACAACACCCAACTCAGAGTGTGCACGTGCACACATACAAACACATGTTCTTTTAGCTACATAATTAGGTTTAACATTTGTACCTGATTTAACAATTATAATAAAGCACAAAGAATCTGCTTCTGAAACAAGTTTAGCAATGTCTCCTCCAAAACTTCATGTTGAGGTCCCAGAATAAATGCTCTTTCATGATGCAACTGAAGCCCCAGCCAATTCTGCAAATGATCCTGGGAAACAGCCTTCAGAATTGAGCCTCAGGGGAAGGTTTCCTGGTAGATGGAGCAGCGATACAGGAGGCAGTTTTGAGACCCAGAAAGGGGCAGAGGAGGAAGTGAAAGGGTAACTTGGAACAGGTGCCTTCAATTTCTCTTTGCCCAGTTGTCCTGTTCATTATTAACAGCAACAGTTTCCACTCGTGTAAAGAACAATTTTGTATTAGTCCATTCTAACTTGCAAAATGCACTGAGTCAAGGGTCTAAATCCCAGGCATTTTATTGTGGGGAAGTTATTCCCATTTAGGAACAAAGATTTTCAATTTTGGGAACTGAACTCTGTTGAAGCTGACTCAACACATATCTGAGGACCTATCACCTTCCACTCTATATTTTATCATGCCCTCAAGATTAAAATTGATCACATCAAAATATATGAGATAAAACAAGGTACCATGATCACATTTAGCAATTAACAAGTTGCTCAGATGTGAGAAAGATCTCATTCAAATGATGTAATCAGGAAAGAACGGAGGAAGGAAACTTCATTTATTATTGATCCAAATAGATGATAGTTTTTAGTGGGAAGGGAGATGTGCTGATTCTTGGAGAACTTCCCCCAGGATAAGACACAGAAGCAGATACTTGAGGCTTGTACTGGGAAAGCAAGATTGCTTCACTGGGTTAAGATTATTTGGGGATACTTCCAAAGTACCAGAAAATGATGACATGTTAAGTGAATTTTAGTGCAATCTATTTTTTTAAAATAATTTGCCATAAGTCACATAAAATATTTTCTGATCACACTATAACACATATAGGCATTAATGAGAATTTAAATAACTGGGCATGAATACTTTAAATATGACTTTAAAGAAAAAGAAGTCAAACATTGAAATATGATGAAAGTGAGGGTGTGACTAATCCAAAGTGATTATCTATGGCCAAAACTGGTCTATCAGGGAGTATCACATGTACATGTTGTTCTACTGAATAATAAATGATAACAAAAAAAGACCTAACTATTTAAGTCAAGAAATTAATACTAAAAACAACTAAGCAATCTTAAAGAAAATGAGAAAGAACTATATAAAAGTAGAAAATAGTGGATTGAAATTTTTAAAAGCAAACAATATATATGTATGTCTCTATCAAAGAGAGACACTAAGATAGAAGAAAACAACACAAATATGTAAAATTGATAGGTATATAATGCCAGATATTATATAAAAATCTCATGCATCCTTAGGTGCAAATTTTAACATCAAAGAAAATAATGTTTTTATAAAAATATAAATTATCAGAATATGCTTAAGAAAAGTTAAAAAGTCTAAACAGACAATAACCCTGGGAAAATGGTGGTAGGAGTGTGGGTATAGTGGGAGGGTTAAAAGTTCACCTGGGATCGTTGTGTTTTCCATTGAGTTGCTGGAAACTTCAGTGAAATAAAATTCACATGAGACAGTAGTTATATTCCATGAAATATGCAATGAATCTCAATTAAATTTAATCATGTATAAGAAACAAAATAAAGATGAAAGAGATAGAAAACTTAAAAGGCAGGATTAAAATTTTAATTAAATGGGCATAGAGAGTACATTATACCCAGTAGTTCAAGAATACACTTTCCTTTCATATACACTTGAACTATTTACAAAATTTGACTATGGAATATGTTACAGAAGAAGCTTCAATGCACATTAATAGACTGGTATTATTGAAATCATTATATCTGATCACTTTGCAGCTATGTGAGAAATCCAAATAGTATGAAATAATATGATTGGAAATTAAAACCAATCTCTAAGTAACTTCTAGATCAGAGAAGAAATCACAAGTATATCAAAAGGTTTTTTTTATAATCAAACAATTCCACTTTATTTTTTTAATCTTTATTGTTGAAAGTATACATAAACCACCCCTTTTCCCCCAGAAGATATTTACACCAAAGAGGTAAAAAATATTCTGTATATAAAAACTAGCGGGTTATAGTTAAAATAATTTTTATAGGTACACTTTAGCCTTAAATGCATATAGTCATTGCAAAAATAAATGAACCAGCATACAAAATAAGAAGTGTGTGTGTGTGCACGCGAGCGCGCTTGCACATGTGTGAGTGAAGATGTTTTGAAAACTACATTGGGAAGTGCATAACAAAATAAAACTAAAGGAAGGAAGAGGAAGCAAGTAATGATAAGTGCATAAATTCATATTTTTTGAAAAGATATGAAAAAAGTATCAAAGAAAAGTAAATTTGGTTTCTTGAAAAGATAAAAACATAGACTAACCTCTGGCAAGAACTTGGGTAATGGCAGAGGGTAGGTAGGAGGTAGAGATGGAATAAATGAGATACTGAAAAAAGGGAACAAAACTAGAGCTTGGGTGAAGAGTAAAGATGAGAAAATACTAGAAAAAACTTTTGGACTTTTAGAAAAAAAATTGAACATTTAAATATGTTTTTAAAGGAAGCTATTAATTTCAAACTACTAGTGCTAACTCAATTATATTTTTAAAGCCTGAATAGTCCTATAACCATGAGAGAATAAATAAATCAATTTTAACAAATTAATTAATTAATTAACTAATTAACATTAAAA
Organism: Corynorhinus townsendii; assembly: GCA_026230045.1. Taxonomy (NCBI): domain Eukaryota; kingdom Metazoa; phylum Chordata; class Mammalia; order Chiroptera; family Vespertilionidae; genus Corynorhinus; species Corynorhinus townsendii. The sequence continues at coordinate 21,329,347 of JAPDVU010000007.1, forward strand.
GTAAAAAGGAATAAAGATGATTCTAAGATGGTACTATGACCCACATAGAAGATCTGGTCAGTAACACACACATTTTGCATTTGATATGTACATACCATTCATAAAGTGGATTTAAAAAATTATAATAAAACTATAAAGATAATAAGCCTAAGAGAAAAATCTAATAAAAAATGTACAAAAATTTTTTTGAAAATGTATGTAAACTTTTTAAAAAGACACTGGAGAAGGCTAAGATAACAAGAGAGAAAATGAGTTGATAACTAAAAAAGCTCAATAGTAGAAATACATCACTTCTAGTTCATCTATACATTGAAAAAAATGTATTAAGCATGTGTTTCAAACGAATTTTGCATTAAACATAAGGAGATCTAATTATAACTTGGAAATTATACTTTCACGTCTATTAATATGACCTAGAATAATCATAGATGAACATAATACAGAACATGTACATGTAAGTTCATCATTATATTATTTATAATAGTCAAAATCAGAAAACAGCTAAAAGTAAAAAAATGTTCTACACCCTCACTTTTCACTATCAAATCTTTATGTTTTGTTGTCTTCACAGAACTTATCACTAGGTGAAATTATTTACTTCACATGTATTTATTTTCTTGTTTATTTCTTCCCCTCCCCACAAATTAACACATAAGAAATTACTCTGCCTAAAAAAATGCCTGACACATAGTATGGGCACAATAATTTTTGCTGAATTAATAAGTGAAAGAATTTTATCTTTGTTTTGTAATAAACAAATAAATAAATAAATGTAAAGAAATGGATACATGTTAAGACCATACATTCTCATTATATCACACTCTTGAATATGTAATGACCTGTAAATACTTCTGATATGATTCAAATGGGAAAGTTAAGTAAATAAGACACACACAATTGCAATTCTATAAAAATCAAGGTTATGCATATGCATAGAAAGCATTTGAAGGAAATTATTAGAGTACTAGAGCCCGGTGCACGAAATTCATGCATGGGGGTGGGGAGAGGTGTACCTCAGCCGGGCCTATAACCTCTAGCAATCCAGGAGCCCTCAGGGGATGTCTGACTTCCAGTTTAGGCCTGATCCCACCAAGAGATCGGGCCTAAACTGGCAGTCGGACATCCTTCTTGCAACCCAGGACCACTGGCTCCTAACCGCTGACTTGCCTGCCTGCCTGCCTGCCTGCCTGATCACCCCTAACTACTCACCTGCCTGCCTGATCACCCCTGACCATTCCGCCTGCCTGCCTGGTCACCCTAACCACCTCCACCTGCCTGCTTGTTTGCCCCTAACCACTCACCTGCCTGTCTGATTACCCCTAACCACTTGCCTGCCTGCCTGGTCACCCCTAACCACTCTACCTGCCGGCCTTGTTGCCCCTAACTACTCGCCTGCCTGCCTGATTGCCCCTAACTGCCGCTGCCTCCACCACTGCCACCACAGCTTCCTCTGGAAGGACATCTGGAATGATGTCTGGAAGGTCGTTCGGCTATCTGGTCTAATTAGCATATTATGCTTTTATTATTATAGATGTTAAGAATCTTTTTCTAAGGATTAAAATTAATGTAGGGATAAAGTTTAGCTTCTGTGTTTTCTAAATATGTTTATCCTGATAACATTTATTTTAAATAGATTCCTCACTCACAAAAAGTTATTAGTTTTATTTATACTAATTTAAAAAAAAAGGACTTCTTTAGGAAGTCAACTTGCTTCAGTTTATATGTGAATCAGGATTTGAACTTATGTTTGTCTGACACTAGTCAGTATTTTCCTTACTATAGGCCAGTATCCTCTCCACCCACTCAACTCTGAGCCACACCAACTGGGTCCTGGGCTCCCTTCCCTCTTTAGCCTCAGCTTTCTTCTCAGATGATGGTGATATTGACAGTAAGATGGTTGTCATCATCTCTCCATTCACATTTATTCTCTCAGCTACCCCAAGGGAGAAGAATTCCCTTTTATTTTCAACTCCAACAGAAGTTCCGGAAAATAATTTCATTAAAAACCAATGAAGAAATGTATGGTCAGTCTACAAAGGATACGAAGAAAGTAGATGGAGAGGGTGGGTAGGTTTTGTATGTCACCGAGATCCATAATACCTGGATATCTAGAACGGTCCAGTATTAGATAGTCACAGCCTGGGCTCCTGGATTCTCTACTCAGGTCCTTAGCTTTCTCATCTGTAAATTGAAGGGGTTAAATTATGTCATGTCAGTGCCCAACCACCATAAAGTCTGTGACTCCAGTTCTTTCAGAAGCCTTATTCCTGGTGGTTTTGTTTCTGGCTCATGTGCACTCCCACAGCCAAGACCCTGAAAGCTGAGGCTCAAAGGTTGGAGGCTATCCTCAGTTGCCTGGGAAACATGCAAGGAAAGCCAAAACTATATTGTTTTTATTTTTTTATTTTTATTTTCAGTTGGATAAACTCTTAACCTTTTAAGAGTAGGGTATTGATTTTCCTGGCCTGGCTGCTGAACTCTGGTAACACTAGACTCCCTGTCCCTGGGGAACCACATTGCACAGCATGTCTAAAATGTGGCTTGGAGCTGCAGAAACCCAAACAGGGTCTTCCATTTTCAGCACAGACCAGGAAATTTCTGATGTTCTCCTATATTCCTCTGCTCAATACCAATCTCTGTACCCACTCCCCCGGCCCCTCACCACCACTACCACCACCACCAAAGACCATGCAAATGACATATGTAAATGGCCTAGGTCTGGTTGCCAACACTCTAAATGCTTCAGAGGAAATGTGACCACTCTGGGTGCCTCACTTTTCTTTGAAAGGTCATGGGCAAATGTGGGCTATAAATGTCCTGGCATTAGAACTGGTCTGCTACCCCTGCCCAGAATACCCAATGCTCAGACAGATTTACTAAATTTGCATTGGTTTAGCTTTCCTGGCTTTACAGTTTAAGCCTTGGGGTGTAAGAGGGTATGGGAAGGGGTGGTTGGAAGTTATATGTAAGGTAAACACATACTATGCTGTCAGGGGCAGTCATGGTTTTGTGCCCATTTTTCCTGATGCAGTTATAAATAGAACCAATTTTTATTCTCAAATGGGTTCTGGTTTGAAAGACAAAATATCTGGTCAGCCTAGACATAAAGGGCTTGCCCAGTGTGGCACAGATAATCAAGTCCAAATTGAAAATTCAGATCACCCAATTTTAGTACAGTGTTGTTTTCCCGTGAGCCACAGGCCTCTCTCACGATAAAGCACTACCTTTGTCCCTCAGACCACACCTTATAGGCTTAAAGGCCCCATCTTCGCTCTAAAAATGTTTGGGGCACAACCTTATTTTTTCCTGTCTCTAGCTGGATAGGCAAGGGCTTGCTCAAGGTTATATCATTTGCACCTTGGAACCATTAGTTCTGCTGAAATGCAAACATACAAATTTTAGCACATGCTAACAATTTCCCTACTGTAATTGAACCTGATCTTTATCTGTCGCCAGGATCTGTTTTTGCTATGATTACTGTTTGACAAAGGAAGGTAACTTAATGCTTTTGTTGAGGATAAGGAGAAAAAAAATCAGACCTTGATTTTAGGATATAATTCTTGGCAAAATGTAATCAGAATCCTACACGTATTCATGTGTGAACACACATACACATACTCCCACCTGCTTTATTTCGGTAGCTGTGTACATAGGAGTTACCAGAGATGAGTAATTCATTAATATCCCTTAAGAAAATTAGCCAATAAAGTCAAGCTCATTTGCTAGATCTGGGCTGAGTCAAGAGGGCAATTCCTTGGATCTGGAGGAGGACGTGTAGAGGCAAAGTAAGGAAGCCAGGCTGACAGATTGGAGACTCTGAATTAATCCACAAAATTGCCACACAGAACTCTCTTCAGAAATGCCACTGCTCCCTAAGTGAGCCAAAGTATCAGTTATTACCCTCTTTTGTGTTCTGAGATCATTTCCAACCTGAGGGTTTGGAGGTTCCCCATACCGACAAGCAATTCTCTAGACACTCCTACAAGTCAACTCAATTCTAACACCATTTACCAGGAGATAGCATCAGATTCCACAGGTTAAGAGTTCAGTCCTACAAGACGACTCCCCCATCTTCAGGTGTCAGACACAAGCTCAGGTTATTGCCTGTGCATCTGACCAACTGGCTATACATCAGAGGGTCCCAGGAGTCCCTCCTCAGCTTGAATTAATTTGCTAGAGCAACTCACAGAACTCAGAGAAACATTTTACTTACTAGAGCCCTGGTTTATTATAAAAAGATACAACTCAGGAGCAGCAAACAGAATTGATGCCTAGGGCAAGGTGAAAAAGGGGGAGGACTGGGCTTCCATGCCCTCTCCAGGTGTGTCATTCCTCCCAGTCAAAAGGAATCTCCATGCACCCACCAGCCCACAAGCTCTCACAACCCTGTCCTTTGTCTTTTATGGATGTTTCATATATAGTCATGGCTAATTAGATCACTTGCCATTGGTGATTGATTCAACCTCCAACCCTATGGGGCTTTCCAAACATCACCTCATTAACATAACAAAGGAAACTTTTATTGCTCTTATCACAGAAAATTTCAAGGGTTTCTTTGTGCCAGGAACAGGAATGGGTTGAAGACCAAATATGTATTTCTTTTCGTAAATCACAATATCATAAGCCTAGAGGATGTTTGGTTTGCAGGACACTATCAAATTTCTGATCCTGTCATGCCTTCTGCCATGAGGGCTTTGAGGAAGAGCAGAAAGCTTAAATGATTTCCTCACCATCCCCAGCTAGGAAAGAAGGAAGAAAATCAAGTTAAGGGACAGACTTTGGAGTACTTAACGTATACCATTTATTTTTGTAAAATAAATAAGGTAACTGAGTTGAAGAAGACAAGCGATAACCCAATATCCCCTGAGTACTTAGTATCAGAATCAGACAGTCCACCCTCACTGATAGGTCCTTCCTAGACTTTGTGGTGAGTTCAACTTAGTAGTGTCTGGGGATATGTTGATGTGGTGAAGAAGTGGAATGAAATGGTACTAAATTTAGAATCATCTCTTCTAGATATTAATGGTATATGGCTTTGGGCAAGTCATTTTAGAACTTTGAGCCTCAGTTTCTTCATTTTTCAAATAGATAGAAATTGCTCCTCCCTCATAAAGTCACTGTCAAGTTTAAATGAAATTATCATGATATCAAACTCTCCTGGTGCCTTACCATGTGCCAGGCATTGTCATGTGTATTTTATATGTGATCTTCACAATGCATCTAAATAGTAGCTACCAATTTATAAAGGAGGAAAGTAAGACATAGAGTGTTAATCAGGTATTTAGTAACTAAGAGGGAATTCAAGCCTAGATCATCTGATTCTGTACTCTTCTGCCTTTTCAGCATACTGGCATTCAAAAGGAATTAATAAATGTTCCTTCATCCACTGATTTTTTCATTCAACATATAGAAACTCAGGACAGAAAATATGTAATCTTGGACACTTAATATCTATTCCTAATTTGATCTAGAGGTAAAGTAACTCATAGGCCATCCCCCCTTCCTATCACCGATGTTAGCAGATAGGGCTGTCATTCTTCCTCTGGGAAATAAAGCAAAGCTTTATTAGCAAAGCTTCTGTGAACCAAAGAAAATGCAAAATTATCAGGTCTCATGGAGTTCTTTTGATTTATGTTTCAGGCAATAAGAGACAGAAGCATGTGATAAGGCCTATCACAGGCTTGCAAACAATAGGTGCTCAAATCATATTTGTTTAGATGAAAACAGTTTACATGGCCAACTCCAAGAGGACATTGGTTCAGAGATTATCTCCTAGATGCTCTCAGATTAGGGGATGGGGAAATATCTCCTATGGCAGAGAGTTCATGCTGCTACAACCCCTTATGCAAACATCACCATGAAAGTTTTGCAGATTGGTCCAGCACTTACAAGTAATGACCAGAAGCAGTGAAAATGGCATGAACCCTTTCCCTTTTCTTTTTGTTGGGAGAGTGGGGAGGGGGGTCTCTTTCCTCTGTTTTTCAATGTACCACATGAGGTGATTCTTAGCCTCTCTTAGTAGACACATCAGTCTGCAAACTCAACCAATCTCCCAGTCAAACACAATCCACTTGCAACCTAATGCCAGCCATTCCGACTTTAAGCACAGCCCATCATGAGTATTTCCACTGCAGGGAGATAGATGTACTATATACATCTCATGAGATTCTCACAATGATCCTGTAATTTGGGCTGGATCATTATTTCCATTTTGCAGAGGAAAAATTGAATTGCAAGAAGATTGACCAAACTGTTTAGGGGCCACAGTGTATTTTTGCAGCTGGGGTGTGAGTGTAGAAAAACCCAACCATGCCTTTTTCTTTCAATGAGCTATTTTCCTAAGTTAAGCATGGTCATTTCAATGCACTTAAAAAATATATATATATATATTATTGATTTCAGAGAAGAAGAGAGAGGACTAGAGAAATAGAAACATCAATGATGAGAGAGAATCATTGATTGCTGCCTCCTGCACACCCCACACTGGGAATCGAGCCCACAACGGCATGTGCCCTGACCGGGAATTGAACCCTGACCCCCTGGTTCATAGGTCAACGCTCAACCACTGAGTCATGCCAACTGTGCTTCATGCACTTTTATTTAAATGTGAAAGTCTTTGGTATAAGAAACAAATCAGGGGTCATTAATTTATCACATTTTCATCTCCCATGACTTACTGGATTCAGAAGAACTTCAACAGGTGGAAGGGAGATAGGAATGGGAAAAGAGTTGAGAAACATAAAATCATCACTGAATTTCTAATTCTGTCCCAGCGGGCCGCAGTAAAGCCAGTTCCCATTGTTCAGGAATCAGGCACATGAAGAGTATACGATCACTAAAGTGAAGGTGGGGATCCCAAGGGATTAGGTATGTCCTTACTAGTTAAGGTAACTACCAACCACATAGATTTTGGCTTATTTGGTTATTTTGTTCTGCACCCCATAAATGCAGACTATATATTTGTTTGAAGAGAAAATGGAACATTTACCAAAATGGACCAGATGCTAAGCCATAAAGAAAGTCTCAATAAATTTCAAAGAATTGAAGTCACATCAAGTATATTATTTGACTAGAGAAATTAAGCCAGAAATCAATTAAAGGAAATAAGAAATAAAAATATCCAAAATGCTTAAAGAGGAGGCATTTAAAAATTTTAGGTATAATTTACACACAATGAATTTTACCCATTTTAGTGAGCATTTTGACAAAGGCATACAGGCAGGGAACACCACCAGAGTCCCTATATGGACTAGTTTCATCACTCCAAGTCCTCCCACCAAGTGCCTTTTCGTAGATACCTCTCCCCACAACCCTATCCCCTGGTAACCACTGACCTAATTTCTATCCCAGTAATTGTATACTTCAAATCTGATTTCATTAAGTCTGGCCTAATGCGTGTGAGTTTCATCTGCAGTGTTTAAGGTATCAGTAGAATGTCCTTTTTAATAGCTGAATAGTATGTTAGTACATGGATGAGCCACAGTTTGTTTTATCCATTCACTAATTGAAGGGCATGTCCAGTATTTATTTCCAGTAGTTGGTAATTATGAATAAAGTCAATATAAAGATTTATATACAGAATTACTGGAACTTAGAGGAAGTGTATGTTTAACTTAATAAGAGGATGCCAAATTTTCCAGTGTTGCTGTGCTATTTTGCATTCCCACAGCAATGAATGAGAATTCCCTTTGCTCACATCCTCACCCATTTAGGCTATTATTTGTTTTTTTTTAAGCCTTTCAAATAAGTATGTGGTTGTGTCTCATTGTGGTTTTAATTTGCATGTAACTAATTATTACTGATATGTTTGTGTCATTTTTTGGTTGTTGTGTTATAGCTTTGGTGGAATGTTTGTTAAAATGTTTTAATTTGGGTAGTTTTTCTTATTTCTGAGTTTTGCAAGTCCTTTATACAGTCTGAATATCCTTTATTAAATATGTATTTTCCAATGTTTTCTTCCAGACTGTGGCTTATAACCTCATTTTGTTAACCAAACTGAGCAAAAGCTTTTAATTTTGATGAAGTCCACTCCATAAATTTTTAAAATTTTTTTTATTTTGTAATGTATGTGTCCTAAGAAATCATTGTCTACCACAAGGTTGCAAAGAATTTCTTTCACTGATCTATGTGATCTTATGAAATTACTAGTGCATGAATTCGTGCATGGGTGTGGTCCAGCCCGGCCTGCCCTGATTGGGGTGGGGAGGGGCCAATCAGAGGCGGGGCTGGCCAGGGGGGAGGGACCAAGGGCAGTTGGCTGGCCGGTCCGCCCGCTGGTCAAACTCCCGGTTGAACTCCCACTCCCTATGGAGCTCCTGGTGGAGGGGACAATTTGCATATTAGCCTTTTATTATAAAGGATTCTCCAAATTTCTCCTTTCCATCATATATCTTACTTCTACAAATGACATAAGACATAATACACCACTATCCTTCTTTTTCTTTAGTCAACTATTCTTTTTTGTGTGTAAATCCAATTTTCTTATTAATATGTTTCTTCTCCCTGAAAAGCTTTTTAGCATTTCTTTCAGCGCAGTTTTTCTGGCAATATAGGGGTAGTCAAAAGTAGGTTTAGAGTTGTAATACAAATAAATAATATAATAATTAACACATAATACAGGAGTAAACTGTGTTTTGCATACTAACAACTGTAAGCCTACTTTTGCAAACCCATGTAGATTCTCTTGATTTATTTATTTTTTCTGAATGAGTATTTACCTTTCATTATTAAATTGGGGGGCAGGGCTGGATGTAGTAGTGGGAGTTGGGAGTGTTTTTGTGTGCTTCTGTTTTGTTTCAACACTTTATGAGTGTCACTTGATTTTCTTTTTGCTTGTGTAGTTTCTGACTTTAAGTTGGCTTTAATTTTTATAGCTGTTCTCTATATATAACAGTTCCATTTTCTAGTGCCTTTCAAGATTTTCTCTTTATCTTTGAATTTCAACATTTTGAATATGATGGTTTAAGGGGGTGTGTGCGTGAATGTGAATACTAAATATATGTTTCCCTATTTATCCTGCTTGGTGTTCTCCAAGCATCTTAAATTTCTGGATTAGTATCTTCTCCTTCTGTAACTCCAATTACATCAATTTATATATATGCTAGACATTAAGATATTGTTTCACATGGATAATTTTTTCTTTTTGGGGGGTTCTTGTTTTTCTTTGTGCTTTTATTTAGATAAACTGTTCAACAGCCATTTCTTATGTCCATATTAATTTATATCCAATTTCATGCTTATAATTTCTCCTGGTCTATCTTTTAGTTCTTTGAATCTTTCCTTGGCTATTTCAAGTGTATTAATGAACTGATTAAAGACATTCTTCATTTCTGCTCCATGTTTTTTTTTATTTCTGCCATAAAAGTGCCCCTCACTCTTGATGAAATTTCTCACCTACTCAGGTACGGTTTCCATTTTTTGTGCTAGAGACTTTACTCCATGACTACTGTTTACTTTATATTTCTAATTTATTCAAATATCTGGGTGACATTTAAATCTAATTCTCTTGAGTGTACATTGAATTAATACTGTAATTCAAGTATCAAAAGAATTTCTAGATGCAGAAAAGAAACCTGATGAATAGCGCAAAATCACACATCTGAGAACTGATACATTGAAGTCAAACAGAATTCAGGTTCCACCTTCTTCTGTCCACTATCATGTGCTGCTCCATAATATGGGCACAATAAGTGCCTACTGAACAAATGATTAAATTACCTGGTGATCTCAAGCATGCACAATCTGTCCAAAGTCTTCCAATAGAAATATCTCAGATGATGTCAACTTTGGGACATAGCTGAGTGGAAGCCAATAGGATCATATGCCTAAGTTCTGATGGTGCTGAACTATTACATTTAGAAGATGAGTGTCACCTTGGCCAAGTGAAGAGTATGCCTGTGTCTTTATTCACATGCCAGGCTTGCTCACCTGGCCCAAGCAGCATGGCATCTGGAGCAATCAGAGGACAGAACAACATTTGACATGTCATTTAGCTCTCTATTTCACCCTGACTCTTTACTGGGAAAATGTTATTTGTTTTCTCACTTACAAAATAAGCCCTGTGATGTGTCCCTTTAGTTACTAAAACAAATAAAAATTGCAACCCTGTTCTAACTCACAGCTAGGGATATGATGGCTATAAGTCAACATTGTGGCTCTGCAAATTCAGGCAGTGGAATGAGCTGGGATGGGACCTAGGGGTTTTCCCAGCTCCAACGGCACAGCTGTCCAGATTCCTTGTGGATCAAATAATTTAGAGAAGGGTCAATATTCTCACAGATACCTTCTTCTTATTCAAGCCAGTGGAAGGTACAACACACAACAAACCTTTCACATAAGATCGCCAGGCCTGAGTCTCCATTGAATCAGACATATTACCTGCAAGGCAGGTAGAATAGAGAAGAAAATTGAGTCTGGCCAATGTTGCTCAGTGGTTGAGCATTGATCCATGGACCAGGAGGTCACAATTTGATTCCTGGTGAGGGAACATGCTTGGGTTTCAGATTTGATCCTCAGTAGGGGTCATGCAGGAGGCAGCCGATCAATGATTCTCTCTCATCATTGATGTTTCTATCTCTCCCTCCATCTCTAAAATCAATAAAAATACATTTTTAAAAAGAAAAAAGAAATTTGAGCCTTACAGGTGCCTGACATGATCTGCCTCTGCAGAATAGACACTGCAGCTGTGTCTTTGTGGCCTGAATTCCAACAAGAAACCATCATAGGCCTCGCACTTGCTTCTTCATTTTGGAAGACACTTCAAAGGGCTCTCATATAAGAGGTCTCAGGCAATCTATACAAAAGTTTTCTAGCCTTGGACCTAATAAATATTATTCCTGAGGAAATAATTCAAAAGAAGAATATGCAAAGATGATACTTAATAACAGTGTAAGTTTATAACATTCCAGCCCTGACACACCTATGTCATGGGCTATCATTTACCTGTTAATATAAATCTACACCATATTTAAAGTTCTAGAAAAAAAGAAGCTAGGAGGGAAGTATCAAATTTTTAATATATGAGAATTTTCCAGAGAAATAAAGGTTGTAAACATTCATATTGAAAGTATATATTAAAAGTCCGGTGTGATAGGGATGTCCAAACCTAGGCACATCACTGTAATCTTTTAAGCATTCAGAACAAAGAGGCCATCCAAAAACTTGCCAAGGTGTCCAATAGTCACCAGCAAAGTAATGTGTTAAGTTGACCTCAAACTCCTCATCAGCAATATTGGATGTTTAATGCTATGTTTTCCCCTCAACATTAGGACATATGTGTAGGGCCTATGAGTTTTTTAAGTTATATGATAATGTTTTATAGAAGCCAACTTTATTATAGAAATACTAGAGGCCCAGCGCATAAAATTCATGTGCGGGTACAGTCCCTAGGCCTGGCCTATGATCAGGGCCACCTTCCCCTGCTGCCCACAGCTGGCCCCACCCCCCACCTCCTGCCGCCACCCACCCCCAGTTTCCTGTTCACCATCCCGTGATCAGTGTCTGATGGCCAGGAGAAGGGACCGAGAGGTCAGCTGTTCCCACCCACTGGCCAGCCCTGCCCCTGCTGCAGTTCACCCTCTGTGTGTGGGGCTACCGGCACCCCCACCTCCCATATCCCCCACCACCCACCCTCAGTTCCCCGTTCACTATCAGGCAATCAGAACCTGCAGGCCAGGGAAAGGGACCAAGAGGTGGTCAGAGTGCTTCATAGTGACTGGTCCAGCGGTCGTTCCGCCATTAGGGTTAATTTGCATATCACCCTTTTATTATATAGGATATCTATACATATAAAGCGTAAATACATAAATTACTATATATGACATATATGTGTGATATAATATAAAATGTGTATGACATAATACATAGAAATATATCTATATATTATGTCTGCATGTATATGCTGAGATGGGGAGACTAAAAAATAAAAACAAAAATAAGATATTATTAAATACTTTTATATAAAATATAATATATGATGGTTTTTGTGTTGTTTCATATGATGAAAGGTGGGACTTTCAGCACTAAGATATCTAGCATCTACAAAAATTCTAAAAGTCTTGCAAATTCTTTAACTCTAGGCCTAATAACCTAACAATTATAAGATAATTCCCCTCCCATAGTATCTCCAGCCAAACAGTATATGATCATATGTAAGGACCTAATGAAGAGATTTTTACATGTGACAGAACTAAAAATTTTTAAGTTAATTTTTAGCTGCCGTTGGGATTTGAGTGGTAAAAATTAATTACACCTTTCACCTCTCACCAAGTTAGTATCCAATTAAGAAATAGACACCAGAAGCTAAGTGACATGTTTAAAAATTATCTTTATTGCTGATAGTACTGAACTGGATTTCTGTATGGCCACTGGGTCCTTTAATAAACTCTAGCTGGATCTGAAATCTAGAGGTGAGGACCAATCACCTGATTGAAGGGTTTGCTGAGCAGACAACTTTATTAGAATCCTCATTGTGTTTCTTCTGGGTATAGAAAGGCCCCCCATATATACTTTCAAAGTTGGGCTTGGTCGCTGACCCAGGTGTGTGGATGGGTCCAGAGTGCCAACAGCCAGTTTGGGCCAACGTGAAAGAGAAATATTAGAAGGGGCTGAGCTACAGGTACTGATGAGTTCTTTCTGCATCATTCTCCACAAAGTCAGACCTTCTTTCCTGGCAAAGAGGGAGTGAGTGAGAAAGAAGTATTTCTCCCATTCATATGCTTTCTCTGCTAGTGCAGTGATGCTCCAATGTGGTCCTTGAACTAGTAGCATCAGCATCACCTGAGAATGTGACAAAAATGCAAATTCTCAGGCTCCAGCCCAGACTTAGCAAATCAGAAACTCTGAGGGCACAACTCAGCCGTCTGATTTTCCACAAGCCCTCCTATGAGGTTCTGTCTGTGAACCACTATCCTGAAGCATGTAATGGAAATTCAGTGTGTGTGAATTTAACTGTAGTTAAAAACTTGTTTTTAATTTTTGAAAAAAAAAGTTAATGATAGGTTTCATATAACCCGCTATTCCATTTCTAAATGTATACATACTATAAATGAAAATGATCACCTGTAGCTGCTGTTGTCGGTAATGGTGTGTGTGTGTGTGTGTGTGTGTGTGTGTGTGTGTGTGTGTGTGCATGCTAAGCACATTCCTTTCCAAATTTCTGTTTGTGCCTTGAGAAATTGTGTCAAGATTACTGTCCGGCCACCTACCCCATGAAGATACACTGAGAGTCATGAGACTGCCTTCGTCATACCTGAGGCCATTCTATCCATGTATTGTGGGAAGCTTAGCCTATTTGTGGACCATAGGAGTGTCCCCGTGTGGGGGAGCCCATGGCCAAGAGGTCAAACACCTTCTCATTTCCTGTCTCATGAATTTTAATAGTGTTCTTGGAGGTTAAATTAGCAAAAGCACCTTGCTGTCCATTTTTTAGCCATGGCTGTATCCTGAAAAACTCTGAGTCTAGTAGCCAGATGAGCTAAACACTTATTGTTTTCCACACAAAGTTCAGAAGGTATTTACGTTTGGCCCCCAGTCCTTCTGGCACCTGCAGTGACCGGTACTGGCTGGCATGTTTTTCCCTCCATCGTTTTTCCTGCCAGTGCTGCTGCAAGACTTTCCAGACTCTGTATGCAGATGGCTTTTGACGGAAAAATGTCTCCCTGGGCACCTCCTCGGAGGAACCACATATATCAAAATCCAGCTCCCAGACCACCCCTCCAGCCAAACATCCATAAATGTCCAGGAGGGAAAGAAGTTATGCAGGAAGACTGTATCTCTTAATAAAATCTTGAAAGAGTTTCCATTTCATTTCTCATAAATCCTCTGTAAGTAAGTGTCGTACAATACTTTCTTAAGAGGCAAAATCGCCTCCAAATCTTTTCCTGGATCGAGAGTACAGGCTCATTTGTACCTGTCTAACTCATCATAATCCATCTCTGGCTTGACAGTAGGAGACACTATTTTTTATTTCATTTATTATATTGTTATTCAAGCTCATGTTTAATGAATAGGCTTTCACCAAACATAGCTTTTTTTTAATATGAAAGTCTAATAAAGTTCAGCATCAATGTCACCACTTGTTCGTGGAGTGGAATTTGCTTCAGAAGGCACTGTGCTCTAATTTTGCCTGCTAGAAAGTGGTAGAAATTTGGGGGAGTGGACAGAGCATTGTGAGTCAGAATGTAAACTCTGGAATTCAACAGAATGGGTCAAATTAAAATACCTCTATGTGATCTAGGGCAAGTAATTTATTTTCCTGGGCATGATTTTTTCTTTAATTTTTATTGATTTTATTGGGGTAACACTGATTAATAAAGTTATACGTTTCAGGTATATAATTCTATAAAACATCATCTGTATATTGTGTTGTGTGTTTACCATCCCAAGTCAAGTCTCCTTCCATCACCATTTATCCGCCCATAACCTTTTCTACCTACCCCCACCCTCACCCCCATTCCCTCTGGTAATCACCATACTGTTGTCTGTGCCTAGAAGGTGTGTTGGTTTTTATGCTTAATCCCTTCACCTTTTTCACCCGGCCTCCCACCCCCTTCCTCTCTGACTGCTATCAGTCTGTTCTCTGTATCTATGAGTCTGTTTGTATTTTGTTTGCTAATTTATTTTGTTCATTAGAATGCTTTTGTTTCCTTATCTACAGAATGGGAATAATAAGAGATCACTGTAAAAAATTATTTTTAAAATGACCTAAAATCTTAATGCAGTGCCTGGCATATCATATGCATGCATTAAGTGGTATTTTATTATTTCCTTACTAGAGGCCTGGTGCACGAAATTTGTGCATGGGGCGGGAGGGTCTCCTCATCTCAACCTGCCCCCTCGCTAATCCAGGACTCCTTGGGGGATGTCCTGGGGATTGGGCCTAAACCGGCAGTCAGACATCCCTCTCACAATCCTGGACTGCTGGCTCTTAATGGCTCACCTGCCTGCCTGCTTAGTCACCACTAACTGCCCACCCCCCACCAGCCTGGTCACCCCTTACTGCCCTCCCCCCATGCCAGCCTGGTCACCTCCAACTACTCCCCCGCCAGCCTAGTCGCCCTCATTCCCCCACCCCCGCCAGCCTAATCACCCCCACCTTCCCCATGTCAGCCTGGTTGCCCCCAACTGCAACCTCCACTGGCCTGGTCACTTCTTACTTCCCCCACTGCCAGCCTGGTCGCCCCTATCTGCCTTCCCTGCTGGCCTGGTTGCCCTTAACTGACCTCCTCCCTGGTGGCCTGGTAGCCCCTCATGGTCCCCCCCACCAGCTTGGTAGCTCCATGCAGCCTGCTGTTCAGTTGTTTGGTCATCCCTCACTAACCCCCCTGCTGGCCTGGTCATAGGCAGCCATCTTGTGAGGGTATGAGGGTCAATTTTCATCGTATCTCTTTATTATATAGGATAGCATTGAATTTAAAAATAGCCTCAGGTTCTTCTAAAGTATAGTAATAATTGCTATTTTTTTAACACATACTATGTGCTATGAACTGCCAAATATTTGATGTGAATTGTCTCATTAAAGACTTTCAATAATTCTGCAAGTTAGGTGTTATTGGCATTACCATCTCACAGATGAAGACATTGAGAGGCAGAGACATTCAGTGTCCCTTAAAGAGGTCACATGGCTAGAAGTAGTGGAATTACAGTATCCTTTAGTGCCTGTCTCCTCTGTAGGGAGAGGCCATCCAAAGCTCCTATAAGTTGGGATCCTGAAGAAGGATGTTAGAAGCTCTGCGGGCCCCCTAAAGGGCATGCAACATGTCTTGAACATTGGAGTGAGGGCTAGAGGGTCATTTCATGATCTAGTGAAACATTGGGAAGTGCCTGGAATTATTACTCTGTCCAATGTGCACTCAGACAGGCCAGAGATGTGCGTGACCTTGTTCAGTTGTTGTTAAGTGTTCTGGCTGCCAGCTTCTTTATTTGTAAATGGAGTGCGGAACGCTAAAAGGCTCTCAGGGACCTTTAGGGAGGCTATACTGCGTTGTGCTTTGAGCACCCAGGACTCACTTCACTAGTTGTGTGATCTTGGGGAAATCCCTGGATCTTTCTCAGCCTCAGTACCCTTCCTCTTATCAGTACTAGAGAACTAGTGGCATTCTTATAATAACTTCAACAGAATAAATATGACTGAAATGAGGATCACAAACATAGTTCTGCCTATTTTCCTTATGTGAGAAATTCTTCATTATACCACAGTTGCATGTGATTGGTTTCAGGGAATTTAATTAAAATGGCATAGTACATTGTCAGTTACAGGCATCCTAAATGACAGTTAGGAGGTCATCAAAGGCCCCTGCTGAGGGGCTTTGGGGTCCAAGAAGTTCCAGCACAGCCCTCAATTGAAGCCACTGCTACATCACAGCTATGACTCGTCTTAGAAAAACCTGAGCCTTATGTTTATTTTCTATTCACGCAGGGTCTGCAAACTTTTTCTGTAAAGGGCCAGATAGTACATATATTTAGGGTTTGTGGACCAAGAAGCAATGTATTCAACTCTTCCAACAAGTGGGCCACCAAAGGACCACCACCCAGCCTAACATGACAGGCAGCAGGCTATTTCTGAGGGTGTAGTTGGACAACCCTGTCCTAGGGTGTAGAGGCTGAGCACATGCATTCTGGAGCCAACCCACCTGGGTATGTGTCTACATTTGTCACTTTGTAGCCAGATGACCTTGGGAAAATGATTGAAACTCCCTTTACCTTGGTTTCCTGCTGTTGGTAAAGGGAATGAAGATTCTATGGGATGCTGGCTTGGATGAGTGAGCATGTGGCAGGCACTTATGCAGTGTGTTCCCTGCAATACAGGATGTTTGTCTTTATTGCTACCATGACCCTCCAGTTCTTCTCATTTCTCTGTTTTGTAAAACACACCCAGTACCAGCTACGCCTCACTTTGTAGTGATCTAGCTCTCTTTAGTCCTTGTGTCAGGGTTTCTCTCACTGTGTTTTCATGATTCTCTTGTGTCTGAACCACCTGGGACACATCCAAACCACCTGTTACAAATGCAGGTTCCTGGGTCCTGCCCCAGACTTGCTGGACAGTAGCTTCTGGAGGTGAGCCCTGGGAATGATCATTTAATATACTTACATCACTGGTGGTTGCTCTGCACATGAAGTGTAGGGTCCATTGCCCTCAGAGGTCCCTATGCCCTCCTTCTGATTAAATTCCAGGCTAGAAGATGAATAGAAAGGAAGAAAGCCAAGCACTGAATGAACATTAATTCCAGTTCATCAGCAGCCTGGCTTGAGGCTCAAAACCCAGTAGTTGAGTACACACTTCTCAATTTCCTCTAAGATGAGGAGGAAAAGTAGTAACTGACGATTGAGAAAACCAAGCACTGTCCAATCCAGGCTGTGTGGTTGAACCAAAGGAGCTAATGCCATGCAGAAATGAACTCAGCTAAACCCTGTGGATTTGGAACTCAGTGTGGAAAGGCTGACCTTACAGTGTCCCAGGCCTCCTTCCAGAACAGTGGGTTTGGGAGACACACAAGCACCTCCGGACTTCCCCAGCCTCCACGATGAGAAGCAAGCACCCCAATGTGCAGTTGCTCAGGGAAAAGCCCCCGGGATTACTTTTCCTAAGTGCAATAATCTTCATTTGTTTTCAATTTATGCAATAAAAGTGAATATGTGGTGGTAGATGACTAGTTGTTTGTATTTTTTTTAAGGTAAAAACTTCAAAAAGTACAAATAAGGTAAAATTTAAAAGCAGTCTTCCACACTCAATCCTTCTCACCAAAGATAACTATAATTATTATTTTCTTCTGTGTCCTTCTAGAGATGTCTTAAGCATATGCATAGTCTTAAGCATCTGCATAGAAACTTGCTGGATGTATTTACTAGAAACTCATTTTGCTTACACTAAGAAAATCATAAAATATTTACTCAGCCAACTAGCACTTTTGAGTTCAATTACATACTTGGCCAAAGTTCACTTTTAATTCCAAATGTCCACTTCTAACACTTTTATCCTTTCTAATACACCCACCTCCTTCCTCCATTCAGTAATGTCATTCTCTATATTACTTAGAAATTAGACAGATGGATGTCTTATCATCATCCCAGTAAGGATGAATGCCTATAGATAGAGAGATATTTCTTAAAATGTAACAAATGCATAGACCAAGCTCTCCACCACTCTGCAAATCAGCCTGATGTTTCCCAGCAAAACACCAATATTGCTTCCCACCCCTCTTTTCCTCTGACTCACAAAATCTGGGAACAGCATCCAGAATAGTTGATGAGGCTACCAAACCAAGAGGTGACAATGTGCTTGCTTAAAGATCTACATATCCAGGCACCCTGTCTTCTCGATGTCTCCCAGCTCACCTCTGCAACTCACAGTGAGCTCTGAAAAGCTGTTAGGTAGGGTAGAAGAACATTGGTTTGCTCATGAAATCTACAGTGGCTCCATCCTACAAGACATGGCTCATTCAGGGAGTCAGTAAGATAAATATCGCCAGTGGAGAATGCGAGAACTTCCAGAGCACTGAAGACTAGCAAGCAAGTAGAGTCTGAATCTATAAGAAAAGAGAAAATGCAGATTCCTCAACCATAGACCAGCAGGCCTGATACAGCTTATCAGAAACAAATTGGCAGTGGGCAAGGGAAATGTGAACACTTAGTAAAAGAGGAACCAGCATGAAGTCACCAAGACAATGCCATCCTTCAGTACCCGTGTAACCACATTCCCTTTTTTGGTGCAGTTAACAGACTGACAGGCCAGGAAAATACCATAAACATAGGGGATCAAGAGCTCAGCAGAAGGTTTTACAAAATCCTCAATGAGGGTAGGATGATATTTTATTTAGTTTAGCTTCTCAGAATGTCTGACTGGCCAGAGGTAATTAGTGGTGCACCTCAAGATTTGCTGTGATACTTATGGGCCCCATAAATGACACAACCTCAGGGAAAGGACTACTGGGAATTCTGGAAGAATGCAGAGGTCCTACGTAGGGTGCTTATTACAAGGCTGTGTGCTTTGGAGCTGATACGAATGAGCAAAAATAAGCCAGGGCCATACTCAATAATGGAAAGATACAAGGGGTGATGGGAAACTTAGGAAAAAGGATAAAAGAGGACAGAACCCTTCTCTGCCTGGCAGGTGTTGGGGCAGGGGCAATTTCCCTCAGGGTCTGTGATCTCCAAGTGTCATTAGTTTGGGGTAAACTTCATAGAGAAGAAAGGAAAACCTCTAGATACTTAGGAGAAAAACCTTACATGCTCATTAGGAAGAGGATCTATTCAGTAAAAGGGAGCAAATAAAAAGAGAGTTCTCATCTATTTTCTAAAGTCCTTCGCAAAGAGCAAGCTAAACCAGTGGTCGGCAAAATGTGGCTCGCGAGCCACATGTGGCTCGTGAGCCATGGTTTGCTGCTCTGTTGACTAATGAGTTTGCCAACCACTGACCTAGACTCTCGATTCCAATAATTACAGGCTGTTGTTGTTCCTTGTGATTAAGCCCCTATCCCAGTGGTCGGCAAACTCATTAGTCAACAGAGCGGCAAACCGCGGCTCGCGAGCCGCAGCTTGCCGACCACTGGGCTAGACAACTGGACCCCAGAGGTCAAGTGGGACTTCGGTATCTCATTGGAACTTGACTTCTTGCCTCTCCAGAAATAATGATCTCTGAGTGGATGAGCAAGGTAGTGAGAGTCATTCATTCAGTCTAGTCTCACTAGATACTATCTGCCCCAGATCCAGCCTTGTGACTGGTGCTGGGCAGATAGACATGTATAAGACACCCCTTGTCTTTAAGGATCTTGTAGCCAAGACTGTGTTTCCCAAGGAATGGAGCCTGGATTACCTAAATCAGAATGCTTGTGTTAAAATGTAGATTTTTTGAAATCACCCTACATTTGTCAAATATACCTTTTAACAAGTTCCTAGGTCATGGTATTGGACATAAAGTTTAATAGCACTGCTCTGATGGAGGCATATAAGAATCTAAGTAGAGAGTGAATGCATGTATATGGTAGTGGTGAAGATATGTGTATTCATACATTTGAGGACATGCTGTGAGAATCTATGGGTGAGCATATGTGAATGCACGTGGTGGAGGGGTGGTTGCCTTGGAAAAGACATATTTATGCATTTTGTTCAATTACCTAATAAGAAAAGAACAAAGGACCAGACCCTGAGTTTCTGAAACTAAAAGCAGCTCATGCTCCATCGAGAGCAAGTTTAAGGATCTGAGACATGAAGCATTCTGCCCTCACAATGTAGTCTGTGATCCACAGGATAGAAAATAAGCAAATGCTTTTATACTGTCAGTGTGTTGTGACAACGGCACTTTTCAGAGACACAGGGATCTGGACTTGTGTTTAGACTGTAACACTTACTATCTGTGTGATCGTGCACAAGAATCATGATTGTGTGGAGCCTTGATGTTCCTTTCTAAAAAATGGGGTAGCAGCACCAGTCTTTCAGAGTGTTGTAACTCTGGCATTGTGGCGTGTCATGCAGCCCTGGTGACCAGATGCATTAGACCTGGAAGAGTGCAAAGTGGCATGGCTTGAGGAGTGAGATCCAGGAGGTGAAAGGTTTTCCCTTTAATATTGCTCTGGGGGTCTTAGGCATCAACTCAGGAATTCACGATGAAGACAGCTGCATCTGTCCCCCTTCATCTGATGAAAGCCTGGCTTTTCCCTGTCCTTTACAACAAGAGCAAGCCATCAAGCCATGAACTTCCTTAGGAGATACTGTGCTTCCTGTTAGCAGGAGTATTTGAACACAAACTGGGCCATGAGATGCGTGCCCCATCCACCAGCGGGACTTTGACTTTGGGCATCTGTCATCTCCCAGAGCCAGGATCCCATAATACTGAGACCCTGGATTTCCTTAGTGCCCCAGGGTCTTATTCATTGTCTGAGTCCTAATGACATGCTCAGGTCCCACATTGGAGTGTCCTTCTTGTCCACTTGTACCATTAAGAATAGCTCTGAGGAGGCCATCAGAGCTGGCCAGCAGAAGGTCATACATACAAACACTGATTTACATCTAACTCCTCTCCCCAGTGAAGGTGCCACCCGGGCTGGAAGAGATGTGGCCCTCACCACAGGGCCTTTCCCAAATGCACCCCAGAACAGACTGGGGGCAGCGCTCTGCTCGACTTACTGTGTTTCAATGGCTTCCTACCTACTGGGTTGCCATATGTTCAAGATCATTCTATTGCCAGATGTATGTCAAAGTTTTCCTTTATAAAATGTAATTTTCCCCAGAATTTATTGGCGTCCTACAATGCTGCTTCTTGGCTGCAAAAGCAGCTTTTCTGCCATTTGGGCCCAAAATAGAAACCACACGCAACCTTGACAGTAATCATGACCGAGGAGAGAGAATGTACGTCTATTTATAAGGCTCCTGAAGGTGAGCTCTTCTTTTGTGCTACTGCTCTGGAGATAAGGTCAACCTAGCTGGGAATATCAGCCCATTGACTGCAACTTTACTTATAAATTAATTCAATCACAAATATATAATGATTACCAAAATATTAAATATCATGGATAAAGTTTGTTACTATGCATTTTTAAAAATGTGAGATGTTCACAAATTTGAGTTTTGTTTAGAAGCCATACATTTTGTTCTTTGCCTTATCATTATTTCTTGCTCTAAATGTCACATGCATGGTGAGATCTTAGCATCTCATTACTTCATGGATGTTATAATACCAGGCATGTGTTCATATCAATGAGAATGCTGCTTAAAGAGATGATAGAAGAACACTCAAGAATTTTACTGGTATTCAACAAAGCACCAACATGTGTGTTTGACATGCAGGATGCACTTCGTGGAATGGTAATCACATTCATGTTTAAACATTCTTACTCATTTCATTTGAAGAGTTTGGACAAATAATCAACATATTTGTTTTCCTTTTCATTTCCTGACATTTGGATGGCAGCCTTCATGGGTCCAATGGGTAATAGTCAACTCAGCTCTGAGAACAAGAATGTCCATATATCATCCCAGGATACTAATGTTCATCCCTACCTCACTCTTTCTCAAAGCTGATCTCTTCTTCCCTATCAGCTACCCATCTAAGGTTGTTGCATTTCTGGGTTGTTCTTTCGTTACCTGGTTTATTTGTTCAAGTGGTTTTTGGATGGAAAACATGCTGCCTATTCAAATCTGCAAATTAAAAAAAAAAAAATACTGCTGGGTCACCCTCGGGTAGCCATTGGAAAATTCACTACTCTGGAACTTTATCAATGCCAAACTCGAGTGCATTTAAGGTGGATCATGTACACAGTGACATTTTGGGACTTAAGATACTATCAGTCCTATTCACACTTATGTTGCCTCTGCTGAGGATTTTGCTGGGGCCTACTTCGGGGGCTCTAGGACAGAGTCTGGCTGCCAGCTGGTGTTGAAATGGAGTTTTCCCTCTGGAGTAATCAATTATCGTTTCCCAAGACGAGCTTGTGGAATGCTGCCAGCACAGTGGGTTGAAGAATCCTGGAGCTGGAACTCTTTCCCAGATGTAGAGGTCGTCCCATGTGCATGTGGTGGTGATAAACCAGAGAGGCAGAGAGAAGAAACAGTGACTATTGAAAGCAGGTCTGATGTGAAGAAAAGTTGTAAAACAGGTAACAGTGATATAACACATATTACATATAAGTTGTTATCAGCTGAGGATGTTAAAGAAATCAGAGACAGATTTCCAGGTTCCAGTGGAAGGAATGGATCTTAGGTATAATCTGTTTCAATCTCCTAATTAGCAGGCAGTAGCTTTGATAGAGAAATTGTTATGTGCAAAACACTACACCACTGCAAAAAAATACAAAGGGAACAACCCAAACTCTTTGCCCAAGGTCTTTATCGGAATATAGCATATTAATAAATAATAATAAAACAAAGTAATATATATGATGATAATCGCTTTTTTTGAGCATTTATTAGGTGTGTCAAGTGCTTTGTTAACACTTTATGCACACAGTTTCAATTAACTACTTTTTTTAAAAAACTGCAATTATTTTAAAAAATATTTTAAAAAATAAGGTAGGCCCTGTTATGATTCCTACTTTATAGGTGGAGAAACTGAGGTTTAGGGCAGTGTTGGCACAAGTGAAGCAAGAGGCAGTTGCCTTGGGTGTGAAATTAAAGGGGAACACTTTTTTCAGGTATTAAGCAAAAGAAAAAAAACCATATATATATATATATATATATATATATATATATATATCACATAGACACAGACATGAGTGTGGTGTTAGCCAGAGGGAAAGGTGTTGGGGAATAGGTGGAGGTGAGCAAAAGAAGGGGTAAGTCTAAGTGAAAATACCATTGTTCTAACTTGGAAACTCTGGTGCCTTCAGAAGGATTATTAGAAGATCCTAAGCTGCTCCTTAGGATCAGCTTAGGATCTTCTATGGGGAGATCTAATGGGGACAGAAAGAGACTTTGCTTGGGACAATGGGTGGATGGGTGCATGATGCAGTGTGCAGATGTTGTTTTATTGAGTTGTACACTTGAATCCCATATCGTTTTGTGAACCAATGTCGCCTCAATAAATTCAATAAAAAGGGTAACCCTTCCAAAAAAACACACACAGTAATCACAATTTGAAACAATCAGGTGTAAAAACATTAACAATGAACAAAATATCAAAATGTTAAATAAAGACAGTATTAGTATGGCTGAGTTTTTCCTTTGCCTGACTCGGGCTCCAGTCTGGTGTGGTGCTGGCTCAGAGCATTGGTTAGAAGACTTTCCAAAGATCTATAGCAGTAAGTGGGGCATATGGCCTAAGAGATTTGATTTTCCAGCTTGAACTTTCAACCACTGCTCTCCAAGTGTGAAGGTCAAGGGTCTAGTCTTGCTGATGTGGGTCCTGGGTAGGAGCTATCAGGGGAAGTCTATCTTGCCCAGATCTGCAAGTGAGTTAAGATAGAGCAGATGTGAAAAGTCAAGAGAAAAGTGGCAGTGCGCCAAGTCCTGTCCACTGGTGAGGAAAATCCAGCTGGGTTTCAGGAAACTGATCATGAAATACGGAGATTTGAATACTATTGTCAGGATCAGGGGAACAGCAGCTGAGTGTGCAAGTGGGAGTCAGGACTGGCTACATCCCTGAGTTAGGAAAGGGTTTTATGAACTCCAAGAAAAATGATGCTCAGACAAGCAAGCACACCCATGAATGAGCATTTTGTTGTTGAGCATTTTGTCGTTGAGCAAATGTCGTTGAGCATTTTGGACCCCAGGGCCAGCACTCAGAATCATCCTAGGTTGGCAATTGATAAAACCAGGACTTGCCACTTAACAACCACAGCACGTCTCCAGAGAAAGGGTGATTGCCTTATTCAGTTACACATTTCTACCCACACCCCTGCCCCCACAAATATTTGAGCCCTGGTCTGGGACAGGGTCAGTTGATAGTTCCTTGGGGACAGGATGGATCCTGTCTTATGGACACAGAAAGATTCCTTTCTGCTAAACCTCTGAAAATTTGGTAAGAGCATTGTACTAGTTAGGGCTCCTTACCTACTTTTGCTTTTGATTTTCACAATCTTAATCATTTGTGAGGTGCTCAAGCAATTGAGCTTGTCTTCAGAGTGGCGGATGTTGGTACTAAGATGCAAGGAAAGATCCGACAAGGGGTTCAGTTGTAGAGTGAAGCAAGAGGCACTTGCCTTGGGAGAGTGAGGACTGGATGAATTTCTGATGGAGGAAATACGGAATTTCACTTACAAACTAATGGAATGCAAAAGCTGTTGGAATTTCATAGCAGAGGGCACCCCCGGGAACCCTTCCCAAGTGTCCTCACATTACTGCCTGTTATGGTAATATCTAGATTAATGCAAGAGATGTTTCTCCAACTCCCAGGTAATCTAGAAAATATGTTATTCTGATTTCAGGGGGATTCACCTAACAGGCTCGGAGACAGGAGACCCTAATGTTCTGCTTTTCTCACCAGTACACTGACCTTCCCAAAATAAGTAACTTCAATGAGGAATATTTCCTTTTATTTTGGGTCACCACCTCACAGCCCTCAAAACTACACGAAGCACTGGGCCTCTCTCCCTCTGGGCCTACCTCCTACATGAAGTGCTTAGGCATGGAGCCAGCTAATGTGGCTTGGCTATTGGCACCTTGAAATGGACGTAAATCCCTAATCTTCTGATTTATTATTTCCTTTTCTTCAAAGAGGGGGGAAGGCAGCAATGCTTGAAGTATTTAGGCAGTTAGTCTCTGTACAAATCCATCTCTTGTCTCACCCCCAATTCAGGGGAATAATATTTTTTCCCCAAGTTACATAAGGCATGATAGAAAGCATTTCAGAACTCTCTCTGCCTGGGGACCGATTTCTTGCAGTAAATCTCTAGAAAATCTTTCACAGTTTCTAAAATAAGTGCCCTGGCTTTGGAAATAGGTTTTACAATGTGAGCAAGCTTGAGTTCACTCATGTGTTAACCTTGCCATCACTTCCCCTCTTTTCATCATCTTTCTGTCTTCAGTTCCAGCGCAGTTTCATTCAAATCACAGGTGCGGCTGTCTGTGTTTGTGTAAGTAGAGCTATAGTTAAGACCTGGGGATTTTTGATATTAAAGCTGAATGTGAAGTCAAAAATAAAAATGCCATGGGAATGAGGTGAAATTTAACATGAACTGGACAATTTCACAATTAGCCAAAGAACTGAGATCATTATCAACTAGAATTTCCCAGACACACCTTGTCCTGGCTGAACAAGGCATATGGTATGACATCAACCCCTTATAGTTTTATCCGTGTCTGTGTTAGTGTGTCAGTAAATGCTGTCACTAAATGAATAGAAGATGCACATAGGAACCAAAGATCAGCTGGTTACATCTGTAACTTAGCCCTGCTTATGGTTGTATAATGGAGAGGGGGGCAATCAATAGATAAGTTTTTTGTTCTTGGGGTAAATTCCTGATAGCTCCTGACTTCCATCAGGTTGGAACCATGGTCCATCTTCTTTAATTTGACCCTTAAGTCTATTCTCATGCTCAGCTTTAAATTCATCTACTTCCCAACAGCTCATCTCTTGACTTACCTTTGTTCTCTGGATCTCAGAACCAAAGGCTGCGCACAATTCGTGGATAGTATCTCACAGATTAACTCATTTTCTATTCTCTTATCTTTTAATACTAGTGACCCAGTGCACAATATTCATGCACATTAAAAGGGAATTAATTAGAGGAAATATTTTAATATTGCTATTTGCCCTTTCTCTATAATAGAAGTGTCAGAGATGAAAGAAAATTAATAAAATGTATATGAAAATCTTCCTCCTGTCAGAGTCTGGGGCACACCATGGGAACCAGAGTCAAGTTCCCACCCACCCACATGCACCTTGAAATTGCACGAGACCCAGGCCCTGCCCACCCCACCCCCATTAGGCTAGATCCAGACCCAGCCAGCCCCAGCCCTGTCAAACTCTCCTGGGTGAAGAATGTTGCCTCAGGTCCCTGCTGATTGCTCATTAAGGGAACTCAGCCTCCGCTGTGGGTGCAGCCATCTTGTGTTACAGGATCCCTGCCTCCTCTGTGGACACAGCCATCTTGTTATGGCATGGTGGTCAATTTGCATGTTCCCTCTTTATTAGATAGGATGATCAACTTTCAATTGCCATTTTGGCTGTCTGCTTTTGGCCTTCTCTTAGATCTGCTTCTTGCTTCTGGGAATGCCAATTTCTGTCACAAAAGATCCAGTTGCCCTTAATCTATAGCTGTTGAACTTTTAAGTAGCCCACATGCATTAATAAACATTAGAAAGTTTAGTGTACTCTCACTATACACATGCACATACACACTGACTCTTAATCATGAACAGAGCATATCTGGACAATAACTGACTGAGACATACTCTATTTGTCTTTGTAAATCGGAGGGGCAGCCCCCATGTTTGTGAGTTAATATCTTTAATCCTGGCAGTGAGGATTAAAGATACCCAATTCTAGGCATGTGGTTCATTTTTGCTTCCAAGTCTGGGACCAATCAAATTCCAAAGCTATTGAGACCTCAGGTTACTATTTATACTTCATTACACTTCAAGTACATCTTGAACATCTCTCTCCTGTTCTGACTTTGAAATCAGCCACCTAAGTGATGGTGGTCACCTACTACCTGGCCTCTATCCCTGATGAACATTTTAGGATTCCAGAGATACCCTACTGTTCTTTTTTCCTTCCTTCCTTCATTTTTCCATCCTTCTTTCCTTCCTTCCTCCCTCCCTCCCTATCTTCATTCCTCCCTTTTTTCCTTTCTCTCTCTCTTCATCCCTCCCTCCTTCCCTTCCTTCTTTTTTTTCAATAAAGATAGCATGTTAATTATATACTTTGTAGGAACTTGCAAATCTGATTGGAAAGAACTTCTTCCACCCCCAGCTTTTGTGTAGAACACACACACAGAGTGAGGAAAAATATTTAAAAGGAATATAACATTAAACATCAAAATGAATAATACAAACAGTTCTTGTCATTGAGAGAAAGGAAAACAAAATAGCATCTGAATCAAACTTAGAATAAAATTAATAATATAAATAATACTATCTATAAAGTTTTGAGTATTTCTATATCTGAATTGGATAAGATATTGCTCTATTGCAATCACTGCTCAAGTATAGCCAGTTCTCCAAATCGTGGCTGTCATGGTGTGTGTGTGTGTGTGTGTGTGTATGAATGTGAGTGCCTAGTGGAGTATGTTTTAAGATTTCTTTATTTATTGGGGGCTTTTTTTAGAGAAACACTTATTTTGCTGTTCCACTTATTTTTGCATTCATTGGTTGATTCTTGCATGTGCTCTGACTGGGGATCAAACCTGCAACTTTGGTGTATCAGGATGAAACTCTAACCAACTCAGCTACCTGGCTAGTGCCTAAGATTTCTCTAAAACTCCAACATTTCTCTGAGGTAGGAATCATCTTTAATTCACCAATGAGGAAACCAAGGCTTAGAACTATATTATTAATTAAGTAATTTTTAAGACAGGATAAGTGGCAGGGCTGAGTTTGACTAATCTGAGGAAGCAATGAGCATGGGACTTAGAGAGTAAGCCAGGAACCACCTGTGGAAGTTCCTGGATGCTGGGATGAAGAACCAAAGGCAACAAGAAGCCCTCAATATTGCTTGGTTGAGAAGTAACTCAATGACCTCTGTCTTTAAAAGGATAAATTCAGCCCAAAGAGCTAGATCCACTGGGGTAGAGAAAGAAACAAGAAAGTTAGCACCTGACAGATGACATCCATTCTAATATGATCTTCTCCCTTCATCATTCCAATTAATTAGAAACAGAGCACATGACTTTGGTAACTTGCCAAGGAAAATTCTCCCATGTTTGCTTCTTCAGTTGTTTGCCTTTAAATCAATTCCTCAAAGTAGTTTTCCCTTCCCTCCAATGTTAACTACTAAAGTGTGTAATGATACTCCAGAAATAAAAAGAGAATTTATCAAAGCAAAATAGTAGTTCCCTCTGATCTAACATCATTTCTGAGGAATAAGTTTGGGGCTAGAGACCCTGCACCAGCAGTGAAACATGCTCAAAATTTCACCAACAGAAGATGGAATTTTGCCAGGAGCTGATGATTATTTGTTATTGGATGGAGAGTGTTCTGGGGGCATTTCCACAGGTGAGTGGGGGAAAGCCCCTTTCTGCTCAGGCTCTTTGTGAAGTCATAGGATGGGGTTTCAAAGGACAAAGAATGTGTTTGTCCCAATGGAAGCCAATCCTCTTCCCAGAAGTGTTAAACCCAGTGGTTTCTCCAGGGAAAGGAGAGAGAGAAGTTAGGGATGGATGAGTGTGCTGACTAATCAATGTAATCAGTGCCCCAGAAGGAGCAGAAGTTGAAACCATTTATTTATAATTAGAGATGCAATGGGCTGTGTGACTTGGAATTTCATAATTCAATGTTCTTAGTGAAAATGCCCAATAATAATTCAGAAAACAATCAAAAGCTTGGGCAAGAAATATTTGAATTTGTACCAGGTATCCTCTTTTCAGTTAAGACCAACACAGGTTCTGATAAGTTACCACATTGAAGACTAAAACATAACTTTCAAATTCCCCCTGCTGGATGGATACTATTTAGGACAAGAGGCTGGCTCCCAGCCAGGATGGGGCAACTGGAGGCAGGTCTGACTTCTCAGGGATCCCACCCAGGACTTCCCTTTGAAGAGGTGCCCCTTGAAATTCCAGAGTCTGGAAATAAATATAACTGATTGATCTGCAGCAGCATGAATTAGAAAACAACTCAATGTCTACCATTAGAAAGCATTTTCAGACTTTGGGTCCAACGTTTTAATTGAAAATAACAAACATGGAAGCCTGCTTACAACATGATTTTCAGTGTGTGTGGGGGGAGGGAGGTGGGTAGGAGGATCAGAATGTTAGCCTCCTGATTTCAAATACAGATGCGAGGGGGCAGGACAAGGATGGAATTTGCAAATATTTAAATATTAATTTAGGTTTAAGACATTACATTGAATGCTGCTGTTTTGTTGGTTTTACATTTTTCAAGTGGATCAAAGAACCATCCATTATATAGAATTGAGTTATCATCAGGAGACTGGTTTTGAGAGAGCTGGGTGTACTCTTCAGCCATTTCTCATCATAAAAATTTGTCATGAAAAGTGAGTAAGTTAACAATGTAGAGTGATTAGCACAGTGCCTAATACATGGTGGACCATCTTGTCATTTTTTTCAATCATTATTACTAGTATTTATTTCAATAAGAGCCCAAGGTGACTATGTCCCTTAAACTTCTCTACCTGATTTGGCTTCCCTGGTGGTGGGCATTTTCCCCCTTTCATTACTAAAATTCCACTGTGGTTTTCATAAGCTTTCCTGAGTGAATTTTGACAAATCTGATCATTCCTGGTGCTACACATGTGGCAGGCTGAACTTAATGTACTTTAATGTCACCCATAAGATGAGATTGCAAATGTATTAGAAATAAGAGATATAGGGTGAGAGAACATACATTTCATGAGATACCCACTTTGCCACCACTACATATGTTAAAAATACCTAAAGGAATTTTCTGTTTGCTGAAATGTCTGATATTCTGGACATCAGAGTCCAGAGTCTATCAGAGTTTCAGGCACATCAGTCTTCCAACCTCCAAAGCAAGGGAACCTTTGCAGCCCTCATTTGATATCTCTTACAGGGGATTTTCCTGTGATACAAAAGACCTCAGTGGAAGCTCCAAATTCATCAGTACATATCTTCCCTACACTCTAAAGATCAGCTATTTAATAAAATGAAATATTTTGTTCTTTCTCACCCTCTCTAGAGGCCAAGCATTTCACTAAAGCTGCTGGCAGACAGGAGTCAGAGCACAGTCTTTTATTAGAACAGTGTTGCCTGTTGCTGGGACTGTCTCAGAAGGGACTGGGGTCCATTCAAGAAGCACAGCCCAAGGCTATTCCCAAGCTTTCCCATCATCAAGGTACATGGTACATGGAATGCTATAAATGCATTGCCAGTGCCTTGATTCTGGTACCGTATGGAGGAGTCTGCTGTGTGGACTTCAAAGTAGAAGCATTATCTACCTTTCATTAATAATTCTTTATGGGTCATTGCTGCATTTTATAGGTCCTAAGACACAATTGTTGTGTAGGTTTGTTTCATATTTAAAAACTTTTGAATCCAGGAATGTTCAGGAAAGTTAGGCAGTTGATGGACATACGTAATTACTGCCTGTGCATAACCATCAACACTCTTTTTATGATCAACATTTTTGTAATGAGTGTCAGTGACTTGGAGGAAAATCCCAAGGACAAGAGCTGGGCTCTTTTTTATGATTTTTTTTCACCAATATGTTTTAGAAACACAAAATACAATATTGTGTGGGGAAAGAAAACAATGAGCAACCTCAGAGATTCTGAGTCAGAAAGTGATTCACAAGACTCAGACTCAAGTTTAAAACATGTTAAGAGCACCTTAACCAATTTATTATGCAATTATTTCCCTCTTCTTGTGTGCACAGGCATGATATATAGCAGAGATCTATATCTAAATAAGTCTAAATATCAATTATGTCTTTAAAATAAGAATAACCTAGTTTAAAAACAAGAAAGTCTAGTTTTAGAATGAAGCTTATTCTATTATTCTCCTATGAAAAATAGTCTGTGGTCAGGTTTAAGGGCTATACAAGTCGATGGTATGAAAAAACAATGTGTACATCACACTTGGTTAATTATCCAGAAGAAATCAGATTAGGCAATACAGTGATCTTCCTGTAGGTATCCTTACACCCGAACAAGCAGGGCTGACGATGATCCATGGTCTGATGACTCTTCTACCTGACTGAGCATCAACTTCTGAAATGAATTTGGAAGCAACACTCAAAATGCACTGACAAAAAAACACACACAAAAAAAAAAACCAGAAAGAAGAAAAAAGATCGTTTATATTGAACATGTGATAGACATTGTGCTAGGCATTTTGTATGCATTAGCTCATTCAATCCTAACAAGAAATTGGTGAGGCATATATCCATATCCACAAATTGCAGATGAAAAAATTGACCAGAAAAGTTTTCTATTTGCTCCAAGTTACACAACTGGTACAAATATGTACCAGTACAAATATGGGTTTGAACTCCAAATACGATGTTCTTTATTATATATTCTTAATACAAAGTATTGAATTATCCCGTAATCAATCTACGCCAAGAATCATCCCACACACAAACACACAAACTAAATTGCTAAACCCACAAACTAAGAGCTAGTAATGAAATGTTTATATAAGTCAAAAGAAATATTGAGCCAAGTAATCACTTATTTCATCAGAGAATGCATTAAAACATAAAATGATTGATGATGATGTAAAAGAAAGTGATCAGTGGACCTTGGGATCTTGACATTGTGTGATACATGAGCCAAACTTGTTATGGAAAGTCCTGAAATTGTTTAACCTGTGTGAGTGAGGGGTGAGAGGTCATGCTTTTCAGGTTGGTGACAAATTTTTCTATTTAAGAGAAAAAAACACTTCCATATATGCTGTACTCCCCTCTCTCACATAAGCTCAAGATTCATGAGGAGGGAAACAGTTTTATAGTGTTCATTTAACTTCCATGAAAAATGTGTTCTGATTGTAAAGTTTTGGAACTTAAAATAGGCTTTCTATAGAATGGCCCACGTTTTAAACACCTGGTATAATCACTGTGTCATGAGAAGCTCATCTCAACCACAATTTTGAACCTAATAAGCAAGAGAAAAAGTTTTAACAGAGGAATCACTCAATAGGTGATGCTATTTAAAAAGGAAAATTAAAAATATTCATCCATGATAGCCTTCAATGAGGAAAAATTAAAACAGCAAAAATAGAGTGATGAATGCACAGTACAGATAAGAATGTGGTGAAGCTTATATGCACATATTTTATGTGAAGGAGAATACATCATATTCTTCATAAATATTGTTGTTAGAGTTTAAACCTAGAATTTCTAGCCCCATGTCATCTCCATCACAACATACTGCCTCTCTGCAGCATTGAAGAAAGGCAAAGATCTATATCTAAATTAGTCAAAAAGGGTATTTAAAATAAATATTGTTTTCTTTTGCGTATGGACATAGCCAATAGTTTACTGTGTTCAGTAAAAAGAGCATAACAAACTCAGGCTTAGTTATGACTGGTATGAATCAAGAGGGAAGGTGCAATATATGAAAGAGGAAAAGCAACAGGTTCTAGGAAGATGCGCACAACTGAAGTGAGCTGGGACACATGTCCATAGACCCAGAGATAGACCCATGGCACCAGGACCTCATTCTGCGGCTTCAGAGATAAACAACCCTGTGCAGCTCTAGAAAGAAGATTGTAAAGAACCAGGCAGAGGCTCAGGTTTGGTTAAGTGAGCATGGCCTCAAGAAGCTCATAAGGGAAATGAAACGCTGACCAGAGAACATATTTGGTAGTCCAGCTGCAGGGTTTGGCCAAAAAGAAAATGGAATGTTGGAGAAAAAGGCTCAGATAAGCCCACATATTGGCTTCCAGACCAGCGGCAGCATGACTCACTCTCAACCTCTGCGTGCCCTTGTGAAGATAAGCGCCCTGCTGATCTGAGGTTATCGGAGGGACTTCAGTTGCTCCAAGTAAGAAACATGTTGTGGAACTATTCTGAATTAAAGTATCTCAGACTTTATCTCTTTACTTTATGTGCCTTCTGGAATTGCACACCTCTACTCTTTTGTTCTTAGCTGACCTCTGGTGTTTTGGTGGGACCATACAATGCAAAAGCAGAATGAGGCCTTTGCCATGTGTTTTGAAGGAGGAAAGGGAGACTTTTATTGCCTTCAAATTCCTACCACTGATATGATAGTGTCTGGAATTTCATCATCCCTTTGGGTTACTGTTCATTTCCAAAGATCTTCCTAATTATCTCTTTTTATCTATCACCTGTTCTCTCTGTCTTTCTACTAAATATATCTTAACTTGCAATAACATCTGAGAGGATGATCCCTTTCGCCAACATATGATTTTTACATGAGAAATAATGTATCACATGAGAAGACATCTGGGTTTTTTAAATAGAAGTAGAGAAAGTTTGAAAGCCTAGAATCCAGGATGAAAGAGAGGAGAGAGAGAAACTGCTGTGTTATTTAGGTTATATGGAGAAGTTGTAGGAATAGTAAAAAATAAATAAAAATAGTGCGGTCCCTGTCCTTTAGGGCATGGCTCTGACATGCCAGGCACTGTGCCAATTGCTTTATACATAGCATTTCATGGACAACTCTCTCATGTAGCTTTGGTTTTCTCCATTTTAAAAATGAGGAAATTAACTGATCATCTGAGAGCAGAAGACTAGTTACTCTGTTAGTGAGCAACAAAGATAAGGTTCTAACCCAGGCTCTTTTTTTGCTTCCCCAAAACTTTCCTCTATGGTGGCCTCTTTCCAAAACAACTCCCGAGATGCACCTGACTCCTGGAATCATAAATGACAGCTCTAAAAGAAAATGTCAATCCCTGTAGCCCAACCCTCCCATTTTACAAATGGGAGGCCAAGCAAATAGTGTGACACTAACTCTTCACTTCCACTCAAGTCTTCTCCTTAGATCTCAGGAGTCAAGATTGTAACTGAGGGAGACTCCCAAGCCCCACCCAGGTTTTTCATGTCATCCTCCTACTATGGTATGAACAGATTAGACAGATGACTTCAGGAACTTAGCATTCAGACCTTTTCTAAGAGGTTATTTCTTCTTGCCATCTTCTTTGTCACTGCACACATTTGTAGAAATATATCATTTTCTTTTTTTTTTTTTACTTTTGTCTTTATAAAATCCTATCTAATAAAAGAGTAATATGCAAAATGACCATCACTCCAAGACACAAGATGGCCACCCTCATGTGGACACAAGATGGCCTGCAAGGAGGGCAGTTGTGGGCAGTTAAGGGTGACCAGGCCAACAGAGGAGGGCAGTTGGGGGAGACCAGGCCAACAGGGGAGGGCAGTTGGGGGGAACAGGCCTGCAGGGGAGGACAGTTGGGGCGGGGGGGGGGGGAACCAGGCCTGCAGGGGAGGGCAGTTAGGGGTGATCAGGACAGCAGGGGAGGGCAGTTAGGGGCAATTGGGCCAGCCCCGGAGCAGTTAGGCATCAATCAGGCTGGCAGGGGAGTGATTAGGGGGTGATCAGGCTGGCAGGCAGAAGCAGTTAGGGGCAATCAGGAAGAGAGGCAGGTGAGCGGTTGGGAGCCAGCAGTGCTGGATTGTCAGAAGGATGTCTGACCCGCCTGTTTAGTCCCAAACCCGGTGGGATTGGGCCTAAATGGGGGGTCGGACATCCCTCGAGGAGTCCCAGATTGGAGAGGGTTCAGGCTGGGCTGAGGGACACCCCCCGCCCCCGTGCACAAATTTTGTGCACCAGGCCTCTAGAGGGTTACCAGGCTAGCAGGGGAGGCCAGTTAGGGGTGACCAGGTGCACAAAATTCGTGCATGGGAGGGAGGGGTGTCCCTCAGTCCAGCCTGCACCCTTTCCAATCTGGGACCCCTCAAGGGATGTCCGACCCCCCATTTAGGCCCGATCCCACCGGTTTGGGCCTGAACAGACGGTTGGACATCCCTCTCACAATCCAGGACTGCTGGCTCCTAACAGTTCTCCTGCCTGCCTTCCTGATTGCCCCTAACTGCTTCTGCCTACCAGCCTGATCACCCCCTAACCACTCCCCTGCCAGCCTGATTGATGCTTAACTGCTCCCCTGCCAGCCTGTTGGCCCCTAACTGCCCTCCCCTGCAGGCCTGGTCACCCCTAACTGCCCTCCCCTGCAGGTCTGGTACCCCCCAACTGCTCTCCCCTGCAGTCCTGGGTCCCCCCAACTGCCGTTCCCTTCAGGCCTGGTCACTCCCAACTTCTCTCCTCTGCCGACCTGGTCACCTCTAACTGCCCTCCCCTACAGGCTTGATCACCCCCAACTGCCCTCCCTTGTAGACCTGGTTCATCCCAACTGCCCTCCCCTGCTGGCCATCTTGTGGTGGCCATCTTGTGTCCACATTGGGACAGTCATCTTTGACCACATGGGGGCAGCCATCTTGTGTGTTGGAGTGATGGTCAATTTGCATACTATTCTTTTATTAGATAAGATAGAGGCCTGGTGCACAGGTGGGGGCCGGCTGGTTTGCCCTGAAGGGTGTCCCGGATCAGGGTGGGGGTTCCTTTGGGGTGTGGGGCGGCCTGGGTGAGGGGCCTGTGGTGGTTTGCAGGCTGGCCACACACCCCTAGACACCCAAGTGGAGGCCTTGGTATCTGGGATTTATTTATTTTCTATAATTGAAACTTTGTAGCCTTAAGTGGAAGCCAAGGCAGTCTAGGGCAGGTGGAAAGTTTGGCTTCCTCTATTGCAGGGGATACCCAAGCCTCCTGCTCTCTCTGTGGCTGCAGCCATCTTGGTCATGTTAATTTGCATACTTGCTCCTGATTGGCTGGTGGGCATGGCTTGTGGGTGTGGGCAGAGGTATGGTCAATTTGCATATTGCTCTTTTATTAGATAGGATTGAATTTACACAAAGCAAACAAATAGTACCAACAAGATCTAAAGAAACCATTTGGCACATTTTGCTACTGTTGTGTCCTTGCTTTTAAGTTTGTGTTCTCTCTAAACCATCAGTATTATTAAAATAAAATTAAAAAAGGGGGGGGTGTTGTTGTTTTTTTTCAACTTTAAAATTTTGCTCATGAGCATTCTGAATATGTTTACTGGGGGGGGGATTAAATAAAAATTATTGTTCAGATGTCATTCATGTAAATCATTTCTGTGCAATGGAAATAATTGTAACTGTGTGCCCTGTACTTGAAGGAGTAAAGAAAAACAAGATCGATTGTTTAAACAAGAGTCTGAGAGTGCCCAGCATTTCTAAAGGCCATTTCTGCCCATCCATTTCTCAAGAAACACCAATGACTATTCCTCCAACAATGTTTCCAATTACACAACACCCACAACCCTAGTAATCATCCCCTCCCATCATCACCATAAGCATACCCACACGATCTCACTCATACCCCACTTTACCAACTCTATTTTCATGCCAGACACCCATCCTGGCAGGAGAGTCAGGCTGAATCAACAGGGGTTGAAGTAGTGGCAAAACCAATCCAGGGCCAGATCTGAACTGCAGCCAGGGATAAAGTGGGGCTGGCTTGCAATGACCACGTGGAATTTGAAAGTTTGTTCCCAATAACTTCTTCCCACATAGACTTTGCCCATACAAACTTTAAGGTCCACAAGAAAAAATTAATGAAGAGTAAAATAAATAGCTAAGGGGCAGATGAGTTTTCTAGAATTCTAATCACAAGTCTCTGCCCCAAGTTGAGAAAGCTGACCTCTAGCCATATAAAAGAATAACCTCGCCTGGCTGGCATGGCTCAGTGGTTGAGCATCAATCTATGAACCAGGATGTCACGTTTGATTCCCAGTTGGGGGCACATGCCTTGGTTGTGGGCTCGATGCCCAGTTGTGGGGGGGGTGTTGCAGGAGGCAGACGATAGACGATACACGATTCTCATCGTTGATGTTTCTCTCTCTCTCTCTCTCTCTCTCTCTCTCTCTCTCTCTCTCTCTCTCTCTCTCTCTCCATTCCTCTCTCTGAAGTCAATAAAAAACATTTTTTAAAAGAATAAGCTCCAAACTTGTGCTAACTTTGGGACCCTGTAACCTACTATAGCACACAGGGCTGTAAAAACTATTTTCTTGGAATACTAAGTCATTTTCTTGGTAAGCGTTTTGCCCACCTACAAAAAAGAAGCTCCAATCCTTTCTCTTCTCTATCTCCTCCCACAAACTTCAAAAGCACCATGAAGCTCAAAATCCCTGTTCTGTTTGACTGCACTCTCTTCCTGCAAGTGGACAAGCATTTTGTCCTATCTGAGTAGGAATTTGAGATAGTTAATATTGGACTTTGCATTACCTTGCGCTTTTACATTTTACATTTGCTACAATATTTCAAACCTACTCTTTCTCTAACAGAACCAAGTACCAGCCAGCAAATTTTCACATTTATAAATGCAATTTTCACAATTCCCCATTTTATGAATGAAACAGTTGCTTCAGAGAGCTTACTAAACTTATGTAAAGTCTTTTGTCATCTACTTCTTTGATATTTACTATTGACGAGAAGGTGTCCCACCCAGATTCCTCTTCAAAGAAAGACTTGCTGTCCAGCTGCAGAGAATGCAGTTGGCAGAGAGCTTCTTCGGGGCCTGCCTCAGCTTCAGCAAGCCACCTTGTCTAAGGTCTCCCCTTCCCAGAACAGCTGACCTCCAGCAACGGGGCAAGGACAGAGACTAAAGATGACCATTTTGGCTCAACGCATTACACACTGATGGACAATAATACCCCAGCACTCTCTTCTGAGTTGTCCAAGGCTTTGTCAAGTCTACATGACCCTTTGACTTCTCCCTCTGCATAATCCTGCCTTCCTTCTTTTCTGTCACAGGTGTTACTCTCTAATAAACGTCTTACATCCCAACCTCTATCTCAATATCAGCTTCTGGATGACCAATTCCTGATACCTACACACACCTTTATCTCTCTCTCTTTACCCAGATCCAGTCTAGATTCTATGACTCAGCTTGGCTCTGACAAGGAACATACAGACAGTACATAGGTGACTTATCACATCCAGCTACAGCTGGTGCTACTCAACCTCCAGTGTCCCTGGGCACAGGCTTCTCTCCCTGAGGATGAATGCCTGTTTTTCACTCAGGTTTCCAGTGACTCTGCACTACTGAATCCCCAGCTTCTAAACTCCAGTTTGCTCATAACTGACTCCCCAATATTTACTCTAAGACATTGTTTATAATGCTCATTATCTTTTATCAGGGGTCGCAAATTCAAATGCCTGTTGAGAATTGTCAAATAAAACTACTAATTGAAGCTGGTCATGTACAAGACAATAGATACTAAGCTGTTTGTTTTGCAATTAAGCATAACAACTTCCTGTTTGTGTTGCTTGACAAAATTCTGCGTGTGTGAAACAAAACACATCCCATGGACCATCATCAATTTACCCCTTGCTTTGATATTTACCAAGTGGCTAGCTACTAAGACATAGTCTGAATCCTTAACTGAGTGGATCTTCACATTTTTCCTTTACCTTCTGGATGAATTGGTATTCTAATGGCAGATGCCCTTTGACTATGCCCTAAGTGCCTACCTATTCTTGGAATACCTAGCGCAGGCTTTACTCCCCTGTCCTGTGACAGAAAGATATCAAATCTGTAAGAGAAAGTTGCTAGTAAATGGCTGGTGGTTGCCTAGTGGTCAAAAAGATATAGTCCAAGATATAAACATTGGTGAAAAAAATGGTTAAGATCATAAATCTTTGCTGCATATTTGATGATAACCCAAAATCAGTTATCTTTTCTTCTCAGCAATATGGTTATTCTTAAGCAATAAACACATTGTGTGTTGAGTCCTTGGTTGTTCTCTGTAACTTGATATTTTTTCACAGATGGAAAATAGGTGATGGTTGCTACATTCCATGAGCTCAGTCTCTGTTTTCAAGTCTAACAACTATTATGGAATGATTCATTGATTTATTAATTTCATTTATTTGACATATATTCACTCATAGCCAACTTATGTCCTCCAGTTTAGTTCTCTTAAGAAAGCTGCCCACAATATGATTCTTAAGCCAGCCCCTAGCAGAAAAATTCCACATCAAAGTCAACGGGTCTTTCATTTTGAAATGTTCTTCCCCATGTCAGTTAGAAGGTCCACATTCACTTAGTTGCCCAAAACAGACACTGGATACTCATACTTGATTGCTCCCTCTCCTTCATTATCCATGTCTATCTACCCATTTATCCATCCCCAGATCTTTCAGTTATAACATTCAAATCTCTCCTGAACCTACGTTCTGTTCTCCGGCTCTAGCCACCACCCTGGGCCATCTCTCACTACTGCATTGAGATCAATTCTGAAACCTTTGCTTCCTGTCTGGCCCTCCTCAAATCCACCTTCCACTGAGTAAGCAGACAGAGGGATTAACTTAAAACCTCAATCCATTTATGTAACTTTTTGTTGAATTCACTTTAATAGCATCTAGTAACACTTAAAGCAAAAGCCAAATTCTGTGTCAGAGTCTACCTAGTCATGAGGGATCTAGCCCTGCCTAACCTCTCCCGTCACTCCCCCACTTCATCCAGTCCTCTGCAGCCACATAACATTATTTCTCAAACCAGCCAGGCACTTTCCAGCTTCAGTGCCTTTGTGTTTGCTATTCCTTATACCTGGACTGTCCTTTCCCTGGATGTTTCTTATTAGCTGGTAGTAACTTCATTGCCACTATTCAGAGAGCTGTCTCCAACTGTAGTACCTAAAATAGGCCATGTGGCCCTAACTGGTTTGGCTCAGTGGATAGAGTGTCAGCCTGCCGGACTGAAAGGCCCCAGGTTCGATTCTGGTCAAGGGCACATGCCTGGGTTGCGGGCTTGATCCCCAGTAGTGGGCATGCAGGAGGCAACCAATCAATGATTCTCTCTCATCATTGATATTTCTATCTCCTTCTCCCTCTCCCTTCCTCTCTGAAATCAATAAAGATATATTTATAAATAAATTAATTAAAAAGGCCATGAGTCTCCACCCCGTTATCCTTTATTATAACACTTGTTACTTTATAGAATTTCTTCCAATTCATAATTAATGAATTTATTAATCATTAATAAATTATTCAATCTCTGTCTCTTTTACTAAACTGAATTCCAGAGGGCAGCGTTTTTCTTATTCAACATATATTCCTAGCACCTAGCATAGTGTCTTGCCCATAACTTTAGAATGAATGAACCTTCTTCCTTCTCACACCCCCTTCTTAAGGCTCCATATTAAACTCCATGGTGTCTCCACCATGTTCGATCTTCTTTCCTAGTCAGTGCAATTCCATTTTAACATTCCCACTATCATTCCCTTCTCTCCATCCCCTATGTCACTGCCTTAATTCAGACCCTTGTCGTTCCACACTTAGACAATTACCATACTCTCCATGCTGGTCTCCCTGTCTCCACTTTCTGCCTCTCTATCCTCCATACCCTGTCAGAGTGACCTTTCCAATATGCAAATCACTCCCAGGTTTAAAATCCTTCAATGGCTCCCTGTTGCCTACAGGATAAAGTTCAAACGTCTTAACCTGACATGCAAGGTACTCTGAGATCTCACCCTGACTTCCCCTCGGGTTTCTTATCTTCTCTGAAAACTCCCACCTTCACAATCTCTGAACATTCTTTCCCTGCCTGCCACCATCTGGTCCATTCTACCTCCTAAATACCTTTTTAATTCATTCATTTCTCTGCACCTTCAGTTACCAATCTCACTTACTCTGGCCTGGATGACCACATCCTTCTCTTTAATTGCACGTGGCCCTGAACAATCCATTTTCTAAACAGCAGCAAGTGAGCTTTTACACATCCAATTTAATCATGGAAAAACCTGCCTCGTCTCCTCCTTGCTTGAAATCCATCCACGGGCAGAGGTTGACAGCTTTTGCAGATGGTACCTGGCTATTTCTGTAACCTCTTCCCACACCTCCTTCCCATGCTGTCCTTACTCAGACCCACTGTCATTCTCCTTCCTGCCCCAGGGACTTTGCTCCTCCTTTCCTCATCTACCTCAATAGCCCGACACTTGATTCCTATGGCTACCTTTTTCATCTCATGGCTCACTGTTCTGCCTAACCTAAACCAAGATGCTCTGAATGTCCTCTCACAGCTCACTGCATTATCTTCAAAGCTCTTATCCACCCACAGAGGTTTGAGAGAGAGAAAGAACAGGTGCCCAGGGAAGATACAATGAATGTCAGACAATAAGTTTGGAGAAAGAGTGAGAGGATTGGGTCATTGAATACAATACATCAGAGACTGCTCCTCTGGCTGTGAGTGTTCTCTATTCAGTGAAAGGTGCTCCAGAGGTTTTAAAATAATTGTTGTACATTTTTCCCATAATTCCTGGGGGTTTGATGTAGCATGTGCTGCAGCATGTGCTCAAGTCAATGTCTGGAAAAAATTAAAATCTTGGAGTTTTATTTGTTTAGGGTGGTTTTTATTTAAGTTTTCAGTGTATCTTTTTTTTTAATCTTTATTGGGAGGTGGGTTATTAATCAAGTGGATTTTTCATCAGCTCCCCTAACCTATTCATTCATTCATACACTAAGCAACCACTCATGAGATGGCACATCCTTTCCTAGGGGCAAGGAGGATAAATGGCCTTAGGACACTTTGACTTTGTAACAGGGAGAAAAGAAAAAGTACATTTGCATCCTAAGCTTCAGAGAGATCAGAAAGCAGATGAAGGTCAGGTTTTTCAAGGCCAGGGCAATAGATAACAAACTCAGTTGAAACTGATGGGGAGAGTGGGGCAAGTTCAGAAGAGGAAAAGACAGGAGTCCTGGGGCAGGATCATTCAGCAAGAGAGAGCTCCCTGCAGTGATCTCAGCCAAGTCAGTGGCTGGAAAAGCATCTCTTTGAGGGTTTGGCAGGTTCCTATAAACAAATGGATAAGATCAAGGTCACTAGCCAGTGTCACTTGGCTCCAGACATATATTGTATTCACTGCAGAATTAAAATTCCTCGCCAAGAATACTGGGGAGTGAGGCCCTTGCTGCAGCAGAATATGGACAAGTGCCATGGAAGGAGTTGGGGTCCCTCTAGAATTCTAGCTAGGGCCGAAGACTAAAGGAACAGACAGGCACACAGGCCAATTCCCAACCCCATGGACCCAACCAGCAGGACACTTACGGGTTTGTAGCAGGAATGCCTAAGACTCATCCAATGTTGGATCTATTATTATCGCTTCATTCTTAGTACCAAATACAAATGAGTTAAAACTGTTGATTAGACACTCAGCATTTAGCAAATCTGGCTCCAGCAGAGGCAAGGTGAGGCTGCAGGTGCAAGGGCAGGGGAAATGAGGTGGATACTGTGCACGTCCCACTACCCCCTCGCTGTCCTGTCTTCCTGCAGAACCTCAGGGGCGGAATCCTCTCTGTGAATCAGGGCCCACTGCCTCCATTTGTTCAGACCTGCCTTCTGTCCTTTTTAAATATCACTGTTAATACCCCCTCGTGGCACTGTCTGGTCCTTTACCCTTTCATCCAGATATTATTAAAAACTAGTGTCAAAATGGAATTCTCCAAAGACCTTGTAAAAGTCAGCTGTGAGGCCGTGCTATACAAGAGCTCAGCCCTAACACCTTGGTGAGCCGCATCCTATGCTGTGACTTCTGCAACTAACACTTTTAATTTTCACCCCCATGATGGAAAATCTGGAGGTAGCTCACAACCTACCCTCACACTGCACACTTCCTGGGCTTGAAACCATGATTAGAATGCCACTTTTTTCCACAAATTTCTATCAGCTTACAACATACCTTTTATACACACTCTCCCTCCATTTTCAACCTCAACTGCCCTCCACACACACATACACACAGTAGTCTTTCTTTTTCTACAGGCATTTCTGGAACAGCAAGGGTATGCCCTGTCCTGGTACTCCAAAGAGTGGCCCCTT
Organism: Corynorhinus townsendii; assembly: GCA_026230045.1. Lineage (NCBI taxonomy): Eukaryota > Metazoa > Chordata > Mammalia > Chiroptera > Vespertilionidae > Corynorhinus > Corynorhinus townsendii. The sequence continues at coordinate 21,372,296 of JAPDVU010000007.1, forward strand.
TAAGACTCTCAAAGATATTTTGGTGCACAGATTAGGACATTTTGAAGGAACAGTTTTAATTCAGCAATTTTGATGTGGAAGCAAAATATATAAAACAGTGTCCTATAGCTAGATAATGTGTTGTGCCATGAATTCAATCCACAGTAGCCAGGCACAAAAGATAATTACTTTTTTTCCAAATTAAATTAAATCAAACTTCAATATGGTTAAAAGAAAAATCAATTTCTGTTAGATTTAGTGACCTTTCCATCTCCCCAAGGTCATGAAGTGGTCCTTGTTGTTATTATTATTACATTATAATTAATTAAATACCGTAAGCATATAGCACTTGCTAAGTTTCAGTCACTCTGCTAAGTGTTTTATCGTTACAAACTCACTTATCATCATAACCAGCTTATGAGATAAGTACTATTGTGTTTATCCATTTATAGATATTGAGGCAATAAGATCTTCAGCCCAAGCCCACAGAATAAACAGAGAAGCTGGTATTTGAACCCAGGAGGCTTGTTCTAGAATCCATGCTCTCAACAATCGTGGAAAACTGAAATCCTAGCACTTAGAAGTTATCTAGGAAAAAGGAGATGATCTTATTCTTAATCCAAGGTGTCTGACATTGCTAGCCTTAGTCTCCTGCTCCATGGTGTGGCTACCTCACCTGAATTCTCTGCCATCTTTTGGACTCCAGTCCCTCAGGGGGTCCTCCCCTGACCACAGGCCCAGACACAGAGTCTTGATTAAAGACTGTGGGTCTTACCCTAGTCAGTTTGGCTCAGTGGATAGAGCATCGGCCTGCTGATTAAATGGTCCCGGGTTCGATTCAGGTCAAGGGCACATGCCCCAGTTGCAGGCTCAATCTCCAGTGTGGGGTGTGCAGGAGGCAGTCAATCAATGATTCTCTCTCATCATTGATGTTTCTCTCTCTCTCTCCCTCTCCCTTACTCTCTGAAATCAATAAAATTTAAAAAAAAAATGTCTTGATGTCCAGTTATCTCTGTCTCCCACTGAGATCCTCAATCCAGGAGCCTTCAGGGCATGGGCCTATAGCTCTCTTGAAAATCCCCAATTACCGACTTTCCCCTAATTCACATTCCAACCCTTTAAACTAAAAGCACAGCTCTCCCTTTCTCAACTCAAAGCACCAGCCTGTAGCCTCTCGCCTTCTGTGACAATCCAGAACGACCTCCCCAAGGAAACCTGAAACACAAAGGCCATTTGCGTTCTTCCTTTCAGCTGTGGATTTGGTAGTGGAGTGTGATGAGATCCTAGAGTGGGATGGAGAAAATACTTGATTTACTCAACCATGGTGAATGTGCATTATTTTTTCCTAATCTTGAACACTGATATATATTGGAGATATACTACAACCCTCACCCTGTCACCAAACCTGATTCTTTCACCTTTATTCTACGCACCTTCACTTTCACCTATTCCTCACCCTCACCTCCACCACAGAGCTGACATGCACCCCACACCTTAAGGAGATTTGGAAAAATTGCACCTGCATTTTGAAAAAAATGGTAAATTAAGGAAAATTATCAAGCATTCTTTATCCTGCTTGTTCTATATGAACTGTGTTTTTTTCAGGTAACCAAACAGTTAAGGATAAGAAGTATCCATTTAGAAAAGTGTTACTGCTAATACATGAAGGTAGGATGATAAAATATTGCCACTTTGCCCCACCGATATGGCTCAGTTAGTTGATGTCGTCCCATGAACAAGGAGGTCATGGTTCCATTCACTGTAAGAGCACATCCCTGAGTTTCAGGCTCAGTCCCCAGTATAAGAGGCAGCTGGTCCATGTTTTTCTCTCATTGATGTTTCTCTTTTTTCTTCTTTCTTCCTCTCTTTGAAATCAATAAAAGCATTTTTTTTAATCACAGCTTTGCAAGCCCTAATGAATTAATAGGTCTAAGCAATGATCATAATGGATTCCAGTACCACCAACAAGAGGAAACCAGGAATGCACTACTTCCTGCCAAAACAAAAACAATAAGTCTGCACCTGATCAAGTCTGTAAATCTGAGCTGTGCAACACAGGAGCCTCTGACCATGAGTGGCTACTGGGCACTTGAAATATGGCTAATCCTAAATGAGATGTGTTTTAAGTATGAAATACACATCACATCTCTAAGAGTGAGTCCAAATAAAGAATGTAAAATACCTTAATAATTGTATTGATTACATTGAAGTGATACCATTTTAGATATATTGGTTTCAATAAATACATTATTAAAAAAAAAAACAAAAAAAATGTTTTGCATCTGTAAACTTCATTCCATCCCTTCTGTCTGACCCTAGTGCCTCATTCTGATTTTAGAAGCATGGATAAGGCTCAAAGTAAGAAGTAAAGGTCTGAATTGGAGTAAAACTTGGCAACAAGGTGAAGCTCAGACTCAAGTTTGATTTTTTTTTAAAGTTGATTATCAAGTTTTATCAAAATTCTCCTGCTTCAAAATGGGAATATACCAATGCTGTATGCTCAGGGGTAGTGCAATTAATTAAAAATAAAAAATAAAAAAGGAATGTTCAAGAAAGGCCTCAAGGCAATAAGAAAAAGCTAAGGTCAGTAGGAATGGTCTGGACTGTTCATATTGTACTGACCTCCAGGCTTCCTGTTAGCTCCCACTGGCTTTGGCCTTGGATTCCTTGTTAGAGTTTCATCATCCCACTTCCCAGCTGAGTTCTGAGCCTCTGCCTCATCCCCACCTCTGCAGTAGGGAATGTTTCTTGGGTATTTGTCTCAAGACAATTGCAAAATTCAGAGAAGCCAAAAAGCAAACAAACAAACAAACAAAAAACCTTCTTGCTTGGTGTGAATATCACTTGAGCAGCTGAGCTCAGTGCTGGGTTGCAAATCTCTGTTGTGTTTTTAGCAAAGGTAGTATGTCATGATGGGTGTGCTGCCCAATCACCCAGCCTGCCTCTGGATTTCTGCTTCTTCGTTTACCGGAGTTTCCAATTCAAGCCTCAGCTTTCCTAGAGTTGGGCAGAGGGTGTGTTAAGATAATATTTATAGAATGCCTTCCACAATCCCTGTCTTAGAGGCAGCTTAATGGTAGTGCTCATGAAACAAGCTTCAGGGTATTCTCATGTGTAGCAGCCCCTTGCAAGGCCCTAGGAGGGCACTTAGCAAGTTTTATTAGTAATTTTGTATTGTATTTCAAAAATTAGCTTAAGCTCAGGTCCCACAAAAACCTGAACCCCCTCCTACTTAGGCCTATTTTATTTCTTAAGAAATGTGTCCATTGATCCAGTCTTCCCTCATATCTCCCCCTTCTTCCCCTATTATTCTTCCTTGCTCTTCTAGAGTCAAATTGTACCAGTGCTTCCCATTTTTCAGCCTTCCTCAGATCTGTTTATATATGTCATAGGCAGAATAATGGGTTCTCAAAGATGTGCACAGCCAAGGGGTTTTGCAGATATGATCAAGGTTATGAACCTTAAAATGGGAGATTATCTTGGATTGTCTAAGTGGACCCAATCTAATCACATAAATTCTTAAAAGCAGCAAATATTTCCAAGCTTCAGTCAAAGACCACTGTTGGCTTTGACAATGGAAGATGTGGCCACAAGCCAAGACATGTGGGCAAGTCATTAGCAGCTGGATGGACAAGGAGACGAATTTTCTTCCAAAGCCTCCAGTAGTAACCCAGTCCTGATGACAACTCAATATTAAACCTCTGACTTCTAAAGCTGTAAAATAATAAATTTACATTTCAAGTAGCTAAGCTTGTGGTGTTCTATGATGGCAGTGATTGGAAATGAAAGCAATGTAAATACCTGTTTTTCTCTTTGCTCTTTTAGTGCCTTTTCCTGTGTTTGACCTGAGATGTCTCTTATTTTTCATATAATCATATGAATCCTCCACTGAGATGGATTTGCTCAAGTTCCAATCAAATTACATTGAGCATCCAGATATATTAAAAATCCATTGCAATGAGGCAGCTATTGTTTATAAGGGAATGTACCCCAAAGTCAATGAGAAGCTCAAGTCTTCAGTTTCAATTTTTTTTTCTACCCCTCTGACCTTTGGTAATATCACCAACCTTTCTGAGCCATATTTTCTCTCCCAGAACAGGAGACCCACAGAGTATTCCATTCTGTTCTCTAACTTGTAAGTTCTAGGAAGATATCCCTCCACCCAGTGAAAACAGACATTTTATAAGACCGTTAAGTTTAACATCTGTTTTATCTCACTTATATCTTGCTTTGTAACTATGTTTTATGTGTATTTATAGGGCTCACACAGATGCTAATCGTGAGTGACAGGGTTGCTACTTATTCAGTAAAGTGTCTTTTCCTAGAAACTCTGAAAAGGATCTAATTAAAGTTTGACACCTCACAATGGTGGTGACCTGAAGGTTAGGTAATGATACCAATGTCGCCAAGTTGTTGCAAAATGAAGTGGGTTAACGCATGGAAATTGTGGGACGGGCACCTAGGAGGCTTCCTGTGATGGAATTCCAAGTGAAGGAGTAAGCATGTCACTTCTTCTGTCAGACACGTGAGTGTATTTGAATACTTATAAAATCACCCCCTTGGCCTTGGCATTCGCAAATAGAATTACCTGAATTCTCTTAGTGGATCCTCTAAATGAGAGTCTATGCAAAAGTGCTTTGGGAAGGTAACCAATGCTAGATGTTACTGTAAATTCAATTTTCTGATTATGTATTTACCTTTGTAAATCTTCTTTTCCCAGAACAGAAGCATCCTGTTAGTAAGAGTGTGGTATTAAGTAATATGACCTGTTGGAAAGAAAACCTAAGTTTTTATTTTTTTTTATAAGGTTCTCCCTCATGACATCCAAAGTGTACTCCTGGGACAGCAGAAAGCTTGCTGAAAGGTCAAACTGAACTTGCCTCCATTTTTGTCTTCCTCGATGAAAAGGAGATAAACAACAGTAAGTTCAGAGTTTTTCTTTTCTTCCTTTTCTTTGAAGCCTCAGTCACTATTGAAGAAGTCATGGTGGGTAATTGTGGATTTGACATCAGGGCAGAACTGAGATTAAACCCCAGGCCTTTACCTACTTCTTGAAAGATAATGGAAACATTGATTAACCCCTTTAAAGCTCAATGTTCTTTAGTATAAAATGGGAATGATAATCATAGGTTTTGAAAGGATGTTGTGACAGTAATTTCTGTGAGAAGTTAGTATGGTGCCTGCACAGTGTCTCAGGGGTATTGTATTTTTTCTTTATTTGGACCTCTCTACCCAGATTATTCAATCTACTAATTTTTTTACATAATCCCTCTGTCACCCCCACCAAACTCCCATCCCCAGACAGCTGTCAGCCTGCTCTCTATGAGTGTATCTCTATTTTGCTTGTTGATTCATTTTGTTCACTATATTCCACATATGAGTAAAATCACATGATATTTGTCTTTCTCTGATTGGCTTATTTCACTTAGCATAATGTTCTCCAGATCCATCCATGCTGTTGCAAAGGGTACATTTTTCTTCATTTTTACAGTATTCCATTGTGTAAATGCACCACAGCTTTTTTATCCACTCATCTACTGAAGGACACTAGGGATGTTTCCAGATCTTGGCTATTATAAATAGCACTGCAGTGAATATAGGGGTGCATGTATTCTTTCAAATTCATGTTTTGGGTTTCTTCAGATATATTACCAGAAGTGAAATCTCTGGGTCATAAGGCAGTTCCATTTTTAAATTTTTGTTGTAACTCAATATTGCTTCCACAGTCTGCATTCCCACTGACAGTGCATGAGGATTCCTTTTTCTCCACATTCTCGCCAGTACCTGTTGTTTGTTGATTTATTAATAGTAGCCGTTCTGACGGTGTGAGGTGATATCTCATTGTGGCTTTAATTTGCATTTGTCTGATGGTTAGTGTCATTGAACATTTTTTCATATGTCTCTTGGCCGTCTGTATGTCTTCTTTGGGGGAGTGTCTATTCAGGTCTTGTGCCTATTGTTTTACTTGGACCAACTAAATAGTTGCCAAGCATTATGGACACAGAGATGATGAGAGCACAGTTCTCCCAACCAGTGCCATAAGCAAACTCAACGTCTAGTGGGAAAAATAAATGAGTACACCGACGGTTAAGATCTGGTTACATAAGTACTTGATTGCTGTGATCAGAGAACTATCCAGCACCAAGGGAACCTGTAGGCAAAACATCTCAATCACATATGAATGCTCAGAGAAGGATCTCTGCAGGAATTGAGATCTTAACCAAGACCTGAGTGATGTGTCTGAGTTACCTGGATAAGAGATGGAGGGGGTGGGAAATTATGGATCCCAGGCAGAGGGGTTGTAGGTGGATATTAAGAGCCCAGACATAACAAGGCATGGTGCTCTCAGAAAATCCAAGATCTTTATGTGAGACAGAGGATGGAGGAAAAACTTTAGGGTGTGAGTGGGTAGGCACTTCCTCCTACAGAGGAAGGGAGATCATAAAAAAACGTTGTAATGATAATTAGATTTTTTTGATTTAACCTAATGAAAAGCAGTATACAATTTTATATATGAGAGTAACATGATTAGACTTTCTATTTAGAAAGACACTCTGGCTGTCCTGAAGGGGAATAGAAAGGGAAGCTCTGAAAGGAAAAGAAACCCCTCTCCCCAATCATCCTGCAGTTATATGAGCTGGCCTCAACCCTCAGCTAGTGCAAAATCAAACTCCTGGCTGGGTCTGAGTCACCTCTGTTCCCTGGCTTGTGGAGAGAGGAGACTGATTGTCCACCCTGCCACTAAATTGAGGGAGAGAGGCGGGTTAGCCATTGATCAGGAAAAGCTTTCTAGAAAAGGAAATCTCAGAACAATCATCTGGCAATGATTGGCAGCACAGTACCTGCCCACTGGCCTAGAGTGTCAGAGTTTCCTTAAGATCTAGGTGACTTGTTCGTGGCTGAAATAGATGATCTTTTAGCTGGAGCAGGGGAGAATCTATAGAAGAAAATAACAACTAAAAATAATAGATTAAAACCAGAAAAAATAGAAAAGTTCTCTACCAAATGCTATCTGATATTGGGGCATAACCCCCTGCCCTGCTGAGGGCTCCTGGCTCCTTCAGTGACCTGGGCAAAGCTGGGCTCTCCCTGGGGAGTCGGAGAGTGCAGAGACCAGAGGACAGAGAGGAGAGCAAAGGGTAAGGCAGACTGCTCCACGCTGAGCATCCAGAGGAACAGGGAAAAGTGTAAATCACAGATGCCATTTGGGTTTTGTTGGTAGAGCCTTTTGCTTTCATCCCAGGATTTCTAAGCCCCTCACAGCCATTAATTAGTTGTAAGCAATTCAGGCCTGTCAACTTTTCACACCTAATCAAGGGCTGATATATGCCACCCCAAGGGATCTAATCAATAATCCTCTGCACTCTCTCCCTCCCTTTACCCTTCTCCCAGGTCAGTTTTTATTTCAAGCCCACCCTCACCACTTTTTTCTTACAGTATCTGATGTCCTTGCTCTTGCCTCATCTTTTTTCTCTCACCTCTTCCAAGGATTCCTTTCCTTCTCAGTTTGCTGGATGATGTTGCGGGGGGGGGGGGGGGGGGGGGGGGGGGAGGAGGAGGGCGGAAACCAAGGGATTGGAGGCCAGGGTACAGAAGTCTATGAGTTCCAGGCTGTCTCAATGAAAGGCCCAAATGGAGATGAGTTCAAGGTCATGATTTTCCATTTCTCCCGGGGGCAGGGGGTTATGCCCCAGGGAGATGTTGGCCTGTGAGTAGTTTGTCTGTGGCTGCTCCTCAGCAGTCAGATCAATAATTTCCAGTGTGCAGGCCTCAATGGAGCTGTTCCTCCCTCTCTCCCTCTCTCTCTCTCCAACAGGTCCCTGATTACAAAGAAAGGTAAAAATACAGCTCTGTGTCTTTAAAGTGGTTCAAATCCTACTTATGCCCTCAAAGTCAAAGCTCTTTTCCATGGGAATAAATCATTTGGAACAGAAATGATAAATCTACTGTACAAGTTTTGTCACTCTGATCTCCATGCTCATGCAGACATCAATAATCAAGCATCATCCTCACTCTGAAACCAACCTCAGACCCAGCATTCCTCTCAAAAGGAAATAAGAACCCTCTTTGTCTCTGACCTGGACCATCATACCCTGCTGCTCAGCCTGCTCATAGTCCATTCTCTTTCTTTATTTCATTTTTAAGTTTAAATCTTATTAGATTTATATATTTTACTATAATATGTGACACCTTTTAATATAATGTTTAGTACAAAATATTATGAAGCGTATTTATAGAATGAATACCCTTTAACTTACTAACAGAAAATAAGAACTAGAATATTACCAAAATTTGCATCCATGAAAGGGTTTCTCCTCATCTCACATCACTGATCACTGCCTCTACCCATGAATTAACTACTATCCTGAATTTTGTGTTGATCATACTATTATTGTTTTATATATATACATATTGTTTTATATAGCATATACATAATTTTATCACAAAGTATATATTCTTAAACAATATATGTTTTAGGTTTGCTCTGCTTCCAAATTTTCAGGAATAGTACACACTATTTTAGACATAGCAATGGTTCATATATTTTTATAGATGTAAAATATTCCACTATGTAAATGAACTCAAATTTTTTCAGACATTATTAGTATCATTAGGCTTTTCCAATTATAGGTCTTTGCCAATTTTTTTCTGTCTCACAGATCACAAAACCCTTGGAATTACCTGAGGAGGCCAATAAAGTTGTCTTTTGTTATGTTAAGGAGGTAACTTTGGGCGGGGGGAGGGGTCTGGTTGCAGGAGAAGCAAGCAGGTGATTAGAGGGTTGGACTTTTCAGTCCCAGGATGCTGCAGCCCACTCTCGCCCCCCCTCCCCAAACCTCCCAGGAGGGGAGAAGGGCTGGAACCTGAATCAGTTGTCAATGGTCAATGATTTAACCATTCATGTGTAAGTGATGAAGTCTCCATAAACACCCAAAGGGCAGAGCTTCTGGGTTGGCAAACACATAGCAATTTGGGAAGACTGGCGCACCTGGCAAGAACATGGAGGTTCCATGCCCCTTTCCACATACTTTACCCTATACAACTCTTTATTTAGCTCTCTTCCCGAGTTATAAACCGACGATCTGGTCAGTAAAATGTTTCTCTGCATTCTTGAGCAGCTCTTGGAAATTAATCAAGCCTAGAGAGGGGGTTATGGAAATCCTTCATCTATAGCTGGTCAGTCAGAAGCACAGGTGACAAACTGAAATTGTGACTGACATCTGAAGCGAGGGAAGAGGTGTAGGGCAGACTTGTGGGATGAACCCTTAACCTGTGGAACCTGATTCCGTCTCAGATAGAAAGTGTCAGAATTGAGTTGAATTCTAGGACACCTAGCTGGTGTCCTAAAAATCACTTGGTGGTGTAGGAGAAATTCCTCAACACACATTAGAATTGTGCCCAAGAACCGAAAAGACCTGCTATGAAAATTCTCAAACATTTTTCATGTTTCAGACATGCAAGGTTATTTTCAAGGTATATACTTTAGAGAATAATCCTTGGATGGTAGAATTTCTGAAGTTTCAAATTTAGCAAATTTTTTTCTTTTTTTATTTCATGTGTTTTTTCTTTGTTCTAAGTTTTTCTATACTGGTTTAGAATTTACATACTTATTTCTAGGTTTTTAATAGTTACTCTTGGAATTTTAGCACATATTTAACTATATAAATATTAAAGGTAATCAATATGCTAAATTACTATAACTAATTAAAGGATTTTGGAACTTTTATAGTTCAGTCATTTCCCTCTCAAGTTAAATACTGCTCTTGTTCATTATCTAACCTTGCCCTTTTAAGCCCATGAACTAAACATTACTTTATTATTATCATATGAAGATAATGATTTTTTATAAGTACATGCATAGTTGTCACTTTATTTGTTCACTATTAAATCTTCCTCAAAGACAGTCTTCTGAAATTTTTTTCCCTAATGTACATTCTTTATCAAATTGCCTTATTCATAGTCTATCAGTGAAACTTCCTCAGTTGTCTGTGAATGTGTGTATTCTACACACACAAAATCTCAAGGCAGAGGTTGATGTTTAAACAAGCAAATAAGGTACAATGGAAATAATTCAATTTAAAATAAGAAGACTGGTTAGGCTTAAGTTCTTTTTTGGCTTTAGATAAATTGTTCAGTAATATTCAGGAATGTACGTGTGAAATAAACATATGGTGTAGATCTGCTAATTGCTTGGTTCTGTCCCAGGTATTCATGATTCAAAACAGAAAGTATGGTTTCTGACAACAATGAGCTCAGTCTATAAGAAAAAGAAATATGTATTTATAATTTCTACAAAATCATCCTTGGGGACAGCCTCCTGGGTTTGGTTTGCAGAGTGGCTGGTGACATTTGGCTTCCTGAAGGCCATGTGAGTAGGAGTGGGAAAAGTATTCCTGGAAGAGGGGGAAAAAAGTGGAGAAAAAAAAGAAAAAAGAAAGAAAAGGCTCAGTAACAAAAATTAGAGAGACATGTATGGCTAATTAATAACATGAAAATGGAGCACACGTTTGAGGTAGGAAGCTGTAGGGGAGGAGGTTGGAGGCTTAAGCATGGACAGGTCAGAAAGGGTCATGGATGCTGTGCCGAAGTGTTTGGACTTTATCTCGTGGGTCATGAAGGCTCATTACAGGGGTGAAATGGTAATGGCAGGGTCATATTTGTGTTTCAGATGGCTGACTGCAATGAGTGTGAAGAGGCCAGATTTGGGGAGCAAGACTGGTTTCCCATCTGGCTCTGAAACCATTTTATAATCCAGGCAAGAGCTGGGAAAAACTTTAAATGAATCAGTAATATTATTGATGGATAAGAGGAGTAAAAACTTAAGAAAATAAGATATAAACTGCAGGCTCTACTGCTAAAACCATATGAGCAGTGAATAAAGGGGAGAAGGCGGGAGGAATAATCCATGATTTCTAGCTCTGGTGCTGGGAAGATGGTGTAGCCACTAACTTACCAACTAAGAAAATTTAGAAAGAAATGCAGCTTTAAAGCAAAGGAATAGAGCTCAGTTTGGAACGTCTTGGGTTTTAGATGCCAGTGGACATTAGAGTTGAAAACCTTGCAATTCTGTTTTCCAAGACTTTAGTTTTCTGACACAGGGAGCCATAGCATTAGCCAGCCCAAGAGCACAGGGAGCCATAGCATTAGTCAGTCCATGAATATAAGAGATTATTACATTTGTAAATTATTGGTAGAATATTCCCCATGAGAGGCTCTATGGTGGCAAAAGGCACCAACAGGGCTAGGAAGAGGTATTTTGTCAGCCAACACAGATGTAATATTTTTTCTCCCATAGTTTCTCGTCTTGAGAATTGAATCTCATTTGGCTTTGATGTCCCAGATGGTCACTTCTATTGCATGCACTGGGGCCTAAAGGGGTGCCTGCTTTATCAGGCAGTTGGACAGGCAGAAACTTTACCTGCAGCTGCAATCATCAGGCTTCATGATGAGTCTTTACGCATCTGCTTGGGAATTGTGTGTGGTTAATAAAACATGGAAAAGGAAATGTTTTAAATGCTTACTTTGATATTCTCTGCAAATGCCTATAGTCAGTCCCTTGTCATCAGAACAACTCCAGCCATTCTCTTTGAGACATAGAATATATTCAGTTAAAAATAAATACATCCCCCAGCTCATTGAGTGCATTTGGGAGTTACCCAGAACCTCGTTTAGTTATATTATCAGACTTTACCTGAAATCCTTTCTTCATTCAAAATTTCTTCCCATTCAGTTATTCAAGGTGAGAAAAATGGGGCTCCTTCTCTTCTCAGAAACCAGAACCCAAGTTCATAGTTCTTGGATCTTCACTGTCATTTAGGCATCACTGCTTAGAAAATCTCTGTGGCCAAAGTCACCCCTAGAAGTGTTTTTTTCTGGAAGAACCAAATATGACTCTTATCCTTTACCTTTTGGGAAGTGCAATAGAAATTGAGAATTTTGATGCCCCAACTGATGTTTTATCTGACCAGCCTCCAAGCAAGAATTTATTCACTTAAATATTGTGCTTTGATAAAAGTTCTGCTGAGAATCTGTGATTATTCAAGTTTTTTTTACAGAGTACTTCATAAGCCATTACATAAAACACTAATTATCCAATATTTCTACCAGCAGGGTCCTTTGCACTAATTAAATTAACACTGAAAACTGCTAACATCATTGATTAAGAGTCCAAAGCACTGTATAATAGTAACAATTAGGACAACTTCATTTGGGGCAAAATTACATTTACTCCTCTTTTATCTCAAGGGATTAATTATCATCTTTTCCTAATAGCTAAGGCTCTCACCTGGGAATAAAGGCTTTTGTAATTTGTCCCCATTTGGGTTCCCATTGTGGAGCCTCATTTGATGATGGCAGTCTTCAATTTCAAACTTGCCTTTATATCTGGTTGAACTTGTTCAAGCCTCATCCCTGCCACTGAGCAGGTGTATAATCCTGAACAAAGTATGGCCTTCTCTAGGGCTCAGTTTCCTTTCCTGCAGTATGTTGATAAAAATAGTTCCCATCATAAGTGCTGGGACTGTCACAACATGAGAAAAGTCATGTAAAAGAGTTAGTTCTGAGCCTGGCACATGGAAAGAGCTGAGTAAAGGGTGACTGTTTTCATTATCAGCTGTATTTCTTATGATGTTGTGCTAATGATCCAAGACAGTTCAAATATCTTTCTAAACCTTGGAGTTAGAAGGGAGGATTCAAAGGATCACCTTCACTAATCTTTAACTTCTACTGAAAAGCAGAAGTGCTGACATTAATACGATACAGGAGAGACTCTCATGGTGGATCATTGTACCTGGCTACTTCCCTTTCTGTAAAAACTGTGTGGCCCTAGCTAGTTTGGCTCAGTGGATAGAGTGTCAGCTTTCGGACTGAAGGGTCCTGAGTTCAATTCCGGTCAAGGGCACAAGCCCGAGTTGGGGACTTGCTTCCCAGTAGGGGGTGTGCAGGAGGCAACCGATCAATGATTCTCTCTCATCATTGATGTTTCTATCTCTCTCTACCTCTCCCTTCCTCTCTGAAATCAATAAATAAAAATAAAAAAAAACAACTTTGTGGAAAATGTGGAACAGCAAATAACCATGGAGAATCCAGGATAAAATATTTCCAGAGCTGCGGTAGAAAAGAAGAAAAAACATGGAGGTCATGTCCACCCAGTCACTGTGGAAAGTCCTCATGCTCCTGTAAGACTTTTGCTGAAAGATATGGAGAATCCTTTGAGATGTCTTGGAGAAGTTGTTTTTGAGAATTATTCTTATAACATCAGTTTTTTTTAAGCTAAGTTAAAATGATCATTTTCTTTGTTTCAGTCATTGTGCTAAGCATACCTGCATTACCACATTTTGTTTCCACATGAAGTATTATAATTATCTACAAAGAAGGTATAATTATTCCCAGTCTATTGATCAGTAAACAGACTCAAAGAGCGTAAGTGACTCCTCCAAGGTCATCCAGCTAGAACACGATCAAGATGGGATTTAAATCCATGTCTTCCTGATTCAGAACCCATGTCCTTAACCACTATGCACATTACCTGCATGTTTCAAAGACCCTCCTCCTTCCTGTGAGCATCCTTGGAAAACCCCACATCAGTACCAGTTCCTTAGCCACCCTGATGCTCACAGTCTTTGAGAAAATTCAAAGACAAATTTGGAACTTTTTCTAAAATCCCCAGCAGCCCCATTGCAAATCAATGAAAATAAACCATCATTCAAACTCTTTAACTTACCTCTGACCTTTATACTGCTTGCATTTGCTTATGAGAAGACAGTCACTATACAGCAAATATTTGCAAGTAACTGAGCCCCCTTCTGGCCCCCCTCCTTTCCCACAGAGACCCTCCCTTTCTATTCCCCATTATCAATTTTCATCTGACGTCTCCTTTCCAATTCTCTTTCCACCAGAAACTCCAAGAATTCCCTTCAAACCTAGCCTTTTCTAAACTGACTTATCCCCCACAAGCCCTAAATCCTGCCCTTTCCTCCACTTCTGCTCCCAACTCCTTCCCAGGTCCACCTTTCTCAGATTCCCTGTCCCTACCCACATTCCAGGCTCTCATTCTAGGCTTCTCTTCCCCCATCTTCCCTTTGCCCCCCCCCCCCCCCCAACACACACACACACATGCACAGGCCCTAGAACTTAAGCACTCCATCTAATGGACCTTCTTACTCAGCCTCAATATTTGCTTTCCGATACATTGGATTTATAGAGTGTTTGCCTGAATTAAAATGAGAAATTTTAGAGCAAACTGAGGCTTCTCAGCTGCTAAGCTCCATCATGTACTTTAAATAAAGAAAGGGGGGAGTGTGTGTGGAGAGAGGCCTGATGCATTCACCAACCCCCCGGAATCACATTTCATCCCAGGCTGCTCCCCTGCAAACCCAGCTGGTGCCTACTTGGCCCCCGCTTGCCTCCCCCAGCTAAGTTAACAAAGCAGTTACGGCTCATCCGCAGAGCGCCCGCTAATCGACTCCCAGTGAAATAATATTTGCTCTCCATGCCTACTTTGAATCCCACTCACTTTGTTAAGAGATTGCCTCTGGCTGTCTCCGCTGGCCTAATCTAATAGTTTCTAGTTTGTACAAGCAAAGTGTTTTCAACCACCTATATAAACAACTTAAGCAGAAGAGGACACTGGTGCGGCCCCAGCGCAGCGCGATAGGACATGACAGATCCCAAAATGACACCGAGGCTGAGCTGCTGGGAGGGCCCCCCTAGCTGCGTGGGAGCAATTACCATACTGTATTGGGCTGAAAGGACAGTCTGTCTTCCTATGGAAAGGCTGATGGGCAAAGACAGCCCTGTCTGGTTTCCCCAATGCAGGAGACCAGCCAAAGTGCCTCCACCTCCCCTGGGCCCCTCCATGCTGCCCACATCCACGGTAGCTGGGGATCCAGAGCAAAGTAGGGTGAGGTGAGAGGAGCTGAAGCAAGCTGTTATTGCCCCTATAAAATATTTAATGCAATCAACTTCACTTTTTTTTTTTACATGTGGTAAAATACATATAACGTAAAATTTACCAATGTGGTCATTTTAGGTGTACAGATCAGTAATGTTAATATAATTCACATTGTTGGGCAACCCATTTCCAGAATGTTTTCATCTTGCAAAACTGGAACTCTATACCTATTAAACAACGACGTCTCATTCCCTTCTCTCCCCATCCTCTGTCAACCACCATTCTAACTTGCTTCTGTGAATTTGACCACTCTGGGTACTTCATGTGGAATCAAATGGCACTGGTCTTTTAGTGACTGGCTTAGACAGCCTTGGGTTCAGGTTAGGGGAGCCTTGACTTTTCCAAGCAATTAGGACACTCAGTTTCTGCTTCCACTAAATTAGTTTAGTTTGCATGCAGGGTGGGGCAAGTAGGTTTACATTTGTTCATGAGGGAAGTAATACAATAATTAATAAATAAGAATACAAGAATAAACTGTGTTTCATGTACTCAAAACTGTAAACCTACTTTTGCCCTACTCTGTATCATCTTACATCTACTTTGGATAGTGCCACTCCCTCACCTCTTTTTTTTTTCTTTATTGATTAAGGTAAAGATTAAGGTATTACATACTAGTATGTGTCCTTATCCCCCAATACTCCCTCTCCCCCCCACCCCATTCATGCCCTCAACATCCCTGGTGTCTGTGTCCATTGGTTAGGCTTATGTGCATGCATACAAGTCCTTTGGTTTATCTCTTCCCCTTACCCCAACCCTTCCCTACCTACCCTCTGAGGTTTGACAGTATGATCAATGCTTCTCTGTCTCTGGATCTATTTTTGTTCATCAGTTTATGTTGTTCATTATATTCCACAAACAAGTGAGATCATGTGATATTTATCTTTCTCTGACTGGCTTATTTCACTTAGCATAATGCTCTCCAGTTCCATCCATGCTATTGCAAATGGTAAGAACTCCTTCTTTTTTACTGCAGCATAGTATTACATTGCGTAGATGTACCAGTTTTTTTAATCCATTCATCTGCTGACGGGCACTTAGACTGTTTCCAAATCTTAGCTATGGTAAATTGTGCTGCAAATCAACAAATGACAAGTGCTGGCGAGGATGCGGAGAAAAAGGAACCCTTGTGCACTGCTGGTGGGAATGCAGACTGCTGCAGCCACTGTGGAGAACAGTATGGAGTTTCCTCAAAAAAACTAAAAATGGAACTCCCGTTTGACCCACTGATCCCACTTCTTATATCCCAAGAAACTAGAAACACCAATCAGAAAGGATATATGCATCCCTCAACTCTTTCACTCCCCAAATGTGCCTGACACAAGGCTGGATAATAATGACAATACAATACTACTACTAATAATGACAATAACAGTAATAGTACATGCCAGCAGCTGTTCCAAGGATTTTACATATTAACTCACTTTAAGCAAACTGATGTTTGTTGTGTTTATCTAAATACCACACCAAAAAAAATCACTTACCATTGAGTATTAAACAATTTGGTTTCATTGTTCAAGAGTAACTTCGCATGCTGCATGCCTGGTATTTCTCTAGATCTTTTCTCTGCTCTTACATTTGCCCTTCTCCTTTTTCCTGCCTCAGAGATTTCTCAAATCCTGTTACTTTCTCATCAAGAGGATCTTAACTCTTTTTGTATATTACAGTTGCCTCTCAAGGTCTTGCTTGGGGTCTTAGTTTCCACATATAACCGAGACCTGCCTATCTGCCCTCAATCCCTCAATACCCCTTCAAAGGGAGACTTGGGGACCAGCTGGATACTGACCAGTGTTGCACTCTCCTTCTTACATAAGAGGAGGGAGGCTTTAGGAGGATACATTTTCCAGGGTGTGTGATAGGCTTTAGAAACTAAAAGCAGGGACTCCATGATTTCTGTGCCATCAATGAGAAAGCAACTTGTAGACTTCTGTCAAATGAGAGAGGGGTCAGAGGGACTCTTAAGAATCCAGTAGGTACTGACTACTCACTGTGTGCTGTACTTTGTATGACCATTCTGTCTTCAAGAAAACCCCATGTGGTCACTACTATTATTCAAGTAGTACAGATGAATAAATGCAGGATCACAGGGGTTAAGAGATTTACCCATGTCACATATGTAGTTAGCAAAAGACTAGAGATTTCATTCTTTGCTTTTCTACTGTATCATGCTCCTTTATCTAGGTACATAAGAAAGAAGTGGCTTAAAGGCTTAAAGGGCAAGCCTTAATTTGCTGTGGTTATCCCTTGTGACTTTTCAATTGCCGACACCAACATCTCTTATTTTCCATGTCTCACGCATATGTTCTCTCACTCTCACCCCACAGAAGTGAGTATATCAACCCTCCAATGGGACTTAATAGCAATAATTTGCAACATTTGTTTTTTTCTAATTTCCCTTCTAAAAATCAATAAATGCTTAGTGATGCTGTTAATAGAGTGAAAGCAGATTTCTTCCTATGATGAGAATTGATATTTGTAGCATTTATCACACACACCAAAAAAAAAGAAAGAAAAAGCCCACTGAGTTTGTGAAAGCTTAAATACTTGGGTTTAAACACCTGCAAATGAAAGAGAGGACAATGCAGGTAATGCAGTCAAGTTCTTGCACAAGGGTCAGAAAGTCCTGAGGTCAAGTTCTAGCTGCACTTCTTCCCACTTCAAAGGATTGTTTTGAAGGTTAGCTGACTTCGAACCTTAAAATCATGGTGCCTGCTTCTAGTAGACAGGCAATGCTGTACTAGGGGTAGTCACAAATGCAGGTGAAATGGTCCCCTTCTCTGACACTGCACTCCTCGGGTGCCCAGGATATCTCCCCCTTTCCATGCACTCCCATTCTGCTCCTGCCCTAAGTGGCACCCCCTGTCACCCCAGCCCAACCCCTAGGCTAGCAGCCATTTCCAGGCCCTGATCCTTCCTCTCCAGGTTGCCTGCTTTTCTCCAACTCAGTGCATGACTTCAGGAAAATCAGTTCTCTTCTCTCCACTTTCATTTTCCTCCCTTTTTATATTAGTTATTTATTGACAGGTACAGCTCAAAAATGATTTTATAAATCCCCAAATCTAACTTCTGATCTTCCTGAAACAACTCTTAACTTAGTATGAGAGGTTTCAATTCTAATCATAAGCAAAGAAACACATTGGGGGGAGAGGGGGATTTTTGCAACCTAGACCTCAGGAAATGCATGTCTTCTAATGAGACATCAGAAATATCAAGTCCATGACCAATGTCAGATGATTTGAAAGAGCCAAGCCCTCCCTTACTATGGAGAACTTCTCGGCCTCCCCCGGAGAAGGCTGCATGGTGTCAACCAGCAGGATCCTTCCAGAATGCTCAGACCTAGGGGTAAACTGAGCAAGAAGAGCCAGGTGAGCTCAGAGGCCACAGCCTGTGGGAACGTGAAGCACAATGGAGAAGTAAGACATCCTGCTGGCCCCAGAGGAGAAAGCAGGAATGAGATAGCTTTTATGTTTCCTTTTCTTCTCTGGTTGGAGTGAAATCTGACAAGCTTCCTCCAGAGTTTCCCTTCCCTTACCCTGCAATTCAGACAAGGAGCCCCAGGAAACCTGCTGTCCAGGGCAGGACTCAGACACAGGCAGAGCTTCAGACACAGGCAAACTGAATCTCCTTTCCTTGCCTGCCCCTCCACAAGGAAGGCACTTCTGAGTTAGCATCTAGGCTCCCAGCTGGAACAAAGTCAGGAGAAACCTGCCTCCTCCCCACTCAGAATCTACTGTTACATCTGTGTGGGGGAGGAAAATAGAAAAACATCACGCAAGTGCTGCGGGGAGGGAGGCTGAATTTACTGAGCTCCAGGGATACATCTGTGATGTTGTGATGAAGTGAGAAATACATATTTTGTCTTCATGCCTGGTTTTGGCACAGAGCTCCTAAAACTCTTGTAATTTCCTGAGCAGTCAGGGCGAAAGGGGCATTTTTTTTTTTTTTTTGCTGTAATATTTGGTTTTAGTCCCTGGTTCCTGCCACAGGAGCTTCTAAGACCCTTGGAATCTCCAGAGTGATGAGTATTTTTTGGATATTAATGAGATGACAGGTGGCTGGGGGGTCCCTTGATAGCTTCAGGATGGGAACTGTTCCCAGAAAGGCCAAGCCATGATTAAAGGGTTGACATTTTTTAGCCCCAACCCCGGAGCTCTAGGGAGTGAAGAGGGGCTAAGGATTGAGTTCATTATCAATGTCCAATGACTTAAGGAATAATATATGTGTAATAGAACCTCCATAAACACCCAAACAGTGGGATTTGAGAGCTTCTGTGTTGGTGGACACATCAAGGTTCTGGGAAGGTGGTGCTCCCAGAGAGGTCCTGGAAGTTCCTGCCCCACCCTCAACCCCTTGCCCTATGCTTTGCTTCTATTTTACTGTTCCTGAGTTGTAGCCTTTAACACTGATCATACTAAGAAAAATGTTTTCCTGAGTTCTGTGAGCTGTTCTAGCAAATAAATGAACTCGAAGAAGGGGGTGGTAGGAACCCTGCCCACTTCTTTAGAGCTGGTCGATCAGGAGTACATGTGGCCAAGACTTGTGATTGGCATCTGAAGTGGGGACAGAGTGTGGTATTGAGTCCTTACCCTGTGGTGTCTGTGCTAACTCTGCATAGTGTCATAATTGAATTAAATTATAGGATAACCAGTTGATATCTGGAGAATTGGTTGGG
Organism: Corynorhinus townsendii; assembly: GCA_026230045.1. NCBI lineage: Eukaryota > Metazoa > Chordata > Mammalia > Chiroptera > Vespertilionidae > Corynorhinus > Corynorhinus townsendii. Next base: position 21,391,897 of record JAPDVU010000007.1, read on the forward strand.
GTGTAAAAAAACACCCATACATTTGGTGTCAGAAGTATTGTGAAAACAAAGAGTAGTATTGATATAAAAGAAGGTAGATTCTCAGAAACCACCACACAGCATTATCTATCCCCTATCTCTCCAGTAGTATCTGCCATAAATTCCCAGCATTGTAAGAGGATTTTCTTCCCATATATCTTAGTTTCCCGAGGTGAAATGATCATGTCAAATGACCAGAAGTCTTTGGCAAGGGACAAGAGATAAAGAGGTGGGCTCCTGAGGATGAGCATGGATAAGCTAAGCCTTGGGAGTGAGGAGAGGCCACATGAAAATGACATTCAAATGAGCATTGATTCTCAAAAAAGAAGGCACCATTGAGGAACTACTGTGGGCTGGTTGGAGTGGGCCCAGACATCTGTGTCTCCCTCTGCTTCCATACCTGAATAAGAAATTTTAAAATAAACTATGCCCAGCAGTACCTGTGTGCTCCTAATCACTCTTTGCCCAGAAGATCACATGGGCAGCATTCTACTATGTGTGGACTAGGAAAAGGAGAGGATTTTTTTTTCTCTGAAAAAAAAAGTAGTTATTGGTGGTTTGTTCAAAGGATTGTTGTTACAGGATTCCTTTGACCTGCTAGCAAGTAGAGTCCACTAGGGAGCAAAACTCTTCCATGCCATCCATGAGCTTCCAGATTAGCTTTTTGCCCCAAGAATTGAGATTTTATTGAAACCATTTAGCCTGTTGTATCCTGAGAGTAGACAAAGACAAAGACATAAAGGAGTAACCATTTCAGACACTGAGGGAAGCAAATAGTTCAATAGAGGAGGTGACCCATGATGTGGGTATTGAATGATGAGTGTTAGTCAAGCAGAGAGTGGATGAGTATTTCAGATGAAGCAGAGGCATTAAGAAATGACAGAAGAGGGTGGATACACTGCAGGCATCACTGGAATTCAATCTTACTGGGTACCAGTGGCCCTAGAAGCACCAGAGAAATGAAGCTAGAGAAGTCAGCATGAGCCAATCTTGCAGTGCCTTGTAATACAAGGAAAAGAGTGTGGATGTTATCTCAGAACAGTAAGGGGCCATTGACAGTTTAAGCAGAAGAACACGGTCAAGACACCCCACCTGTGACTGGAAGGGCACATGTCTGGAGACCCGAAGGTCATTTAGGAGAGTGTTGACCGTTTCCAGGCAAAATATGGTATGAGCCAGGACCTAGGGGTAACTGAGAGATTGGAGAAGAGGGGATAGGCAACAAAAATTCGAGAAAAATTAAAAAGACCTGGATAAGTGATTACTTGATTATGTAGCTGAAGATAAAGGGGAGTTGATAACTTGTGAGGCAAGAGGATGAGACAAAGAAGGAACATGGGCGAAGGCAAATAGGGGAATCATCATTCCAGTGTTTCTCCTCCTGTTTCCTCTCTTCCTCTGCCTCTGCCTCATTCAACACCACTCTTCTCTTCCTGAAGGGCTGCAGCCTGTGTAAGGGGCTCTGAACATTGGTGCTTGTATAACCAATGACATTGAGTGAGAGGCAGCTGCCAGCTGGGATGGCTCCAGCTGTGGCCACAAAGAGTGATGGGATTGCCCAGAAGAGAGAAACTTCAATGAAAGGAGGAAATTCTGCATGGAGTCTGTGGGACTTTCAGAATTTTCTGGTCCAGAAGTCCCTCTGTCAGGCCTTGGCATGTGGTCAGTCAGCTGGAAGCACAAAAGTCTCAAGGCTTCCAGAAATCACAAGGAACAGCTGCAGAGAAGCCTTCTAGCTTGTCAGGGGTTTCTTCCCTGGTGATAGGACATGGTTTATTCTAAGACACACACCCAGCATTTGGTTATGGGGGACAAGAATTAGGAGAGGAAAAATCCCTCAACATCTAGTCAACATCACAATCCTGAAGATATGGGCACAGTAAAGAATAATACCACTTCTGTGGTTCCCCAAAGGTTATCAGAATCACTGTGCTGACCATAATTTGCTACTGTCACCCTTGTCCCCAGACTAGAGAAAAATAAAATCATATGGCACCTTGGAATAAGCAGGATATATTCTTTTGCCCCATTTCAGACAAATTCTGTGACTTTAAGCAATGCTTCTGCTCTGTGAAGCCTCAGTTTATTTTTTGTATCTGCAAAACGGGGTGATGATAGTAACCTATATTTCACAGAGCAAAATATCAGTGAAATGAAAATGCCTGGCAGAAAGTATGTGCTCAGTAATGAATAATTCAATTATTCATTCAACAAATACTTACTAAGTGCCTACTAGGTAGCAGACACTGTGCTTCATATTTGGGAACAAAACAGAGAAAGATTCCCATCTGTGTGGAGCTTATATTCCAGTGTGTGTATTCAGGAGAGGAGGTAAGGCAGATAATATTCAATAAAAAGTAGTAAATTGATTACCTAATTTGTTAGAATATGGTAAGTGCCAGAAAATGAAGAAAAAATAGAGCAGGGTAAGGGAAGGGATGGCAGGAGTGACCTTGAATAAGTATTTTTCTAAGGGTTTTGCTTCAACTATAAGTCAGATACTATAATACTTACCTCACATGATATTGACAACATAAATGAGTACAAATTGCTTAGAACTGTATCTAGATCTTGGTAGATGCTCAAGAGTAACAGTTTATATAGCATCATCATCATCATCATCATGCTGCAGGAATAATAGAGAGTGATCCATGCAGTGTCTGGGAGAGAGCATCCTAGGCATGGGGACCAGGCCCTAAGACAGGAGCAAGAATACCATGGAGGCTGTGCCATTGACAGTCTTTCCCCTAACTCCATCAGGGAAATTGGGACTCAGTTAATCAGCCCCTCTAGAAGAAGTTGAGAAAGGGGAAGAAGCACTTGGAGGTGGGCAACCCTGTGAGAATTGAGTGTTAGAGAACTTGGCTGTTGTCACACCAACAAAAAGAGGGAGAAGCGGCAAATCACACACCCCCACCCCCACCAGCAGCTGTTGTGAAATTAACTCCGGAACTTGTAGCCCAGCTGATTGTGATGCATGTAGCCTGCCTGCATTCCTGTTGGTGCTCCAGTGTGTGTGAGTGAGTGTTTCTCGGGTACCTCTCTATGTATCAAGTTATATGAGTGTGTGGACTCATATAACTTGTGTTTTCTCTATGTCGATGCACATCCTCATGTACAGCTGTATCTATCTGCTTGCTACTATGTACGAGTAGTGTCTATCTTTGTTTGGTTGTGTGTCTGTGTCTCTGGCATGTGTGTGTATGTTTGGATGTGTGTGTTTATGTATTTGGAGGGGTGTGCATATATTGATTTGGAGCAGGACAATTCTCCTTGCTGAAGAGATGTGTGCAATGGAGAAGGAAGAGACAGAATCACCATACTGTATTTCATATCCACATGTGACATTCAACAATGGCATTATTCCTTTATGGACCTCATGCTCTATCCCACCAACCTCTCAGAAATGCAATACTTGTCAAATGCCTAAATACATCCCAGAGTTTCAGAAATTTAAACAGTCATATTACATGGCCTTAATGGGATATTAGGCTAATGAAGTCACTCCTTCATCCATTTATCTATAATGCTAGACCCCCATGTTAGGTGCTGGGAATGCCAAGAAAATGGGCCATTGATGGTTATAGGTTTTGGAGACAGGTTGGAATTTGGGTTTCAGCTAATGCTCTTTAATGGCTACATAAGAAAAATCATTTTATTTTTCTAAAGGTTTTGCTCATATGCAAATCAGATACAACAATAACTACTGTGAGAAATATTGCAAATATCCACAATGGTAGCTAGACCCCACTAGATATTCAAGAGTAATAGTCAATACCATGGACATTGGCATCATCATCATTTCCATTATTATTGACTGTGGTTTCTTCCCTCAAATGTCACACTATGAGAAAAGCTACCTTTAAACTACCACAGCCCCTGACCCCCAATCTTTACATGACCTGTTTCCTAGCTTCACTCAGGTCATTATTTCTATATCTGTCCTCAGAAGGGTTTCCCTGACCACCCACCAACCTAGCAACCTGCTTTGTTTTTCTCCCTGCATTTACCATTATATTTGCTTCCTTGTTTATTTGCCTGTCTTCTCCAGTCAATGTAATCTCCATAGGTGAATAGCAAACTTATTTCACTCATTTGCTCTGGAATCAGGTGCAAACTTGACCTTCCGTGTCTAGGACAATGCCTGGCACTAAGAAGGTGCTCAGCGAGTACCTGTGGCATCAATATGTGAATGAATAAATGAATAAATTAATTAACATGATCTATGCCACTACAGAGACTAACTCTGCTGAAACTAAATCTTTAGTGTGGAAGGCTTCTTAGGTACACAGTCTTTGATGAGGGTCATTGACAGTGTTTTGCAGGTAAAGAACATACCAAGCAAAGAAAATGACATGAGCAAAAGCATGCAGTTGTGACTGTGTCACATGAAACAACCCAATATGATCAACCTTGCTCCTCACCACCCTGGTAGATGCTGCTAAAACTCTACACTTGGCCTGGAGTGAGAAAAAAGAAGAAATGTCCCAAATGTATGACTCCGTGCAATCCTCTTCAGTCTTCCAGACACATAAGACTCATTTGCATATAAATGGTCATAATTTTTTAATCATAGGTAAATGTCATCCTGTTTGCTTGTCCTTGTGCCTCCCTTGATGGAGAAACAAGAATGACTTATGATTCATATGTAACAGAAATGAAAACACACATACACACAATACTTCCTTGCTTCTTACATTTCTTAGTTCTCTTTTTTTTCTCCTTCTCCCACCCCAGATTGGCAAATGGCAGAGAGAATGTCAGTGTTAAGGTAGTGGTTATCAGGGCTCGGGATTCAAATGACTTGATTTCACATCCTAAGTTCTTCACTTACTTTCTAGGAAGTTACGGACAAGTCACTTCATTTCTCTGTTCCAGCTTGATCAGAAATATAAACACAATATAAAATTACAATTTTGCAAGGATGAAAAGAAGTGATTCATTTAAAGTACTAATATAATGTAAGCCCTCAAAATAGAAATTGCTATTTTATTACCATATTGCATGAAGGACTCAATTCCAATCAGCAAGAGAAATCAAAGGTCTTACTCTCTTATCAGAGAAGAAGAGAGGGATATGAAGCTACCATATTGGAATGTTGATACAGATTGGACCTCAATGATGCTCACATTGAGGAAGTCCATATTTCATCCCTGGAGCAATCTTTTTGGAAAAAAGACTGGCCAGGACTCAAGAGAAGACCTGCTCCCTGGACCTCACTAAAACTTGACTCCAAGAACTAGACCAGCACTAGAGAAATCAACCATCAATGGACAGACATATACTGGATGCCTGGTTTCTGTTTCAGTTCTTTACTCTTGTTCTGAGATAATCTGTGGGGGAGGAGAAGTGTGGGTGGGGTTGGGGATGGAACAGACAATTACTGGGTCCTTCCTGCAGATGTTTTTCTGGCTTTATCTCATCTCAATCTCACACAACCCTATGAGACAAGAGTTATTATTCTAATTTGCAGACCAGGAATTTGAGGCTTAATAAGGTTAAGTAATTTGCTCATAGCTGATGAGGGAGAGCCCAGGTTTAAAGTCAGGCTGCCAAAATACTTCCATCTGTAGCTTGCTTCCTATTCTTCATGGAGGTAAAAAAATGTGGGTGTATTTGTGAGACTGTTGAAGGCCATCCTTTTTCCAGAAATTATCTCTTAAGAATCCAGAAGCATTTGACTACATGCCAGCCTCCTGATAATGTGAGGCCCACTAGCACCAAGACCTCAACATGTTCAAAACTTAACCCAACATTCCCCCACTTCTCCATTCCTACCCACACTCTATAACTCTGCTCCTTTTGCATTTTTTATAAATTATTACCACAAGTCATCCTAGAATCCTCCCATTGCTCACCTCCCAACATTCTATAAGTTACTAAGTCTTACCTACTCTCCCTTTGAAGGCCTGCCAAATTTGCCCCTGCTCCAGCTCCACCATCAAGTCTGTTACAACCTTTCACCTGAATCAGGTAGATACAGCTTTCTCCCTGGTGTCCTTGCCCTGTATATTTGACCCTCTTGTTCATCCTTTTCGCTCTGCCAGGATTGTTGTTAGAAAAACAAATGTAATCATGATCATGCCACTCATCTGCATGCTAAAGATCAAACACCTTAGCAAGGCATCTACAATATAATTCAACATTACACTCTCATCTCGTGTCATCTCCCACCCACCTTCACAGAAATTTTTAATGATTTCTCAAAATGCAATGCCTTGCCCATCTCGTGTGGCTCAGCGGTTGAGCATCAACCCATGAACCAAGAGGTCCCCAGTTCAATTCCCAGTCAGGGCACATGCCCCAATTGTGAGCTTGATCCTCAGCAGGGCGTGTTCAAGAGGCAGGTGATTGGTTGATCAATGTTTCTCTCTCATTGATGTTTCTAACTCTATATCCATGTCCCTTCCTCTTACTCTAAAATTAATAAGAACGTATTTTTAAAAAATGCAATGCTTTTTCATCCTCTTATGTTTTTCCCCATTTAAGCAAATTCTGCCTTCAACATCTTGTCTTTTGCATCCTAGTTAACTTCCAGCCCATATTAAATGTTCTATCAGCCCTCCACTCAGCATTTCTCGCACACTACCATCATTGCCCTCACACTGTGATAATTCTTACACACACCTTCCTCCCTCAGGATAGCATGAGCCATAGGCTTATTAGAGATAAACATATTTCTTATTCTTCTTTATCTCATTAGCACCTAGCCTGAGAATTTTTAGTCAGTGAGAATCATAATGCAGACACCACTTTGCATGTTCACATTAAACCTATCATAAACATATTTCCAACAAGCTATGCAGTCTTTTTAATTATCTTTTTAATTGCTGCATAATATTTCCTCCTGTTGATGTGCTATAATTACTTAACCATTCAATTCATGTCATTAAATTCAACGAACATATGCCAAGTACCCAAAATGCATCAGGTATTATGCTACATGCTGGAGACACCAAGAGGAGGAAGATATGGCCTGTGCCCCCAAAGCCTTCACATTCTAGTGTAGACAAGTAATGGGTGCTATCAGAAAGTATGTCATAAAAGGGTTCGGATTACCGGGTACAGGAGAACTTTTTGTTTTGTGCAGAGGTTGGGGAGAATAAAAGACATAGGTGAAATTTTGTCTGTGTTTTGTTTCTGTAAATATATTTTATTGATTTTCCAGAGAGGAAAAAAGAGGGAGAGATAGAAACATCAACAATGAGAAAGAAATATTGATTGGCTGCCCCCTGCACTCCCCACACTAAGGATCAAGCCCACAAACAGGGCATGTGCTTCGACAGGGAATCAAATCGTGACCTCCTAGTTCATAGGTCAATGCTCAACTACTGAGCCATGCCAGCCAAGCAAACAGTTAATGTCTGTGTTTTAAAAGTTGAATAAAAACTTAAGAGAAGAGTAAAGCAGTAAATTATTTAAGTCCCCATCGCTTATCAGAGACAGAGCTAGGATTTCAACACAAATGGTCTGGTTCTAAGACCCCATTGTCATCTCTTTCCTGCTGGTGAACTCCTACTCCTCCAACCATGCTTGGCTTTGGCCAGCTCCACACTCTTTGTTCATCTCAGTTCTCTTTTTATTCAGCAATTACGCATCGCAGAGCTGGGTTGTGCTAGCAGATTTTCTCCAGCCCACAGTTTTCTTGTATCTGATAACTGTGGTTTTGCAAAGTCTGATTTTTTTTTTTTTTAGTTTAAAAAAACTGGGTTCAGTAATAGGATGCATGCTCATCCTTTGTTCCTGTTTTCTGTAAGACTTGCAACGTTACCAAGAAAACAGGATTCTAGAGCAACCCTGGTAAATTTTAGGTTCTTTGAAGATTTTGAACAAATAAATGATTGACCAAAGGCAAAAAGCATGAGTTGGCTGGGTGGAAAGTAGAGAAGAATTAGTAGAAAGTGAAAAGCAGCAGCAGGTTATTATATTTGCATAAGTTAAAAAAAAAAAAGGTACCCAAATTAGTATCTGATGCCATGCCTGAGGCATTGCTGCTTATGGCATCAGCAGAACCACATTTATCAAGAGTTATGAATCAACCCTACCCTTTGACTCACTCATTAATCTAAGAAATTCAGTTAAAAGGGGGGAAACAACAGATACTATATGCACCATTTTCTATATTAGTAAAAGTCTGGAAACAATCTAAAATGTCCACAACAGGGAGTGGTTAAATAAATTACAATATGTGAACCGAAAGGAGTATTATGAAGTCATTAAAATGGTAATTAAAAAGATTATGTAGCCACATGGAAAAACATTTACTATATAATATTAAGTGGGGGGGAGCAGACTACAAAATTAAATCTAGGCCATCACTGCAATTATGCAAAAATGTGTACGCATGAATCAAGACACCAGGGGAAGAGGCACGGATGTGAATGGCTGTTTTAACCGGTTTATTTTTCTTTTGAAAATGTCCTTCCACTTAATGTCTTCTCTCACCCAGCCTATGCTGTCTAACCTCTAGGGGGAGCTCAAGTCTTCCCCTACACGGGCCTCCTCTATCCACCCTGGGAAGATAGAGAAGGTGGCAAACAAAAACCAGAGGCACAAGGGGTGTCAAGGGCCGGGCTTCTGATAGTTGACTTAAAGGGATTATGAATAGAATTGAAAAGGAGCAAACCTTCCCTGGGCCTTTCTTCTCTTTGTCTTTTCTGTTCACAAATCTTGGTTCCTCTTTTGGAATGATTTGCTCTCTTGCCTTTTTCCTCTTCTGGGCATGTGAATGTTTCTCTTGCTTCTCTCCTTCAGCCACTGTATTAAGAGGGATCCAGAGTGTCTTTCATCTGGAAAGCAAGTACCATCTATAGCCCCGTAATAAAGAAGCAGGACATATCATCTAGATATCTTTATATAGCAGAAAGCTGTACATCGGTGGTCCCAGCATTTCTAACTTAAAAAGAAACTAAGTTTCCATAAATAGAATATTAGCTAAATAATTTAGGGTACACCAGTACAATTAAATACGAGGAAAGTTATTTTAAAAATAAAGCATGCACCTGGGTTGATAAAGTTCTCTGAAACGTAGTATTCAATAAGGAGAACAGAGCAAGACACAGAATAATGTGCAGCTCTGTCTCTGCCTGAATGTATATAAATTTTCTATGTGTTGGACTGAGTAAGCACTGAACATGTAAGAATATGTAAAAACTGATAATAGTAGTTACCTAGGGGAATAGAAATTAAGGGAGGAAGAGAAACTTTTACTTTTTACTCCACATTCTTTTATTTATTTGCTATGTGCACATATTAGTTTTTTATTTATTTATCTTTTTAAAGTGGGATTGGGGTAGGACCTAAGGATAAGGAGGCTGAGATAGGTGATTTAGAATCAACATATATCTGCATCTGTACTAAGGAGCTCTCACACCTTCCAAATATATTCCAGCTTGCTATGATAAGAAAGCAGGTAGGGATTTACATCCAAAGCTAGAACACAGAAACCTATCATTACCATGATGGCTGATATTAATATCTATAATAATAAAAACATAATATGCTAATTAGACCTGACAGCCTAACGACCTTCCAGGCGTCATTCCAGACGTCCTTCCGGATGAAGCTGCTGCATCAGGGACTGAGGCAGAGGCAGTTAGGGATGATCAGGCAGGCAGGTGATCAATTAGGGGTGATCAGGCAAGTAGGAGAGTGGTTAGGGGCAATCAGGCAGGCAGGCAGAGTACTTAGGGGTGACCAGGCAGGCAGGCGAGTGATTAGGGGCCATGAGGCAGACAGGCAGAGTGGTTAGGGGCGATGAGGTAGGCAGGCAGAATGGTTAGGGGCGATCAGGCAGGCAGGCAGAGTGTTTAGAAGCCAGCGGTCCCAGATTGTGAGAGTAATGTCCATCCTGTGGGATCGGGCCTAAACCAGCAGACGGACATCCCTTGAGGAGTCCCAGATTGCAAGAGGGTGCAGCCTGGGCTAAGGGATTCCCCCCTCCACTTGTGCACGAATTTTGTGTACCAGGCTCCAGTTTTTAATAATAATGGTAATAAAAACAACAATAAATAAATGTAAAAGAATAAAAATATTCAATAGTAATGCAATGATAATAAGTGGATGTAATCCAAAATAAAAGTAAATATTTAACTATCAGTACCTAATGAAAACTGTATAAAATATTGTACTTTTATAAAATTAGGACAGGAGAAATTTTACAAACAATTCCATTTTAACCAAGTCACATTGAACCAGGACAAAGGAAATGGAAAGTCCATTTAAAATAGGACAGGGCTAGTCTCTGCTTGTGGTTTCAATTGGCTTCCTAATAAACTGTGACTAAATGAGTTTTAGCTGACTTTGAGCTTCAAAATTTGCCTTTTGCAAATGTCCCTTTCTCCTTAGATTTTGAGCCCCTCTTAGCTTCTGCCCTCCATGAGGCTTTAAAGTCTAATGATTTTGCTGTTTTGACTTTTTGCTTCTGGTAGGGAGGATGGAGACTGAGGAGTGACTATGGAAGCTGGAGGCAGAAGGACAAGTGAAGATTCATTATTAGAGTCAAGACCAGAATCCTGATGTGGCCTTGCCCAAAAGCGGAACCTGGCCTAATCTCTTTTCCATATGTACCCTCATTAAAAAACTGTGGCTTCTCAGGCTTCCAGAAGGAGGTGGCACTCAGTCTGTGAGGGACCCAAATTCTCTCCCCCAGAAGAGTTCAAGTGTTAGAAGAGAAGGGAAATGTGAAAAGCACCTAGCGTGCCAACCAGGGCTCCTTTATGTGAAGGCAGTCACAGCCAAAAGGAGTCCTGTCTTCACATCAGACCCTCTCCTGGCACACGTGGTGCAGTGGTTGCTCCTCAATGTCATCTTCTGGGGGAAAACATGGCACGGAACCAAAGCTAATCTAGGGACTTTTTAATCCCTTCATTGCCTTTAGATTCCTTTCCTAAGCAAACCTGGGACAGAGTCTATAGGAATGGAACTTTGATTATAAGGTGCTGGTCTCCATGTCCACATACCATCACTGCCCAGTGTAGAGTGATTAATGCTGGATTTCCTTCACTATAGGGTTAGGATGGGTCTAACTGGTCAAAAATAAAAAACTAAAATAAAAAATGGTGCTAGCCACAAGGTCTTCATCTTTCAATGCCTCTTGTTTGGAATTTAGAGCAACTTTACCCCATACAAACACTATTACAAAGGGATGGTTGGAACTACAGTACAACCCAGAAAAAGCATGTTGAGTTGCCATCTATATATATAAAAGGCCAGCGACCAAATGGCGGAATGACTAGAACCACCAGAACAACCGGTTGCTATGACGCACACTGACCACCAGGGGGCAGGCGTTCAATGCAGGAGCTACCCCTAGCCCGCAGGCCCCAGGCCAGCCAAGTAGGGTGCCAGCAGGGTGTCCTCCCCTTCCCCGATCACTGGTCACCCCACAGAGGGAGGCAACCAGCAGCGGCAGGGAGCAGGGCAGGTGAGCAGGTGGTGTCAGGCCAGCCAAGGCAGGTGCCAGCAGGGACCCCCTTGATTACCCCGCCAGTCACCCCACAGTTCAGCCCCGATCACCAACCAGGCCTAGGGACTCTCCCCATGCATGAATTTCGTGCACCGGGCCTCTAGTATTATATAAATGCATAGCTACACATAAATTGCAGGCCTGTGACCAAATAGCCAGCTTCCATGGTCTAATAATCAGCGTGATCTGGAACAAAATATTGAATTTGGATGTTTTCTTTTTCTGCAAAAATGGAGTTAGTAACATTGACCCTTTGAGCCCACTGAGGAAATAAACAAGTTGATGTGCATGAAAGTGCCTGAGCCAGTATTTTGTGGATATATCCAGGCTCTTTCCCCCACTGCTGCAGCTTGTAAGAATTCCTAAGGTACTGGAACTTCAGAAATAATCCTAACTCTAGCTAATTGGGAACTTCTCAAATCATCAACAGAATGTCAGCATTAAGAACCAGTTTTCTGTATTTGAACCAATTTTCCATAAGTAATTTTTGCAAGCACTTGGTGCCAACTGACTTGTCGCCGAGTTTATCCCAGATCAGAGTCTGCAAATCTCCATTTATAAAATAAATAACTTGCAGCTATTTTATTTTGGAAGGGAATTTCATTTGCCTTCAAATAAATAAATGTGAATAATTGCTATATTTTTATTTCTACCATTCTGTAATTCTATAGGCAAAGGACAACATGCTAACTTGTTACTTGCCTATTCTACATGTTGGGTAGATCTGGATAGAATACTTGATCAAGGTATTACTAGCTCTGTGATCTTGGGCAATTTATACAATATCTCTGAGCTTCAATTTCCATATATGAGGAATAGGGTAATCATATTTATGCAAAGTTTTGTTGAAAGATTCAGTTATATGCAATATATACATCTCTGACCCATATGGCTGTTGTTGTTATTATTATTATTATTATTATTATTGTTACTGGGTTTTTTTTAAATGATCTACTACTTTATGAACATTTTGTCTATATTTTCCACAACATGAAGAATGTGACTCTTACATCTATTTGCCATCTATACCCAAATTAATAGAGCAATGCATTTATAAACATTTAAGGCAGGTATTTAAAAAAAACAATGCAATATCCAACATAGATCATTGAATATAGTAGACTTCATGAACATTTGCTGACAGGTTGAATAAATGATTGGGACCAATCACCCCATTAGTGTTTTGAAGGCTCTTTAACATCCTTGGCAAATGATCATCATACTTATGTTTGGACACCTCCAGTCTCCAGGAACTTAAAACTACCTAATTGCATTTAGCATAGATTTAACAGATATGTGATTTGTGAAGACACCTTCTAACCCTAAATCCATGGCAGACTGCAAGCATCAATCAGGACATCAAGCTGGACTTCAGAATCCTTAGCTCCAGCTTGATTACCAAAAAAGCAGATTCCTTTTCCAAATCTTGAATGTAAGCAAACTCTGCTTTACATGGAGTCCCCCTCCCCTCTCTCTCTCCTTTTCTGTGGCCCTCACAGATACAGGCAGCTCTCAGTTTTTCAAGTCCACCCTCCATAGGACACACTCCTTTGCCATCACCAGACTGCAGAGATGTGAGAAAGAAATAGGGAAGTTCCTCGTGATTTCTTCACGAAGAGAGACAAGGAGATGCCTCTTGGTCTCTGAGCTATTATTAAAATAAATATCATTGGCTAAAAGGTCAGAAAAATTTGGGGGACCACCCAAGCAAATGATATTTTCCCAGCTCCACCATATCATCACTAATTGGATATTCTAATACTTTCTATAGCATTTCCTCGTAACATTTCAATTCCAAGTGATAGAGTGACTCAACCAGCATATCACAGAAGTTTGGTCTGGCTGGTTCTGAGGAAGCACCTCCAACAAAATAGCAAAGGATTTTCCTTTTTTTTTTTTTTTTCTTTCCTCTGGTCTCAGATTGATATTCATCTATCTATTTACCTCAGTCTTTCTCTGTCTCTGACTGAGAGCACAGAAAACATTTTCTGGGCCTCAAAATCATGAAACCACCCTTTGACATAGCCATAGTTCAGTGTGTAAGCACAAATCCAAAGGGTTGCCCTTGAATTTGCTTAGGATTGAACGCCTCCTCTGAGAGGTATAAAGCTCTAGAGGTCATGTTTTGTGGCTTTGCTTCAGGTTCAGTAAGGATTTGTTGTAAAGGGTGACACAAAATTGTGAGCTTGAAGTTTTTCAGAAACTTGGGGTAGTAAGTGTCTCAGGACTTGGAAAGATGAACACTGTAACTATCTATAGGATCATATTCGCAGCAAGAGGTTATATATACTTGATGTTGCTAAAACACAGATGGCCTTTTATGAAAGAAAAAAGCAAAGGGCGCTTAAATATTTGGTCTACATCAACCCATTTATTCCGCTCTAGAAGCCTCAACCTACTTGCCTACCAAAGAGAAATAATCCATTACTATCATTGTTTCATCAGCCTCTTTGGCATTCTTTAAGGAAATAGAGAGCCAGTGGTTAGAAACACTGTTTTGGCTATTCAAAGCACTTCCTGCCCAGCAGCTGGGACATGGCTCCACAAAAATTCTGCATTTGTTTCCTATGCAGGCTGTAACAAATTAGCTCAATCTTACAAATGTATTATCATATAGTTCTGAAAGTCACAAATCTGCAATGGGTCTCACTGAGCTAAAATCTAGGTGTCAGCAGAGATGCATTCCTTCAGGTGGCTCTAGGGGAGAATCCATTTCCTTGCCTTTTCTAGTTTCTAAAAGCCACCTGCATTCCTTAGTTTCTGGCCCCTTCCTTCATCTTTTGGGCTAACAGTATAGCATCTGCTCTGTGTGTTTTCCTTCTTGCACTCATAAGCACTGATATCCTATTTGCCTGCCTCACATAATTACATTAGGCTCACCCAGATAGTCCAGGGTAATTTTTCATCTAATAATCCTAATGTAGCCCTGGCCAGGTAGCTCAGTTGTTTGAGGCATCATCCAGATGAGCCAGGGTTGTAGGTTTGATCCCTAGACAGGGCACATGCAAGACTCAACCAATGAATACATAGATGAGTGGAACAACAAATCAGTCTCTCTCTCAAAATAAAAAATAAATAAAATGATCTTTAACATAATCACATTTGCAAAGTCTCTCTTGCTATGTCAGGTAATGTATTCCCATGCTTCAGAGATTAAGGCATCAATGAGTGTCCATGATTCCTTTTACCATAAATGCTGAGGTGAATTCATGTGTTGGCTGTAGATCTAGAAATTGAAGAGGCAGTGAAAAAGAGGGCCCTCAGCATTGGTAGAGAGTCTGCCTTTCGCCTAGCCTATTATTTTGTCACAGAATCCAAGGGAAAGGAGGGTGAGGTGTCCCATTGTCATGATATGACAACTGAGACTCAGAGCGTTTGCATGGTTTTTCCAAGACACAGTTATTCCAACTCAAGATTCACCCAACTCTTTCCAACAGCGCCATGCCACTGGGTCTGCCACAAGTATCAGATGTCACATGTGTTTAGCAAGGTTTTATGATTCAGACATGGGGTTGTGCACAAATATTAACTTACAGTTGGTGACTTCTCAAAGCTAAAAGTTGACATTTTTGGTGTTATTCCTCAAAGGTGAGAGTTACTTCGTGAAATCATTTTTCTCTTTAGTGGGAAGTGAAAACATTCCTGCATTTTTGGCTGAGCCAAAAGAAATGCTCTTTTCAAAGAGTAAGTAGTTTTCACCTGTGAATACTGTATTACATTTCTGTGCTTCAGAGGATGTTTTAAGGAATACCCAAAAATATCAAAAGGTAAAAAACATTTCTATATGGAAACTTAGTTTTAAATCTTTTAAATAAAAAGTTAGTCAAGGGTGAGGGAAGCAGTGTAGAATTAAAAAGACCTGATATCCTATTCGCCTGCCTTGTATTTCTGAGCCAAATTGTATTGAACTTTCGAAGAAAGAGGCTTGGCATTTCCACAATATTTGGAAGAAAGGGAAAAAAAATCTCATAGAAATGCTATAAGAATAAATCATGTTTTGCAATGCCTGGCTAGAGAGAGCAGCCCTCCCTATTCACCCCAAATTAGCCTAAGAGGTTTGCTTTGAAATAAAATGGACCTTTGAAATTTTGAATTATTAGACTAATTCAAATTACATATTTAGAATTCTTAGTAAGGCCAACAATAGTTTGTCTTTTTTTTCCCTATCATAGAGTATGGTCTGCTACGTGATTCTGGGAAGAGACATGATGGACAACATTTTATAGACTATTTTGTTTTAAAAGCTTTACATTTTGTTTCAATGCCAAATTTGAATCTGAGCGTGTGAGAAAGGAATCTCAGTTCTGCAGGTTCTTGCCGATTTTACAAATAAGTCAATAATTCACTGATTTCAATAAGAAGGCTAAAAGCTTAATTACCACCTGGCCCATTTGCAATATTAACCAAAACGTTCAGCTTATCCAAGGACCAAAAACAAACCTCAGAAATAAAGGATATATCTTTAGGTAAACTATTATAGTATAGAATAAATATGAGAAGGCATCAGAAAGATTAAACCTGGAGGATTATGGTCTCAAATAATAAAGGGAAAGATGGGGAGGTAGTTAACAATTTTTAAGTATCTTCTAATTGTCCTTATCATTTATGTGAGCCTCACAATCATGCTTTGACATGGGTATAATAATCCTTTCAACAAATAAAGAAAGTGAGGTTCAGAAAGCTACTTAAGTAACTTTCCCATGGAGACCTTACAGGGGTGGGGAACGTCTGGCCCATGGGCCATATAAGGCCTGGGAAATCATTTGGTCTGGCCCAGTCAAGGCATTGGGAGTGAGTTAATTAAATACTTGACCAAATATAGCAGGCTAATTTTTAAGTTGTGTGGCCCATGAATGACGTTATAAATATCTAAATGGCCCTTGGCCAAAAAAAGGTTCCCCACCTTTGCATAATTAGAAGATAGTCAAAGAGGTTTCTGACAACAGATGTTTTCACTGCTTCCAATATGAGTACATTTATCCTATTCTAGTAAAAGAGAGGTGAGGTTAAAATCCATAAAAGCACACAGAGATTTTATCATGCTTCCTTATTGTCAACACTGAAATGTTCCATTTGAATCAGAAGTATTTCAAGGCGGGGCATGAAGACGATGATCTTGATGTTCAATGACACTCAACAGGTCACATTTATAAGGATTCAGTGTTCAGTTGATAATTGAACATACAAATCATCTCATAACTTACAAATCATCTCATATTGTTTTTGTACACACAACCCATGGCTCTTCCAATACTATCAGATATTCCATCTACTGCATTTGAACTAATACGTTCAAATTAGTTGAACATATGTGATGTCCAATTTAGTTGCCAGTGAGAACATCAACTAACAGATTATTTTAATCCAGAGCTAAGATTCATCTTTGTACATGATGATCAAAACATAGAAAATGTAGAGCCCAGAATCAGATACCAGGAACATGCTGCCCTGTGTATATATAATAACTAATAATCTACACTAATAAAAAGGTAAGATGCAAATTGACCGTACCTTTGTGACACCCACCAGCCAATCAGTAGTGAGCATGCAAATTAACCCAACAAAGCTGGTGGTTAATTTGCATACACAGGCACCAAGTGAGGCAGGATGCTTGTGTTGTTGTCATGGTGACAATGCAGGCATTCTGCACCACCACAGCTGCTCCGGGCCTCTCGGCAGCGTAGGAAGGCAGAAAGGCGGCTCCGGGTGGAGCAAAAAGGCGGCTCTAGTCAGAGCAAAGGCTGTGCCGGCAGCCAGAGTAAGGAAGGCCCATTCTTGCACGAATCTTCGTGCATTGGGCCTCTAGCATATGTATAAGTATAATATATATATAATATACATATATTGTACAAATATATTTTATAAATGCATATATTATTACTTAGTTATATAAACCAGTTAGAATATTCATTATATAAAAGTGTATATCCCTGGATGATGTGGCTCGGTTGGTTGAGCATTTTTCTGTACACTGAAAGGTTAATGGTTCAATTCCCAGTCAGGACATGTACCCAGGGTTATAGGTTCGATCCCTGGTTGGGGTGCATGCAGGAAACAACCAACTGATGTTTCTCTTACATGAATGGTTCTTTCTCCCTTTCCCTTCCTCTCTCTATAAAAATGAATAAAAACATTTTTAAAATGTATATATATATACACATTTTATCAAGCTTTCTTACTTGTTAACACTGATATATATATATAGATATATATATATCAGTGTTATATATATATATATATATATATATATATATATATATATATACACACACACACACACACACACACACACACACACTAGTCACTACTTAGTTATATGAACCAGTTAGCCTATAAAAAGGTGAGTTTATTATACATATATATAACATATATTTTATATATACATGCTGCTCTACATATATAAATGTATAAAATAAGTTATATATAAAATAACCTTCATATAAGCTAGTTAGTATAATGCCCTCCCACAAAACTTGCTCCATGACACTAACTCTGTGACCTGGTTGTGAGATGTGACTAATAACACCTATTTCACAAAGTCATTAGAAAGATTCAATAACAGTGTATCACAATTAAGTTGTGCTTGCTGATTCCTACTGCTCTTTCTGTTCCAGGTCGTCTTCTAGGAGTTTCTCCTGGTTCCTGCCCACTCCCTGGCCCTGCCAAATTGGGCTGGCACCCTTTTGGTGTATGTTTCTCCTCATGGCATGCACTACATCACGCTAATTATCTCATTAGACTGTGAGCTCTTTGAAAGCAGAAATAGTGTGTCATTAATCTCCAGATCTTCAGCAACCATTCCAGTCCCTAACACATGGTCTGTGCCGAGTGAATAAATACAAAATGCCTTGCATGGATCCTAGGACATAATGTTCATGCTGTCTTCTTTTATGTTCAGAAAGCACTAATAATGCAGTGAGCATTAACTATTAAAAAGAAATGTTTTAGTTACTTCAAGTTATGGAAGGTTTTTAAATGATTAAAACAGTGGGTGTGAAGAATCTCCTGTTTCACTTTTATAATGACTTGTTATTTTTGAAAGCCACAGCTTGGGTAATAAAAGAAATAAAAAGTTTGAGTTCCCGGACTTTCTATGCTCCACTACTACATTGCCCAATGCAGAATTCATTTCAGATAATCCTTGTTTTCAAGATGACCCAAAAAAGAAAAATGTCAAGGTTACTTCTCCCTATTGTCACTACTTACTAGTTTTTGGGAAAACATTAAACATCATTTTTTTATATCCAAATGGGAGGTTTTGGTCCATGAAGTCAATGTCCACTGTCCAGAAGGACTGAGTCCAGATGAGGCACATGTCTGTATTCAAATCAGGAACCTAAGCCCTGGAATATTCTAGGCAAAGGGCAGGTCTGGGAACACCCTCATCACGATCCTGTCTTTTCACTGAGAAAATGCTTTCACCTTTTGTGGTATATCTATTGACTTATCCTTTCCCCATGAAGAAGTCCGGTCTTCCAAAGTCTGATGATTCCACCGGATATATTCCCACCTGACTTTCCAGAAAATCCCCTAGACTCACTCATAACTGGCATACTCCAGGCAGATCAGGTAACTGAAAGGCACAGAATGTAGTTAAGTGACCTTTCCCATTTGCAAGGCTAGGAGCCCATCTTCATGGAAAGTTTTCTGCTATTTGGCAGTGAGGAAACATACCTGCTACCTTCACTGTGGGATTCTACAGCCATGAAGGTCTGAAAGCAGTGGTTCTCAATCTTGGTTTGATATCAATAATGATATTAATAATGATCATTTAGGGAGATCTGTAAATTATTAATGCCTCTCCACAGATTCATGTTATTGACCCAGCAGCCTGGGCATCTGGACTTTTAAAAGCTCTCCAAGGTGTCTCTCATCTACAGCCAAGGTTCAGAACTGCTGCTCTGAGGTCTATAGCTGTGGTTCTCATCCCTGGTGCACATTGAAATCTGGGAAACTTTGAAAACATCCCAATCCTCACCCCCCTCCCTAAATCAGTGATTCATAAACCTCAGCATACATCAGAATCACATGGAGGTCTTCTTTTTAAAAAATATGTTTTTATTGACTTCAGAGAAAGGAAGGAAGAGGGAGAAAGAGATAGAAACATCAATGATGAGAGAGAATCATTGATTGGCTGCCTCCTGCATACCACTAGTGGGGATAAAGCCTGCAACCCGGGCATATGCCCTGACAGGGAATCAAACAGTGACCTCCAGGTTCATGGGTGAACACTCAACAAATGAGCCACACCAGCCAGGCACTAGGGGTCTTCTTAAAGCACTGATTGTTGGTTTTACCCCTTGAGCTGCTTATTCAGTAGGGCTAGGGAAGCATTTCTAACAAGCTCCCCTATGGTGCTGTTGATGCTTATCCTGGGACCCACTATGAGAACCACTGTCATAGATATTAGCTTTTTTTTGGTCAGGGAACGTCATATTTCTAAATTGAAAAATATCTGAAATCTACATGTAAGTGCTCTCTCCTAGTCAGTTCTAATTACTCAACCCCGTGTAATGAAGATTAGCCATGACTGCAGCCTGAGTAGTTTCTTATCATCTCTCCCCCATGACCTTCCGGGGTAATATGCTAAAGAGTTGAGGATGCACAAAACATATCTTCTTTCAATTCCTGGCTATGCAAGTGTGTGGGCACATCATCAGCCTTAGGATGATCAACTCATCTTTGTTTTCTTGGTATTTTGCCAGTTTTAGCACTGAAAGTCCCACATTATAGGATATCTCTCAGCCCATGGATAGCCAGGATGGTTGGGCCCCCTATTCTGACACCGTTTTTTTACCAGTTGAAGGAAAACCAGGCTGACCTTGAAGAGTCTCTTCATGCATTTGAGATAGTACATGTAAAATGCCTTGCATTTTGGTCCATCAAAACTATGTATTACTTCTAATGTTATTTTTGGCCATATATATTACCTAGAAAATCATCTACTTTGAAATAACATTGTTTTCAGAAGTATTGGCCTAGATAAAAATACAATGTTTTTAATTCCTCCAATATTTGTGTGAATGTCTTTTTCTAAATGTTGGAACTGAAAGTTAATCCATGAATTCATATTTTTTATTAATTTAATACTTAAATACTTGTGTATAAGAATTGTCCTCAGACAATAGCTATGGCTGTTATAAAAAATTTTTGATAAGTTTTATTATTATGAATACCTGTTGTGAACGGTACTGTGATAATTTTTAAATGTTTACTGTGATAATTTTTAAATGTGTTTTGAGCAATAAAAAGGTATTGCTTTGTTTTCACAGCACAGGGATATGTATATATTATATATAAATATATATAAATTTAGAATAAGTAACCAACCTATAAGTAATGCTTTGTTGTGCATGCTGCTATATGTTGCAAATTTTACTAGTGTTAGAGAGTTTTGAGAAATGTTTAAACTACAAAATTACTTAGGTGGTGAACACACAATATAATGCATAGATACTATATTATAGATTATATACACCTGAAACCTATATAATTTTATTAACCAATTTTACCCCAAAAAATTTTTTAAAAGTAAAAGTAAATATAAAATGTTAAATGAATGGTTTATTTTCTAAAACTTGTACACTGACATTTATCTTTCAGCCATTGCTGAAAATGAAAGGCAGCTCAAAGGAACATCACAATCCTTTGTTCTCAGAACTATAGACATTTTTCTTTGTTTCTCAAAGACACCACTGAGAACTTTAAATTCTGTAATATGCTTTTTAGCACATGTTTTGATGTTTTTTTCTGTAAGAAATCATACAGTAATAATTTTTACCCTCCAAATAGTAGGTTTTTCCATTTTATTTATTTTGACCAGGGCTTTTTTTATTTTATGTTTTTACTAGTGACCTGGTGCACGAAATTCATGCACATTAAAAGGGTATTAATTAGAGGAAATAATTTACTATTGCTATTTGTCTTTTCTCTATAATAGAAGTGTCAGAGATGAAAGAAAATTAGTAAAATGTATATGAAAACTTTCCTCCTGTAAGAGTCTGGGGCGGGCCACAGGACCCAGAGTCAAGTCCCCGCCTACCCACATGCACCTCAAAATTGTGTGAGACCCAGACCCAGCTGCCCCCCCATTGAGCTAGATCCAGACCCGGCCAGTCCCATCCTTGGTAAGCCCTGCTGGGCAGGGGTGTGTAGCCTCAGGTCCCCTGGCCCAGCACCAGGAGAGGGGTACATCCTCAGGTACCCCATCAAGCCCCACCGGCAGGGGGGGGTGCAGTCTCAGGTCCCCATCAAGCCCCATTGGGCGGGGGGTGGGGGGAGCACGGACTGAAGTCCCCTGTCAAGCCCCACCTGGTGGGGGACGCGGCGTAAGGTCCCCTGGCCTGGCGCTGGGGCGGGGGGAGCAGCCTGAGGTCCCCTAGCCCAGCACCAGAATGAGAAGTGCACCTTGAGGTCCCCTGTCAAGCCCTGCTGGGTGGGAGACATGGCCTGAGGTTCCCTGTCAAGCCCCATGGGGGGTGGGGGAAGGCATAGCCTCAGGTCCCTGCTGATTGCTCGTTAAGGCTCCTTATGGGAACTTGGCCTCAGCTGTAGGTGCAGCCATCTTTGTGACAGAGTGATGGTTAATTAGCATATTCCCTCTTTATTAGATAGGGTTGATTTTAGAGAAAGAGTAAGGGAGAGGGAGAGAGAGAGAGATAGAAACATCAATGAGAGAAAAACATTGATTGGCTGCCTCCTGCATACTCCCTACTGGGGACTGAGCCCACAACCAAGGCATATGCTGACCAGGAATTGAATTGGTGACCTTTAGGTGCAGGAGACAATGCCCAACCAACTGACCCACACTGTCCAGAGTGACCAGGATTCAGGTAATGGACTTTACTTATTAACTGTTCCTGGTACTTGTAATCCATAGATTCAGCTGTTTCATTATTTGTCTTTAGAAATACTGGTACTACAGATCAATATATCTCCTTCACATGTATCACATGTCATTTACTGCAGTAGACTATCAACAGATCTAGTTTCTCAACTAGACTCAGAAATATGTAGGAATCTGTGACCATATCCCATCTCTTATGGTTGTTGGTATCATGGAAGGGAACCTGAACCTTTAAAGTGAGACTCTTAAGGACTTTATTGGCAACATAATACAGGATTAATCAGGACATAGGTGAAGTTCAGAGAGCCTCCATCCTTAAGAAAACTCTCCAGCTCTCTTATCCCTTCCTCCTCCCAACAAGGGTAGTCCCAAACTGTATCTTTTCCAGCTCCCAGTCCATACTAAGAGCAAGAGAGCTGCCATCCCAGTTCTCAAAGTATGGTTATGAACCACTTGCAATAGAATCATTTTTGGGTGATTATTAAAAACTCAATTTTCTTAAGCCTAATCATCAAACCAGAAGAATCATAATCAACTGGGGAAATAGCCCAGGAATCTGCATTTTTATAAATAACTCAAATAAACCTTGGACTTATGGAGATTTAAGAATCTCAGATGTATATTTCTTTTTTTCTGGAAGGATTTATGAAGATTATATGGACAAATTCAAGATAAATCTCTCTCTAGTAGTGTAAGCAGCATAGCCCGTGGCCATGCTGTGCTCTGATTACCTATGTCAGTGGTCGGCAAATTCATTAGTCAACAGAGCCAAATATCAACAGTACAATGATTGAAATTTCTTTTGAGAGTGAACTTTTTTAAACTTAAACTTCTTCTAATGCCACTTCTTCAAAATAGACTCACCCAGGCTGTGGTATTTTGTGTAAGAGCCACACTCATGGGGCCAAAGAGCCGCATGTGGCTCGCGAGCCGCAGTTTGCTGACTACTGGCCTATCTGAATTAAAATTAGACAGATATTTGGGGGATGGCTGAATGGAAACTATGAGCACTCTGTTTCTTTAGTGGCTTTTAAAGATATTCTATGTCTTCTTAATGAACCTTTATGAATGACCTCAGTCCTGAGGAGAATTAGGCTACTTCAAACCCACCACTTTCCCTACTTATCCAGAAGACTAAGTAACTATTAGAGCAGACATTAAACCCTAACCACCACTAGCTATACCAGATGACTCAACTCAGGTTATAATTAGGGGAAGAAAAAGCCAGAGGGAGACTGGGGAGGATTAGGGCAGGGCAGCCTGCTGGAAGAGAGAATGTTCCAGGCCTTTCCCCAGAGGGACAACTGGCTCTACTCAGAGGTCAGGCCTGATCAGTCTCCAAAGTCACTCCCTGTAAGCCATTTGGACCCCTAAGTATCCCGAATTGCCTGAGATTTAGAAGGCCAAAAAGCAATAGATTCAGATATGATGGTAGAGTCTGAGGCTGGATGCCCAGAACTGTCTTGTGGATAGCATTAAAAGGAGAGTGATAGGCCCCAGCTTTCTCGTGTTTGAGGAGATTCAGGAAGGATAAATGACTTTTGGAGCTAGAAGTAGCCTTCGGATAAGAAGCCCCCATATATTCCAAGAAGAATTATAGAGCCAGGAAATAGGCAGAGTCTAATTCCTAAGACAGTTCACCTTCAATAATATTAACTCATCCAAGATGGGAAGGTTGGGGTTGGGGGAGAATTGCAAAGGAGGAAGTCCTGGAAAATCCTTAGCAGAGCTAAAGACTTTCTGTCATCTGGACCCTGGTTATTTCTCTGCCGACAATTCCCTTTCAGCTTCCTGCTACAGCTTAAAGGCTCTGCTTCCTTTAAGGCCCTGACCATACCTGCTCCCTCTAACATAGGGCTCCTTACATATGCCGTTCCCTGGCCGGAACAATTGTGCCTTCTACTCCCTCCCACTGAACATGCAGACACCACTTTGCCAGGAAGCTATGCCTGAATCCAAGGCTGGTCCAAGTCTCATGTTTCAATGTCTTTCATTGGATTGGTTATAGTTTTCCTCCAGAGCACTAAAGATGGACTAAACTTGATTACTAGCTAGTTTCCCCACCAGACTGCAAGCATGGTGGAGGCAGAAGCTGAGCCCTCAGCTTTTACTTACCACTGTCTCTACTTTGCTTAGAGCTGCTCTATTGTTTATGGAATGCACACATGGATAGTGAATGCCAGCCTCACCAACATGAAAGGACAGAATGTCTCCTTTAAAAAAAAATCACTTTGCCCAACCAGCTGAGCAGTGATTGAGTGTTGACCTATGAACCAGGAGGTCATGGTTTGATTCCTGGTCAGGACACAGGCCCTGGTTGCCAGCTCGATCCCCCCCCCCGGGGGGGGGGGGCACGTGCAGGAGGCAGCCAATCAATAATTCTCTGTCATCATTGATGTTTCTCTCTCTCCTCCTCTCCTTTTCTCTCTTAAATCAATAAAGATATATATATTTTTTTAATTCACTTTCATACAGAGGGTGGGCAAAAGCAACTTTACTGTTGTAAGTTCTCTGAACAGGTTATTCTTATATTAGTACTTATTAAGTACTGTATTATTTATTTGTATTACAACTGTAAACCTACTTTTACCCACACTGCATGTTTGTGAGCCCCAACAAAGATTTTGGTTTGTATCAGGAAGTAACATTCAGTTTCTCCTTTCTCCAAAGAGGCTTCCTTATCCTCAAATACTCTTCTGATTTTGAATAAACTCCATTACCCTTGGAAAGCAATGAGGGCAATATACTCCCCACATAAGCTGTCCTGAACTTGTGTCTATGACCCTCAAGAGCACCATCTTCAGGAAGGAGCCAGGGTGTGATGGACAATGGTAAAAACACAGACCGTCCACCCAGGGTCAAGCCCAAAGCCCAGGGCCTTCCCTTTGTAAGCCTGTCTTCATGGCCTTGTGTCAACTGCTCCTTGACCCAGAATCAGCTGGTTAAACAAACCAGGGATTATCCAGAAACACACAAACCCAAACCTGCCGGGCCCTTTATCATCCTTGAGAGACCTGCTACCTGTTCACACTCATTTAGGCTCCAATAAAATGGCAGTGAAAAAAGCCTCCCTCACCAGAATCTCCAGACACAGAGATTAACTCAGTTTTCCTTTCAAAATGACACTTTCCAAACCATAGGAGCCAAGTTTCTTTTGCAGAGGCCCCTTGAATTGCAAACGAAACTAGCCAATGGTCCATGTCACTCATAAGCTATTCTAACCTCAAAAACTTGCCCCAGAAATCATGGCTGGACAAATTTGAAATACCCAAACCTGGATTAAGACTGTAAGCTTCATTTGACTTCAATTCAAGCCCAGCTCCCTAGTTTTATCATGTATGACATTACATCACTGCCTTGCAATGAAACATCTAATCAAAAAGCCAGACTCCACTTTCCTCTGGGGTTTTGGAAGAGCAATTCCTTTTTAGGGGTAAAAAATATGAGCTGGGACCTTGTTCTTTATCTTATCGGTCAAGTATCAACCTAAATAGTCATCCTTTCAAGGAGAGCTTGCTGTGCACTCCAGCCAACGCCTGGCTGGACGACCTATCCCCCACCACCCAAATAACTACTTGTGCAGGCTCACTTTGCAGGAAGATAGCTCAGTAAGGAAATTCCACTCGTTCTCATTTGACCCTATTGGAAAGTTCAGGCAGAAAGAGGCAGACTTTGGGGCATCAGGGTTCAGAGTCTGTGAAGCTAAATGAAGAGTCAGGGGTTGGGAATATAAGGACTCAGTTGCACAGGCACTGGGCAAGGGCTATGAGAAATTATCTTCAGGTTAAGGACAGAGTATGACACCCAGTTTAGAAGATGGATGGAGAAACTTAGAGCACAGCAGAACTGAAGTGGGAGGAACCAGTGAGACTACACTGAGACAGACCCCGCTGGTCTCCAGAAAGAGGTGAAGGGCAAACAGATCCTGAGAGATGCACAGCTCTTCTGATTGTCAATGAGCCAACTCCTTCCAGACTCCCAGCTCAGGGCCACAGCAAGGATGTGTGCCTGGGCAGGTCTGAGGCCACAGGCCCGAGCATGTACACCCATGTGCATGGAAAAGAGGACTCCAGGGCAGGGAGCCAGGCTCCCAACACAAGCTCAGGCAACAGCTGCTCCATACCTCCAAAGGAGCATCATAAAGCCAAGCAAAAGACCTGTCATCCCAATAATCCCTCATGATTCACAAGGAGAGAAGGTGTTTTAAAAATTGAATATGAAGAGACTTTTAAAATATGTAAATCATTCCACTGGCAAACAGTTAATAATTTATAATCATCTTTATTTGCTAATAATTTGAATATTGTGAACTGCGGTATGCTGGGAAGCATACTGATACTGTTCTCAAAGAGCTGTAGATGTATTCATCTAGGAGTTTTGTTTTATTTTACTTTTCAGAAAAGGAATCACCCTGGGAAAGGGTGATAAAACAGGCTGCCTAGGTTCACACTTTTTCACTTCAATGGGAGTGAGAGCCTCTAGGTCCATCATTAGAGCCATAGCTCATTTCTATAAGATATCATGGGACTGCCAGGACCAGTTCTCCAGGTGTCCTGGGCAAATCATAGCCCACTGACTTGGGCAGAACATCTGTGGCCTCTCTTTGAGGCAAAGCAGGCATCTTTTCTCACATGGAGACAAAGGCACATTGAGAAAGGGGCAGAGCCAACATTACCACAGATCCTGAGTACCCACCACAGACCCTGCTCTGCACTAAGTGCTTTACATCTATTGTCTTGCTTAATTCTCATCTTTGTCAAGTAGGTAATGTGATTACCCCCATTGAACACATGAGAACACTGAGGCACAGAGGAATTAAATGGCTTTCTCTTGAGCATTAGTAAGTGGGTGTATTAGATTTCTATTGCTGCTATAGCAAATTACCATGAATTTAGGGGCTTAACCCAGCATAAGTTTGTTTCCTTATAGTTCTGTAGGTCAGAGGTCTCACTTTGGTCTCACTGGGCTGAACTCAAGGTGTTCTGACCTCCTGTTTCCATCCTCCATTTTTACCCACTCTGCTGATTACAATGGATCCACCTGCGTAACCCAGGGCAGGCTCCACATCCCAAGGTCAGCTGTTCAGCAACCTTAACTCTGTCTGCAACCTCTATTTCTCTTTCCATGAAACTTACAAGAATCATAGGTTCCAGGAATTAGAGTGGGTATCTTCGCAGGTCCATTATTCTTCCTAATGCACTGGAACACGTAGGGTCTGAATCCAACAAATCTCACTCCAGAAATCCATGCTCTTAATCACGAGACAATACCAATTGTTTGGGATATGACCATGTTACCCACATCAACATCCACCATGTTGTTTGTACAATGAAAAACCACTCTCTGAACAAACATAATTCTTTATACTATTGACATTTCCCAATGCATTCCTTTTCAGTTTAAGGAAGTTAACTGTGTCAAACTAAATGCTATTCAGACTAAAAACTATTAGACCATTAGACTAACTATTAGACTCTGATGTCCCCTCCCCAACTACCCTAGAGATTCTGACTCTCTCTCTCTCTCTCTCTCACACACACACACACACACACACACGCACACACACACACACACACACACACACACACACACACACACACACCTTTACTCCAGCTGCCTAGTACAACAAATATTGAAGGGCTTCTTTCTAAACCACTAGAAGGAGGTATCAAGAAAGGGCCTTGCCCTAGCTGATTTGGCTCAGTGGATAGAGCATCAGCCTATGGACTGAAGGGACCCAGGTTTGACTGTGGTCAAGGGCACATGCCAGGGTTGCAGGCTCGGTCCCCAACTGGGGGGAGGGGAGGTGTGCAGAAGGCAGCTAATTAATGATTCTTTCTCATCATTAATGTTTCTATCTCTCTCTTTCCCTTCCTCTCTGAAATAAATAAAAATATATTTTTTAAAAAAAGGGCCCAGTCCTAAGCCCATACAATCAATTGATGTGTGCCCACAGCAGTGTGCCATAGGGAAGCATAATTAGTAAATGCAGGGCACTGAAAATAATAGCATATGGTGTGCAGACCAATCTGAGAACGGAGAGGCACTTGGGTGTATCACCAGCCTGTGATTAGGAATGCAGAGTTGGGCTAACCTTTGATGAGGTAAGATCAAGAGGACATAGAGCATATGATTGCAGTCATGTTTTATGGAATGTGGGAATTATATTTTACCCTGGATCTTAAAACACACAAACATCAAACATAGGGCTTTCTTGAACAAAGTAGCACCCACAATCTCTTATGTTCCTCCTTTCTTCAAGCCAGAGGGTACCAAGAGCTAAGTTTAAGTAATAGGAGTGGACTATGGTCTAGTTAATCAGAGATAACACCTAGAGAATATGTGGTTTATATGGCTTCTCTAAATGGATATTTAGGAAATCTCTGACTTAAATCCTATGTAATAAAGACGTAATATGCAAATTAACCCTCACAAGATGGCTGTCTATGACCAGGCCAGCTGGGGGGTTAGTGAGGGATGACCAAACAACTGAACAAGCAGGCTGTGAGGGGCAACCAGGCCAGCAGAGGGGGGGCTGTGAGGAGTGACCAGGCTGGCAGGGAGGCCAGTTGGGGGCAACCAGGCCAGCAGGCGGGGCAGTTGGGGGTGACCAGGCCAGCAGGAAGGGCAGTAAGAGGCAACCAGGCCAGCAGGGAGAGGCAGTTAGGAGTGACCAGGCCAGCAGGGAAGGGGCAGTTGGGGCGACCTGGCCAGCAGTAGGGGGCAGTTAGGGGCAACCAGGCCAGAAGGGGGGAAGTTAGGGGCAATCAGGCAGGCAGGCAGATGAGCAATTAGGAGCCAGTGGTCCAGGATTGTAAGAGGGATGTCTGACAGGCAGTCAGACATCCCCCAAGGGGTCCCAGATTGGAGAGGGTGCAGGCTGGGCTGAGGGGACCCTCACACCTCTGGCAAGAATTTCATGCACCGGGCCTTTAGTAGTTTAAGCAAATGCCACAAGTTCCACAGAAATTCATATTTGTAATCCTTATACATGATCAAGAGAGTGATTCATCAGTGTGTCTAGCTGAATTAATTTAAACTATGATATAATTTACTTATTATTTTAGCAATTATTACATGCCAGGCACTATTTTAGACACTTATTACGTATTTGGGGGAAAGCTAATGGTTTTGGTTTCCTTATGTGTTGAGTTTAAAGTACCTGTGAATTTCCAGATAAAGTTGTTCTCTCAGCAAATATTAATTGAGCACTGAATATAAACAAGGCCTTATGCTAGGTACTGGATAAACAGAGCTAAAAATATATATATGATCCTTGTACTGCAGTCTAGTTAGAGAGGCACAAAAATAATTGTAATAACATGATAAGCCACTCCACAGTAATAATAATGACAGTGGCAATAATAATAATCACCATAAATTTATTTAGCATTTACTCTAGGATAGACATTTTATATAAATGAGCTGATTAAATTCAATTTAGAACTCTATGAGGTACATATTCATATCCCCAATGTACAGATGGGGAAACTAAGGACTTAACAGGATAAGTAATTTGACAAAGACCTCACAAGTAGTCAATAACAGAATTTAGACCCATCTGACCCCAAAGCTGTGCTTCTTATTGGCAGTCTATATTACCCACCTTCTCCACCTCCAATTAAGTTTTCAAAGATATGTATGCAGTGCAAAGGATCTTAGAGCTAGAATGGGAAGAATGGAAAGGCTTCCTTGGAGGGTCAGCTTTGAGTGAGGTCCTAAAAAACTAGTTGGCACATGCCAAGCTGTGAAAGATAGGTACTGAGTGGCAGTGGAATGGTATGGTAAAGATTTGGGGTAAAAACAGTTTCTGCCTTTTTAGGCAACAAACAGATCAGTGTAGCTGGAAGACAGGGGACATACATTGAAATAAACAGTGAGAAATGTGGCCAGAGAAATACATTGAGTCCAGATCAGCATTGCCCCTGAGGTCCAGCTGTGACTATTTCACAGGGAAATCCTTCTACCCTTTCTAAGCCGTGGAATAATAATGGTCAGTGCATTTAGAGTAGGGAATCACACCTCCAGGGCCTATTATAGGTATAAGGTAGATGCTGGATAATTGTTGATTAAACCAGTAAATACACATATTTAAAATAACCCATTGAAGAGCAATGTGAAAGATACAATGAAGAGGAAAAAGACTAGTGGCAGATTATAAACGAGGAGTTTATGGGGAAAACTATGGAAGAAAGATCAGTGATAGTAAAGAGGCTGATGTGAGAGGCATTGGAAGTAGAATTGACACATCTTAGTGACAAAAAGACCACATGGACTCAGACAGAGAAAAGAGTTGAGAATAACTTCCGGAATTTCTGTGTACACCTGAGGCCTCAATGGGGAAGACGGAAGGAGAGGTAGGATTGGGAGTTTTGAGTCTGAGGTTCCTTTGGAAAATTACTGCACAGATTGGGGGCATCGTATGCAGTGACAGATGAGACACATCCAAAATGACTGTCAGCAGGTCACTGCCATTCAGTGAAACCCAGAGCCTGGCGGCAGGGAGGGCATCCATGGAAGGTAGCTCCTGGCTCAGTGGTCACGCATCATGAGCAGCCATGATGAGAAGACAGAGAATTACTGAGAGAACCTGGAGAAGAGATGAACTAAAAGCCAGCAACCTGATCATGGCAAGCATGCTGTTATGCTCAGGCAGAGCCAGGGCAGATTTCGTAGCCTTTTCCTGTGGAAAATTCATGAAGCCAGATTGGGGAAAATGTTTTGAGAGTCTTCAGGCTGGCATTTTAAGTTGGAATGCTGTCTCAAAGTAGCGCATAACGGCACAATTCAATAACTCTGACCATTGTGGAAAAATGCCATGTGCCAACAGCAATTTTCCATAATTTTGTTCAGAAAAATCTGAAAGAAATGCAGAAAATGGATTTGCAGCCCTGGCAGCGGGTGGAGGAACAGTAGCAGAGGGCTGCAGGC
This sequence comes from Corynorhinus townsendii, assembly GCA_026230045.1. Taxonomy (NCBI): domain Eukaryota; kingdom Metazoa; phylum Chordata; class Mammalia; order Chiroptera; family Vespertilionidae; genus Corynorhinus; species Corynorhinus townsendii. Next base: position 21,423,159 of record JAPDVU010000007.1, read on the forward strand.
CAGTAATTGATGTTTCAAATATCACTGAGTGCTTTGCCTGTAATTTTAGGGGAGAATGATAATAATTAAAAGCACAAACTTACAAGTCATTTCTGAGGAGGGAAAATGCTGAACGCACTTAAAGTGAGGGGGGTTTGTTGAAATGTTTAACTTTTTCCAGAGAGCTTTCAGATATGCAATGATTCGTTTTATGTTCACAGAGTGACTTGCTCCCCAAATGTCTCAAAATGACAAAAATGGAAGATTATTAACCCCTGGGGTTCTCTGGGAGCCAATGAGAAATGCCCATATGACATTCCCAAACATTCAGACCTCATCTGATGGTACTGATTTATGTCATAAACAGCATACTCTTTAAAAGGATGAAATTAAGCCTCCCCCACTTCCTCCACTTATGGAGTCAGCTGTTTTAATGGTTCATGGTAAGTTAGATTTGGACCTTTACAATGAGATTGATTTGAGCTTGAATCTGCATTCACCCTAATTATTAGCTCTGTAACTAACCATAGGTACCTCCCTCAATTTCTCTGAGCCTCCATTTCTTCATCTGGAAAACGGGTATCATAATAGTCCTTACTTCTCACAGAGTAACTATTGGGGATCAGCTAAGGGAATAAAACATTCGGCACAGTTCCCCATTTGTGATCGGTATTCAACACCTATTAGCTATCTATACTAATAAAAGCCTAGGTGGCCCTCGCACCCTTGCGCGACACCCTCACATTATCAGAAGATGGCTGCCCCATGTTGTCACAAGATGGCCACCACAAGATGGCCGGCTGGGGAGGGCATTTGGGGGTGACCAGGCCTACAGGGGAGGGCAATTGGGGGCAATCAGGCCAGCAGGCAAAAGTGGTTAGAGGCAATCATGCAGGCAGGCAGGCAAGTGGTTAGGAGCCAGTAGTCCTGGATTGTGAGAGGGATGTCCGACTGCCGGTTTAGGCCCAATCCAGGAATCGTGCCTAAACCGGCAGTCGGACATCCTCCGAGGGGTCCCAGATTGGAGAGGTTGCAGGCTGGGCTGAGGCTCACCTCCCCCCCGGGCACAAATTCTGTGTACCAGGCCTCTAGTTATTAATAATGTTGTTGCTACTAAAATGACAAAAACACGATGTTTGTGGGTATGTATTTGTTTTTGCTGACAGAATATAATTTCTTCAACTACAATTTGGTTAAATCTTCTTGACATTGAAACAAAAACAATCAGACACTAAACTAAGCCTCCTGTCCTTATCCTGAAAGGAGTCCCCTTAGGCTACCAAATTCAGGGCCTTGGTTTCCCACACCTCCAGCTCTGTTTCCCAGCACAGATCCTGGTGCAGTCAGCATGCTATAAATGTGTGTAGAGCATACGATGTCTGGATGGACAAATAGTTTTATCCCTCCATTATGGTAAAGGACAGGGGACTGTGGTACCTTCCCAGCTTCTGATGACTACCCTTGTGCTTCTGGCAACACCACTAACTATGATCTCTGGGTATTTCCATGTGCAACTCTCTCTTCCTTAGACATTGACCAGGGGTGACCTTCTGTAACTTGGGTTGACAGGTGAGATAAGAAGCTTTGTCTGAAAAGACAAAGCTCTGGGCTGGCTGGGTGCGCTGATTAAGAGATGAAGTGAACATGCTGAGCAAAGGCTATAATTGCAGTGACCCGCTATTAGCGTTGCAGTAAACACAGTCATTGTATATGTCTCTTTCGCACCATCAACCTCTTCCTGGCCTATCAGAGTAAATTTTGTTCTCCAGACCATGCTTACTAACTTCTCTGGGTTTTCACAAATGTGATCTTACTTGTTGGTGCATGATTCTGAGTGTGGACTGGCAATCAGAGGGAGGTGAGTGGCAGGACATTTCTTCCACAGCCCAGCCCAGCACAAAACAGGACCATTTATGCTCCCAGAAAATAATACTGGCTCATGAAATAAGTTGGAAAGTATTTCCTCCTATTAAATTTTAGAAGTGTTTGTGTAGAATTAATATTATATATTTCATAAATATTTGGGAAAAAATACCAGTAAAACTATATTGGTTTGGAGTTTCTTTGAGAGAAGGTTTTTTAACTACAAATTCAATAAATGTAGTAGATATAGGAGTATTTGGGTTATCTATTTCTTCATGAATGAGCATTGATCATATGTGTCTTCTAAAAAGCATGTACATTTTAACCAAGTTGTCAAGTTTACAGACATGGACTTGTTCCATTATCATCCTTGTAATATTAGTAGAATCTTCAGTAATATCACCATCTCTCTCATTTTTTATATTCTAATAACAGTTCTTGGTCTCTTTTCTGACTAGTCTGGCTAGAGATTTATCAATTTTACTGATCTTATTTAAGAACTAAGGTTTGGTTTCATTGATTTTTTTTCTATTGTTTTTCTATGTTCTATACTGTTTATTTCTGCTATAATCTTTATTTCTTTTCTTCCACTTACTCTAAATTAAATTTGTTCTTCTGACATTTTTCTCTTTATTTTTTTAATCCTCACCCTGGGAGGCATTTTCCATTGATTTTAGAGAGAGAAGAAGGGACACAGAGAGAGAGTGAGAGAGAGAAACATCAATGTGAGAGAGAAGCATTGATCAGTTGCCTCCTGTATGCACCGTGACCAGGAATTGAACCTGCAACCTAGATAAGTGCCCTGACTGGGAATCAAACCCACCACCTTTTGGTGTATGGGATGACACTCCAACCAACTGAGCCACCAGGCCTGAGCTTCTGCCATTTTCTTAAGTTGGACACTAAACTATTGATTTCAAAACTTCCTTATTTTCAAATATAGGCATTTAATTCCACAAATTTCCCCTCAGTACTGCCTTAGTGTAATTCCAAAAATTTTATGTTGTATTTTTATTTCATTTAGTTTGAAATACATTGTAATTTTTTTTCTTCTTCATGGATATTTTTTAAGAAGTGTCTTATTTAGTCTAAAAATATTTGTGGATAATAAAAAAGATCTTTAAGTTATTGAATTTTGATTTAATTCCATTTTGGCCTGCTTTGTTGACTTAAATCTTTTAAAATTATTAAAACTCATTTTTGGCCCAGGATACCTTCTATCTTGGTAAATATTTTGAATGCACTTAGCAATACTATTTATTTTCCTGTTATTGATAAAGTGTTCTATAAATGTCAGTTCGATCAATTTGTTTGATCGTGTTATTCAAATCTTCTATATACTTCCTGATTTTCTATCTATTTTGTTCTATCAATTTCTGAGAGAGGAGTATTTACATCATCAACCATAACTGAGGACTTGTCTATTTCTCCCTGATATCCTTGACTAGTTTTTGCTCCATGTGTTTTAAAACTATATTAAATGCATCAACATTTAGAATTGTTATATCCTCTTGATGAATTGGTCACTATACCATTATAAAATAAAAACCTTTAAAAATTTTTCATCCCGATTGTTGAAAGTATTACAGATAACCCACTCCATCCTGTTCCTGCCCCCACCCCAGGCCTTCATCACACTATTGTCTGTGTCCATAGGTTATGCATATATACATGTAAGTTCTTGGTTAATCTTTTCCGGCCCCATCTCCCTTCCCTCTGAGATTCGGCAGTCTGTTGCATGCTTCCATGTCTATGGATCTATTTTGTTCATCAGTTTATTTTGTTCATTAGATTCCACATGTAAGTGAGATCATGTGATACTTGTCTCTCTCTCTGACTGGCTTATTTCACTTAGCATAATACTCTCCAGGTCAATCCATGCTGTCTCAAAGAGCAAGAGATCCTTCTTTTTTACAGCTGCATAGTATTTCATTAAATGTACCACAGCTCTTTTATTCACTGATCTACTGATGGGCAGCTGGGCTGTTTCCAGATCTTAGCTATTGTAAATAGTGTTTCTATGAACATTGAGGAGCACATTTTCTCACTGATTGGTGTTACGGGATTCTTAGGATATATTCCTAGAAGTGAGATCACTGAGTCAAATGGCTATTCTATTTTTTGTTTTCTGAGGAAACTCCACACTGTTTTCCATAGAGGTTGCAACAGTCTGCATTCCCATCAGCAGTGTACTAGGGTTCCCTTTTCTCCACATCCTCACCAGAACTTGTTTGTTGATTTGTTGACAGAAGCCATTCTGGCAGGTGTGAGGTGATACCTCATTGTGGTTTTAATTTGCATCTCTCTGATGATAGTGACTTTGAGCATTTTTTTATATATCTCTTGGATGCCTATTTAGGTCCTTTGCCAATATTTTAATTGGGTTGTTTGTCTTTCTTTTGTTAAGTTTTAGAGTTTTGGAAATTAACCTCTTATCAGATGTATCACTGGCAAATATGTTCCACTATACCTATTGGGATCTCTTTTCATTTTGTTTATAGTTTCTTTTGCTGTGCAAATCTTTTTATTTTGATGTAGTCCCATTCGTTTATTTTCTCCTTTGTTTCCCTTGTCCTAGGAGATATTCCAACAAACATATTGCTACCAGAGATGTCTGAGATTTTGCTGCCTTTGGTTTCTTATAGAATTTTTATGGTTTCACAACTTAAATTTAATACTTTTATCCCTATTAGTATTCTTACTTCGGAAATCTACTTTGTCTGACACTAAGATAGCCACTGCAGATTTTTTAAATTGATATTAACATATCGTTTTATTTTACCTATTTGTTTTTAGCTTACATGTGTTTTTGTATTAGAAATATGATTCTTTGTAGGCAGGATAGAGTGGAATCTCCCTTTTTTAACCAATTTTATAATCCCTACCTTTTAATTGAGGTATTTCAGTCATTTACATTTAATTGTATTATTATGATTAGATTTTCTTGTCTTTGTCTTTTTTTCCTGTTTCTTCATTTAGGGGATTAAGAAGTACAAATTGGTTCTTACAAAATAACCACAGGGATGTAAAATAGAACATAGGGAATATAGTCAGTAACATTTTAATAACTATGGATGGTGTCAGATTGATACTAGGCTTTTGGGGGGGGTCACTTTGAAAATTATATAAATATCTAATCACTATGCTGTACACCTGAAACTAATATAAAATAATATTGGATGTCAACTGTAATTGAAAAAAAAATACAAAACTCACTGATTCTCTGTTCATTTTGTCTATAGTATTGAGTTTTGTGGGTTTTTTGCGTTTTTAATTGCTATGTCTTCAAGTTCATAATATTTACTACTGCAATGTCTATTCTACAATTAACCTCAGCTAGTGTATTTTTCAGCTCAAACATTTTTGTTTTTATCTACAGAACTTCTATTTGGATCTTTTTAATATGTTCTACAACTTCTCTGAACTTTTTTAATACACCGAGAAGTTTGCAGTTCAATTCTCACTCAGGGCACATACCTAGGTTGCCGGTTTGATCCCTGGTTGGGGTATGTATGGGAAGCAACCCATAGATAGGTTAAAGGCTCAGATAGATTGATTTCTCCAAGAGCACACATTGCCATTAAGTGGCAAACCTAGTGTTGGAAGTCCCTTAGGATGAAGAAAGGAAGTTTAAGTTATATATTATGAACAAGTAAATCACAGGAGGACCTTACCATGTACACACACTAGCAGCATAAATGTCACTCTTAAGCATTAGTTACAATTTCCCCTTACGTTTCTAGTTTTAAAAGATCCAAATTTAGACATTCTGGATTTGAATCCTGTCTCTATCACTTACTAGTTAATTCTCTGATCTTAAGCACATTGAAGCTTCAATTTACCCATCTGTAAAATGGAGATAATGAGTATCTGCCAAATACAGTTATTTTGAAGATCACATGAGATAACCCATGCAAAATCTTTCCCACAGTGGTAAATATTATTTTTCCATGTATGGATTACTCTAAATGTTAATTCCAGGATGTGCTATATAAAATTTAGCTCTGGCCCCAATTCAAATGAAGTTTTTCTTTCTCTTTGTCTTTCTTGACATCAAGAAATTGGATTTTTCCTCTTGATTCCTAAGATTTGCACTGGAATTTGAATAGCTCTTCCTGAAGTTAACTGATCTATCTGGTTTCCATTTAGAAAGTTGTTGCAGAGTGGGTCTTTTTTTGTTGACCAAGTTTCTATAATCCCCTCTTAAGATCTTTTCTTACTGTTCACTCTCACGGTGTCTACCCAATTGGTTTCTCTAAGTGAAATCCCCATATTTTTATCATGTTTGTCTATTCTCATTCAACAACTGTATAGTTGTTCTAATCCATCCTTTTACTTACCCATCCCTTTGGACCCACACAAATGGCATTCTTCCAACAGACTTTTATGTAAGTCACCTCTTAGTTGCTCAATGCCAATGTTAACGTATAAAAACCAGAGTTATACTATTATTTTCGCCACTGCAGCCACATGAAATTATAGTCAAATTCACATATGACTGTATTTCTGTGTTGTTGGTTTCATTTTGTTTTGTTCTTGCATCAGTCCCTGACCTTGACTTTAGGAGAAAAATATAAATAATTATCCTTGATACTTCACACAAATATTTGATACCTGCTGTGGCTTCTTTAAGAACTTGGAGGAGAGTGAGCAATAGCTATGAAGTAAAAGATGTCTATTTATTCATCTGAGGCCTCTTCTTCAGAGAAGAGCCTTCAAGTTAAGGAAAGGGAGATCCATGTAATACGGGTTAAAGATTTCCACAGTGCACAATGGCACCTTTAGTAAATGATCTCATTTAGCAACCATCACTGAGAAATCAGACCCCGATTTCACACATCTCTCTCTCACCATTCACTGGGACACTGGGCCGTGTCTTGATTATATCCCCAGAGAGCAAAGACGTACTTACAAAACTGCAAACAACTCAGCAAACTAACTAAAAATGCTTATATTTCGTAGATGACTCTAAGCAGAAAGGGAGAAAAAAATGTATTTAGCAAAACCAGAAATATCCAGCAGACAGTGGAGTAGAACTGAACAAAATCTGATATAAAAATATCATTTGGGTCCCATCTGAATTTAGCTATAAAGACTGTAACAATACAGTACAAATCTATCTTACGCAGCATTTGTCATCTAGCTCGGGATATCAGACACTTTATAGCATTAGATAATACAGTTACAGAGAGATCCACTAGCAGAGGGAAAGGAAAATTAAAAGTCTTAAAGTCAGGGAGGCACAGCAGTTTGCCAAATGAGCTTTATAAGCAAATTGGTAGACTGACAAGGCCCATATGATTCATAATACATGTTTAAAAATAAGTGACTGTTTTGGAATGACATAAACTAGGTCCAGAGAGTGTCAGAAAGGAAGAAGAAGAAAGATGCAGACCCCACACTTACGCAAGGAGCACCTGCCATGTGCCCACCATTGCTCTAATCCCTTCCACACACTCTAGTCCATTTTATCTTTGGGGGTCCCTCTGATATAGGCATCATTATCTTAACCTTACAAGGGGGGAAATGATACTTATAGAATGAGAGGAAATATACCAAAGTCAGACAACACGTGCCAGAGTCAGGATTCAAGGTAAATCTTCCAACTTGTGGTTCTTAAACATCAATGTTCATATGGACGTGCACACACACAACAACAACAATCCCCATATATTTTGATTCAGTAGGTCTGGGGTAGGAGTGTGGAGAAGGTTTGAAGGATTTGGAGCTGATTAAAGAAAAAGGTCAGATCAAGTGCAGTAACACACCAGAGCTGTATTGGGCAGCCCTTGGGCAGGGTTACAGGAGAGGGGAAGCCCCTCACAGCTTGAGATGATCCAGAGTCTTCAAGGGAACCATCATCCAGAGGGGAGGAGGGCAAGAGAACTCCCGGGAAAGGGGACCTGAGAAGGACTTAAGTGCCTAGGTGGTGTCACTCAGCAGCATGGCAGGGGTCCTGGGTCAGAGAATTTGAAAGGGCCACATAGCTCAGGGCCTTAAACTACAATGTTATATCTTATCAAGGGCTAACAGCTGCCGGGGTGAGGTTTCCAGGGGTATGCAAAGCAGGCAGTTTTTAAATGGCTATGAATTTGCTTGTTGGAGTTGTTTTAAAGTAATTGGATGTGTTTAACTTTGGGTTTGGTGCTAGTAAGCTTTTGAAGTAACAGGTCTCAGCCTGCAGTGAAGAACTGATAACTCCAGGGCCAATACGCAGAGGCCATCTTTGGGTCATTTATACAAAAGAGTGGGACTCCCAATTCAAGATTAGTCTGTTGCATTTTATTGCAGACAATATTTTTAGGGGTAAAAAAGATTCAGGCTGAATCCCAGGTAGAATTTTACATTGTAAGATGGCAAAACAAAGCTCAGTAAAGACCAAAATCAGATATCCACCTATTGCACAATTACTGATGTGGCATCTACTAAGCCCAGACACTGTGCTGGGTACTAGAAGATGCAGAAATGAGCAAGTGAACAAAATGACACTGGTCTCATGGAATTGACATTTTAATGCAGGAAGAAAGAAATAAACAAATAAAAAACTCATATTTGTATTTTTCTTTGTATTGTGTTTACATGATACTATCCAAAATTCTGCATTTTACTTACATTATTTATATATACAATATGATGATTGCAGGTGGCAATGCTGCTAAGTGATGGAAGGTGAGAAATAGTAGTCCATCCATCTCCTCTCTTAGCCCCTCTCCTATGAGCTAGGAAGATCAGGATGAGGTGAGAAATACACCAAGAATACAGTTGATCCGAGATTGAGTCCCATTTTTTAAAAATATTTTTTATTGATTTCAGAGAGAGGAAGGAGAAGGGAAAAAGAGAAGCATTAATTATGAGATAGACTTATTGATCAGCTACCTCCTGCACACCCCCCACTGGGGATGGAGTCCACAACCTGGGCATGTGCCCTGACCAGGAATCAAACCCTGACTCCCAGGTTCATGGGTTTACACTCAACCACAGAGCCATACTCACCAGGCTTGATTCATATTTTTTAATGTGATTTAATTTATTTAAAAAATTCACTTCATTTCTGTTTAGATCTGATAATCTGCAATCAAAGAAGCCTAGCATTATAGGGAACCTTAGCATGGTGAAGTCCACTGGTGTTACACTCCATTCTGCACAGCTCTAGGACATCAGTAACTAGAGATGCCAGTTCTCTGCCCTCCACCTTCAGGACACTGCCACTTAACACCTGCTCTATGTATGGGAATGCCATGGAAAGCTGTGCTTGGCACAGTTGTTCTGCTCCTGAACAACTTTGACAAAGCTCTCTAACACTCTCAGCTTCAGATAGAGAAACTGAGATTCATCGAGATTTACTGACTTGATCAAGGTCACATATTTAGGAAAAGTTGGGTATAGACCTATGAATCATGCTTGGTTTCCCTGATCTTGGTCAATTACAAAATAACAGACTTTCTACAATGTCTTACTACAGAAAGAAGTTTTCCAAGCTGTATTTCCCTTAGTGGGCAGAAGAACATGACTGGGCCAAGAATCGCTGGCCTTCTAGACTTTGGCATTACAAGTCCTTATCTGGTGATGGAGCATACAAATGCCTCACTAGACACTTTCTCATAAGAGCTAACCAACAGAGACCTAACTCTTTGGAAATGTCATTGTCCACATATCTCCTACCTTGATGCTCTCAACCTTGATCTGCTCTCAACCTTGGTCTATTAGAATCAGGGTGTATATATTTTGTTTGCTTGCTTTCCCAAAGAATTTCTAAAATGTTGGAAGCAAAGTGTGCATCCAAGTTTAATTTTGAACTCCTTCTTCACCCTGTTTCCAGCCACCAGGATTATCTTCCATCTGTATTATCTTTTTACTCTGCCAACTCCAGGGAGAACTTTCCCTCCTATGTATTCAAAGTTATTGAAATGCAGGTTTTCTCTCATGGGCTTTTCTTTGGCTCAGTCCACTTCTCCTAAACAGAGATCCAGGCACACATTGTCATAGACCAGCCCTTGAAGTCTCATCTGCTATAGGAGAAGGTCCTCACGGCAGGCATCCATGGACTTTCTCCATGCTGCTTTCCTATCCCTCCTAATACAACAGTAACTAATTCCCATCAGCTCTTGTTTAGTCTCCTGTGTGTCTATTTACCAATTGAATTGAGATGGTCTATTTCCTAAAGGGTCTTATTCTTTGCACTTACTCTCTTTCCCCCTCCATCTAAGCACTTTAAATACATATGAACAGATGGGACTGTTTTTAAACACAGTTGCAGAGTTTTCCTCACAGACACAAACCCATGCATTCTGGTAAACCAGTTGGGTGACCTGGGTGAGCCATCAGTGGGATTCCTGACAGCCGTTTTCCAACCCACCCAAGCTAAGATGATTACAGTATGGGCTGTCTCAGGGGCACATTATGTGTTTCGTTTTGGTTTCTTTCTTTCTCTCACGGAGCATCCTAGCTGGAGCCATTCCGCTGGCCTCTCCAATGCCAGCCCACAGGAGAGTTCCTTCCAACAGCTATCCGTAAATTCTGTGTGACCACACTGGGCACAGCCACTGACCCTTTCACAGCCACCCGGGCTAACCCTCTCTTTACTTCTCCTCTCCAAATAGCCTCGTCTGTTCTTCTGGGGTTGGAACTAGAAACATCGCACATCCCCAAGGCAGCAACAATATCCGTGTTTACTTTAGAAGACATTTTGATAAGCACCCAAGTGTTTTAGCTGAAACTGAAGGGTATTTTTGTGAGGGAGCAGATTGTGGGGAAGTTTTATGTTTCAACATACTCCAGGGAAAAGAAAATGACTTTCCTGGAAGGAAGGAAAATAAAAAATAAAAAGAGAGAGTGAAAAATAGAGAGTAAGTTCAAGCGCACACCACAGAAAGACAAGCTAAGGGAATCCCAACAGCATAGAATTTTTATTCGGGGCGGGAGGTGGGGAGGAGGAGAGGGGGGTGGGGCGTGGTATCTCTCTTATCCCCCACCCAAAGCCAGGGAAACTGTGCTGATGGTGCTGGAAACAATGCTTGTTTTGTTATTGGGAGCTAACTGCCCTCTTTCTGTGGGAGACTGAGCCCACAGAGTTTAATGTTCTGCTTTTCTAAGGGGAGCGAGCTCCCCAAAACAAGTGCAAAAAGAATAGGAACAGCTGAAAATTCCAGCCCACAGCTTCAAGTTTTCCAAAGCCTGTTTGCTTTGGCCCGCCTCTTGCCATTCCTTTCTCTTTTTTCAGAAGTGTGAAATGGGTTGGTTGCTGGTATTTGTTCTGTGGTCTCTGCTAACTCTTCCATCTGTATAAACTCAGCTCTGCCAACCAACCAGTGTAGCATACTTTCTCTTCAGCTGGCTAAGGGGACGCGAAGGTCCTATTAAGTGGCACTTTGAAGGCTTGCAAATGTGATGCTGGCTGTGTGATTGAGGGTGTGAGGCTTAACTGTGCTGCCCTCCCAGGGTCCGGCCTTTCCTCCAGAACCAGATGAGGACAAAGTGAATCCACATCTGGATTGGACTGTGCCTCCCCTGGAGCAGTGAAAGGGTGGAGGTGCAGATCATCGGTTCACAAACCTGAGCATCTGGAGATGGGACATTGCTCCTAGTGGTTTCTTCCTTTCTCATATGACAATATTTGTCTAGGGATGAAGAGAGTCACAGGAGAATCTATATAGTTCCGTGTTTTCCCATTTTCCTTCTATATTTATCGGTATCCAGGTTGACCATTCTTCCAGAAGCAGCAGGTAGCAGTGTGCCAATATTTTTATTTCTGTTCTCACTATAACAACTTAGCCTATTTAATTAACTGTTTTTCACTAGTAACTGTTACCCAGCAAAAATATTGTCAAATACAACAATTTGTCTTGGGGTCAGAGACTAAAAATGTGTAGAGGTGATGGCTTCTGCCAAGCTCAACAAGTATCACTGAGAAGTATAAACAGCTATTAATGAAAAGAGTAGCCACCGTAGTTAAATAAACCAGGAGGTAGAGGACACAGGTGCCAAGAGAAGAACTGTTTGCTGGCATGTCTGCTTTAATGGACAAAGGCTAAAGCCAGCCCAGTGGGGTCTTCAGTGGAGGGAGGCTGAAATTGAAGAGCAAAATAAACAGCCATTACAAAGAAATGGTTTGAATAGTGCCCCATTGTCTAGCATGGCATTAAAAAACATCTCAGGTCTGTCACCAGGAAAGCCCATTAGCTCTTCGTTGGGCAGAGAGGGCAAGCTGTCCCAGGGCTGCTTGGGGAAACTAGTCTTCAGATACTAGGTGTTCGCATATGCTTAGTTTCACTAGTCTAATTCAGCATAGATGCTAAAATTTCAAGATCCTGACTTTCCTTTATATCCCTAATCCAGATAATGTATTAATATGCTAATAATGGGGCAACATTAGACTCCATATGATGTACTTCAAAGTTGTTGGGTATTTTTACATTTTTACAATGGAGCAGGTAATACATGCTTCCCATGATTGTGTTAAATAAAATTACCTTTATGAAATAGGCAATGACTTATCAGGAACAAAGTGAATCCTTAAAAAATAGTAACTAAGTTTTTAAAAAGGAGGTGGGCCTACTAAGATCTTTGCCCTGTGCAATATAAGAAAGAAAAAAATATAATTGCATTCTCTAAAGCCACCCTTATACTGTGATGGGTAATTCCAACAAGATGGACAGAAACTTTAAGCACAAGGAGTCTCCTTTTCTTGGGAAAACTCTTCCCACCCTAAATCTCTTGGCCACATACATATAGGATTATGTAGACTTGGGGGCTCATGTAGCATAAATTGAACGCGATGGAGTAAGAACAATGGAAAATATCAGGAAATATTTCCATAAGGCCACAGAAGCTTTAAATATATGTTCCAAAGTACAGTTACTTTTTCAAGGCAAGGCCTCACCATGAGGTAAGACCCATCATCTGCTTTTGATTCTCTCTGGACAATTGTACTCTGAGTTCCTAGAGGCAAGAGATTCTGCGTCTCCAGTGTCCAGGATAGTTAATAGTGCATAGTGGGTGTTTAATAAATCATGGTAGTGACTTGAGTTCAAATCTTGCCTCTGCCACTTCCTACCTATGGTATGTTACCCTCTCTGAGCCTTAATTTTCTCTCCCACTAAGTAGAGATACATTTCTTGTAGGATAGTTATGAAAATAAAATGGCTTTATATGTTGAGGGCTTATGGAAGTGCCTGGTGTAGAGTAAAGATCTGTGAATGATATTTGATACAATGATGATGATGATGATGATGATGACATAATGTATTGGTTGCTTACTATTAGCCACTCTTTCTTCTTTCTTGCTAACAGAACCATATTTTGGCAAAATCAAACATGGAAACCCTATGCCCCTTTGCCTGAACTTGATCCAGCATGCGACCCAGTCCTGGCCAACAAAATATAATGGGTTTCTGCTGAAACTATCTTAATCAAGTTTAAGGCACTGAGACAATTAACAACTATACTTTAATCAGTACAAGGACTGAATCTTTTATACTAACACTTAAACTGTAGCCCTTCCAAATCCCCAAACAAACTACGGTGGGGTGTTACTATAGCTCTCCTTCCTTGGCCCTGGGCTCCAAATTGTGCTCCTATAGTCCCAAGTATCTCAGCTCAGTTTTTCAGCCTCTCAGCAACCTATTGAGGTATCTCCAAGAGCTGCACTTCTCTGGGGTTCCTTTTTCTCTAGAATATTGACATGTAATTCTTCAATTTTAAAACGCTGTTTGGCTTAGCTGTTCCAGCTGTTCTTAAGGAGATGCTGACCTGCATGTTGCAGCCCAGCGGAAGCAGAAGTCAACTTTGAATATTCTTGAGGACTATGTAAAGACATGCTTATAACATGTTTAGATTCAAAGATTGTGTGATAAGTGAACTAATAACAAGCTTAAAGCTAAACAGTAATAGTTTCTGGGCAGGAAAAACCAAGAAAAGATAGAAGGAAAGAAGAAAGAAAAGCAAACAAAAATATGAAAAGAAGAAAAGCCAAAAACACCTCATGGCTTGGGTATTCTTTTATGTCTATTTTATAATGAGGACTGACAAGAAAAGATACTTGCTCAAAGTTCATGTAGATCATAGTCACTAGAGTCTGTTTTGAACTTGAGAGTTTCTGACTCCAGACTCTATTTGGCTCTCTTCTCAACATGCTTATCTTGTTTTATACTTTTGATTTTTCACAGTCTTTTAAATTGTGAATTCCGGCAACTAATCTGAGCTTTTTTATTCAACTGAAAACCTTTGGCTAATGAACTTGACCATACAGAACCTTCTTTTTCCACCAATAGTGATCAATCCACACTAACTAATCTCAGTTCTGATCTCTATACTCTCCTCCTGGGTGGTTCTCTCCCACCGCAGAAATTAATATGAGAAATTCATAGGATGATAGGAAGGCAGCCATAGTGATCACCAAATAAGTAGAATGGATAGTATCTGTGTCTCTCCCTTCCTCCTCCTCTCCCTCTTTTCCTTCCTTCCTTTCTTTCTCTTCCTTCTCCTTCTCCTTCTTGTTCTTCTCTTCCTTCTCCTCCTCCTCCTCCTCCTCTTCCTTCTTATTCTTGTTCTTCTTGTTATTTTTCTTGTTGTTCTTCTTATTCTTCTCTCTCACTCTTGCTCTTTCTTTTCTTAACAAATATTAGGTCAGCAAATGCTGCATGCTAATGGCATTGCTAAGTACTGGGTATACAATATGGAGAAAGTGATTTGATTTTTATTAGTATGAAGCATACAAATGAATGGACTCAAGTTGAGGCTGTGTTTTCAAATTTACTGCCCTGGGAGGTGCAGATTCATAGAAGACCAATGAAGAAGAGAAAAGGCCAGGTCATGAATAAAGCCAGCCTACAGTTCTCATATTCCTTAGAGACGTATCCATACCAAATGCAAAAGAAACACTTTCTCCTTGACCCCTCATTACCTTTGAGTAACAATGTCACTTTGGGCTGAATTGACCTAGTTTCTCAGACCCCATTCCAGCTCTCCACTTCCCTTGGTCATAACCCAAACAGCATAGAGACATGACAGCTCAGCAGAAGCCCTGCCAGTGACAGGAATTTGCCTTTCAGCAAGCCTGGCTGGTGGTGAAAATCCAGAACATTTGACCCAAGAAAGAGATACATCCAAGTCTTTAAAATGTATGCACTATTTTTTTTTTAATTCTGAAAACAAGTTACAGCCAAACTGATCAGATGATCAGATGACTAACTGAGAATTGCATGTCTTCAAATGCTTGGATGGAACTAATTGAAACAATATCTTCCCCTGGCCTCTCATCCCCTTGAATTTCCTCAGTGTCTGTGCCAGTCTGACTCTAAGGGTACCCTTGAAGGCAAGTTATTTGTGGTTATATATAATTAGACTGCTTGCTCTTAGGGCCACAGTGCTTGCATTTGTTTTGAAGAAGAAACACTGTCCTATGGTCTTTTTTCTCTCTCTCATTAACTGACAATAAAGCCAAGTGCAACATAATTACACATTGGTATAATAATTCTGATGTGAATGTGACTTCATTGCATCTGATGCTATCTTTGGATGTAGAACCATCCATGTTTGAAAACGAAACATAGATTTATCTCTTTAATGCAGGCAAGACCTCCATTACTAGAAAGGAAATTTCAGGAGAGGAGAATATGAGTTTGTGGGAGAGTTCTTTCCTGGAAGGACAGGATTCTAGAAATAAATCTGGGCTGGAAGGAGGATGGGCAGAGCTTGTGAAATAGAGAAGCTAGTTTCTTCAGTCTTTGAACTAAAATCCACTCCTTTATAATGTTGTCCATTTGTGGTAGTCTCCTCTGTAATAATGCCAAACAGGTTTTATTCCCCATAACAACCTTTCCAATAACTGAACAAAGAACTCATGGCCTCTTCCCCTTTTCTGTTCTAAGGTAGAACACTTTCCATTCTTCAAGTATTTCTGATATGGCATTTTGGCAGGAGGCAACCGGGATGGAAAATAAAAAGGTACGTGAATAAGTACTCAGTGTACACTTTAGTAATGGCCAATCTCTCTCTGACCTGTAAGCCAACATTCTGACACCAGATCAGAGCACACACTTGGAGTGGCATGTCAGCAGGCAGCATTCCAAGCCTTCTACCTGTGAGGGGAAGCAAGAAAAACAGGCCAAAATATCTTTGCCCATATTAATTAAGAAATGTTTTCCCTACATTGATTCTCATATAGAACTGACATGTTTTTGGTTACTCATTAGCATTATTAAAAGTTTTATATTTTAAACTCTTAATGAATCTTTCCTTGAGATTCATTTTGGAGTTACTTTAGTACCTAAAACATAACTCAGCAAACGTGATTTAGAGTCTCATGGTCTTTTTTATTTATTTTTATTTCAGGAAATAAAACAACTACTCTTTACTAATGTCTCTGTTTTCTGAAACTGTGGAACCAGGAAAAAAAACCAGACATTAAAAATGGGCTCCAAATCAGGCTGAATTTAATTTTTTTAATTGAATTTCTGGGGTAGAGCTCAGAGCATAAGTCCTGGCATTTTTCAGGACATACTAGCTTTAATTATGATGGCACACCTCCACCTGTCTTCTCTGCCTTGTGGAGCCTGAGAGAAACCAGATGAGAATAAGGAATAGATCAACTACATGTGCCCACTATTAGGTGGGTTCTGAAATTAAATTTGTAATTAATCTTGTAATCCTAGCACTCTACTTTTGTGTTCTTGAAAAGTAAGATTAATACATCTGCAAATATTCCTACTAATTATACCAACAGCAAAAATAGCCATTATGTTTCTGATTGTATAAAAATGATTTCAATGTTTTACTATTAAGTATGATGTTGGCTCCTACTTTAAGATAGATTTCTTAAATCATGTTGAAAATTATCTTCTAAGTTTTATATGAAATGCAATGAATTAACATTTTAAAATACATTTTCAAATTTTATTTTATTTTATTTTTTTTATTAAATGTATTGGGGTAATATTAGTCAATATGAACATACTAGAGGCTTGATGCATGAAATTCATGCAAGGGGCTTAGCCCCTACCACCGTGGCAGCTGCCCCAGTCCCCACCTGCGACCGCAGCCAGGGGCCTCTGCCTCAGCCCTCACCACCACAGCTTCTTCTGGAAGGATGTCCAGAAGTATGTCTGGTCTAATTAGCATATTATGCTTTTATTATTATAGACTAGTGGCCCAGTGCACAAAATTTGTGCACATTAAAAGGGGATTAATTAGAGGAAATATTTTAATATTACTATTTACCCTTTCTCTATAATAGAAGTGTCAGAGATGAAAGAAAATTAGTAAAATGTATATGAATATCTTCCTCCTGTCAGAGTCTGGGGCATGCCGTGGGACCCAGAGTCAAGTCCCCACCCACCTGCAACACCTCAAAATTGTGCAGGACCCAGACCCAGCCGGCCCCACCCCCACTGGGCGAGATCCAGACTCGGCCAGCTTCACCCTTGTCAAGCGCCACAGCCTCAGGTCCCCCATCAAGCCCCACCAGGCAGAGGGTGCAGCCCTAGGTCCCCCGGCATACCCTCAGATCCCCCAGCCTGGTGCCATGGCAGGGGGTGCGGCCTCAGGCTTCCTGGCCTGGTACCAGGGCGGAGGGCATGGCCTGAGGTCCCCTGGCCGAGCGCTGGGGCGAGGGGCATGGCGTGAGGTACTCCGGCCTGGGCTGGGGTGGGGAGCATGCTTTGAGGTCCTCTGTCAAGCCCTGCCAGGTGGGGGGCGCAGCCTGAGATCCCCGGCCTGGCGCTGGGGTGGGAGGGCATGGCCTGAGGTCCTCTATCAAGCCCCACTGGGTGGGGAGTGCAGCCTCAGGTCCCTGCCCCAGCCCAGCACCTTGCAGCCTCAGGTCCCTGCTGATTGCTTGTTAAGGCTCATTACGGGAGCTTGGCCTCCGCTGTGGGTGCAGTCATCTTGTATTACGGAAACCCCCTGCCTCTGCCATGGGTGCCACCATCTTTGTTGCGGCATGATGGTCAATTTGCATATTCCCTCTTTATTAGATAGATAGCTTTCACATGTGGGTTTCTATGTTACAAGATCTTATATTGCACCATGTGCTCACTACCCAAATGCATTGAATTTTAAATATTGTCATTTAAATATTAATTTATTATTGGAATTATTTATATATTAATAAAATGTCCTAGTGGAGTCTGGGAAATTGGTGGTGACAGTGGTATGATATTTAAATCCACATAAAGACAGTACAGCTACATAACAAAACATAAGCTCCTGATAATTATATATAACAAAACTAGGTTTTCAGGTATCCCTATGAAACACAAAATAAAAATGGGTGGTCAAAATATAGATAGCTGCAAACTGTGAGTGGTATCAACATCAGTATGGGGAGAAACAGAGGAAAGAAATCTGACAAACTATAGAAGAGAACCAAAAAATGACAAACAAGGACTCACTGTAGAGTGATGGGTTTTGTTAACTCCAATAGTGGGTGAGTGCAAAAAGTATGAAGGTAATGTGTGTAGGTAAGGTCTGAAGAATTCTGGGCATTAAGAACTTTCTAAACTAGTTAAGCTTCCTTTGAAGACAAATGCCCAGTGATGAATTCTTCAGTGATGAAGAGTTTCTGGAATGGAATCCTCATTGAGTAGAACAGAGACCATTAAAATAAAGAAAATGCAAGTTATAGATAAAAGTAGAGGACATGAACAGGGCCAAGGGATAGATTTGAAATCAAGGTGAGAAATTTGTGAAATTAGAAAAACTATCATGAACCATGATTCTCTCTAAAAGTTCAAGAAAATTAATTTTGAATAGAAGTGGATAAGCATTAAAATAGCATTAAGGGTACTCCCTATAGACAACAAATGGACACACAAAAAGACATGCCAACAACAAAGAAAAAATATTTATAAATAAGATAACATATGTTAAAAGTATGATACATAAAATGAAAGAACAAGATATAATATCACAATCAGAAAAAAAATCAAAAGTGAGGTAAAAGAAATCAGGAAAGAATTAAAAGTCAAATCTTAAAAATCACTTCAGAATTGAAGACTAAAATAGAAGGGACACAATTGAAAAGCAAACTGACAGGTAATGGTTTAAGAGAAATAGAAAGTGAAAATAGATATTTTTAAATAAAATAATATATAAAAACATTAAATAACTTAAGAAATAGCAATTTGAGCCTAGTAATTTGCCAGAAAATATTTATCTGGCTCTGCAGAAGAACAAATGCAGAAGAATAAATACTGAATGGAGGTAAAGAAGATCCAATTAATGTGTAATAGTAATCCCTGAAGAGTAAAAATAAAGAAAAGAAACAGAACAAAAATAACAAGAGTAACCGAGAAAAACATTCCTAAAGATTAAAATTACAATGTATTTTGCAATAAAATGTACAATATAAAAGCAAACCTATTTGATGAAAAGACACAGGACATATCTGAGAAAATTGATTCAGAGGTGCCAACACTGGAACATATTCTAGAAAAATTGCTGGACTTGCAAAACACACACACACACACACACACACACACACACACACACACACACACACACAAACATGCAAAAAACCCTTTTGTCATCTAGGCAAAAAATCTAAAAGATTTATAACAAAAAGAAATATTAGACTGCCATCAAACTTTTTAGCAGCAATGCTTTATGTCAAAACAAAGATATGGACTAACATATTTAAGATACTCAAGGAAAGAAATGAACTAAGGATTTTAAATACATCTAAACTACTTCTCACATATAAAAGCTATAGATAAACTACTATCACATTTTAAAAGTCAGGTAATGCTGTTTCCATGCACTCTTTCTGAGGAATATGCTAGAAAACAAACTTCAGACAAGTTAAATTATTATAAAGACATTGAAATAAAGATTGATGGAGAGCATTATATAATTACACTTACAATTAAAATTTTGAATGAGTTAAAGAGGGCATAGTATATAATGGTTATAAACACTGACAATGTTGACAAAGTACTGCTATTTTCAAAATTAAAGAATGGTAAGCATAAAGAATTTTAGTAATATGCAGTCATCATATTGGTGGAATAGCACTGATATTGTTACTCTAAGACTGTTGTACCATGTGGGATAAAACACATGACTATTTGTGGGATATTCTAATTCTATTATCCCTCTCTTCTTGAAAACTAGAATTACTGGTGTGAAGAAATGACATGTGGAAGTAACCTAGAGAAATCAAGCCTACCATGCTATCTGGAATGTAATTTGTGATTAACAGTATAAACTCATAAAACATTTTGACTTAAAAAGTGAAAAGCTCAATTTTAATTTCATAAAATGCATATAAAATATTAGTGTATAATGTTCTGTCAACTTAAGAGAATTAGAAAGTAACCAAACCAAAAGCACACAGATATTTATGTTGCTTACAAATAATTCTTCCTTTCCAATCCTTATCTCACCTTGCCACACAGAATTGGAGTTAGATTATTAATCTATATTTATAAAAGCCAAGCGATTGGAACAACCAGAATGACCAGTTGCTATGATGCACACTGCAGCCGGCCAACTGGCCTGATTGGGACGAGTTGTCCGGATCCCACCCATGCACGATTTTGTGCACTGGGCCTCTAGTGTTAAATAAAATTTAAAAAAGCAGGCTTCATTGTCATTATTTCAATCTTAAGTGGACATTTTTAAGTATGTCATAATTAAGTATAAGTTTGCTTTACATTTTTGGTGAGGTAGCAATTTTTAAAAGATGTTTTCATTGAAAAATATCAATTTACTTTTTGCTATATGAGATGAGGAAATTCACACTACTACGTTTTTAGCCATCTTATTTTCAAATCTCCTGTATTAGATGTATTATTATTTGAATGATGACAAAGTTTATAACATTAAGTTATGTGCCATAACCCTGATTATTAAAATTGTGTTGCTTTAATTCCAAACTTAAATTTATTCATTACTCATTATCCTTTCTGTCATTTCTAATTTGCAATCTTTTGTTTTCAATTCATATTTATTCCATGATTGCTTTCATTTTATTGCTGAACTTTTTTCAAAAGATATTAGTGGATACTCTATTTCATGAGTTCTTTGATATTTGAAAATATACAGATGTTGCTTTTATAGATTAGTTGTTGTAATATTCTTGAGTCTAGTAATTTGACAGAAAATATTTATCTGGCTCTGCAGAAGAACAAAAATACCTAATGTCAGCATTTGCTGATTTTCATGAGGTGAATTTTGAGCTACCAACATAATATCACTAAATGTAGAGTTGGGAAGGGGTACTCAGGAGCATACCATTATATTACATTATATAAAATCTGCACTATATAGAAACAATAGCTATAAATAACTTCAAGATCACAGATAATCTATATATATATAAAACCCTAATATGCAAATAGACTGAACAGTGGAACAATTGAACAACTAAACAACCAAACAACCAGTCTCTATGACATACGCTGACCACCAGGGGGCACATGCAGAACATGGAGGGTGTCAGCCATGGCAGGATGGTGGAGCAGGTGAGCGGGGACACCAGACCAAGGCGGGGTGCTAGTTGAAGCAGAAATACAAGCTCTTATTTATGCCTTAACAGATTTTGCTACAGAGCCCATCAAACTATAGTGATAGTGCTTATGTGGTAAGTACAGCCAAAATTATTGAAACAGCTACCATAGGGCACACTAATTCAGAGGAACTTTTTCATTTATTTTTCAGCCTTCAAAATGTTATTTGAGAATGACAATTTCCATGTTTTATTGGAAGCAATGTCCTCAGTGTGTTATCCACCTCCTTGTGCCAAGTTTAGGGGTAAATCCCCGAGGACTTAAACCTAATCAAATCTGGCAAAATGGATGTCATTCAATTGTGGAAAGAGCCAATCATACTCTTGAAATGCAATTACTAAAACAAAAAGGGGGAGATGGATGTTATGTGTCACCTCAAAACAAACTCAGTCATGCTCTTTATACTTTAAATTTTTTGAATTACAATGCACAGGGTCGTACAGCAGCCAAAAGGCATCAGGCCTCCTGTACAATAGCCTCCACCGAGTTAGCTAGGTGGAAGGAAGCACAACCAGAAAAGAGTTTTATCAGATTAATAATGTGGGGAAGAGTTTGTGTTTTATATCTTTCCAGAAGGAGCAACGCAGCCAATTTGGGTGCCAGAGCGTTAGTGCCTTACCACAATGGACCCAGAGAAGATCCTTGTCCCTTCACTCAAAAGGACTGAGAGTTGCCCCAATGACAGCAAAGTGGAAGAAGAAGAAAACTGAAGGCTATGCAAGGGACTGAGGTGCCAATATGGGGTCAACTGAAGAAGCTGACCACCGATGCTCAGCAAGTGGTGAAAGAACAGGGGGTTCAGGTAAAGGTAAACCCTTCAACCTTTTTTTTTCTATGATGGCACTTGTCAGCTGCCAGGTAAGTATGGCTGCAGCAGAAACTTACTGGACTTATGTTCCAGATCCCCCTATGATCAATCCAGCCACCTGGACCAGAGAATTAGTGCCAGTGTTTACTAACAACACTAATATGGTCAGGGGTAGCTCCGACAAGTATATAACATCTTATTCCCAAGGTGATTATACTTATAATGGCTTTAGTGGGGAGCTCCCTATTTGTTTATTAAAAAGGGGGACTTCAGGATGTTTGCAGGTTGGCCAAGAAAATAAGACGTCCTATGGAGGCACATACATTGCTAACATTGAAGGCCCTTGAGATATGAGAAAATATGTTCAGACAATTACTAAACCAGGATTTTCTAAGGCTACCCAATGGCTGTCTGATAAGCATCCCCCGCTCCCCTCCTGCCCTAATAGCACCACTATCGGGTTGGGAGCATTTCCTCAATGGCAAGATTACACCAATCCTGTACCAGTGAGACATAATATTTCTGGCTCTGACTTGTATGTATTAGATTGGTCCCACAGGCTTGTTGCTAAATATCCCTATCACGAGCCCATGTCACCAGGAGGTTTTGTAGGTAATGCCCTAACCACGAAAACAGGAAATTTACGGAAGATCTGTGGCATTTAACTGCTGCTCTTGACTTTCTTAATTTTACTGGCTCTTTCTTAGCTAATACTAAAGGAGCATGCACATCGAGCCCTTGCTATGGCTTATAAGCCTGTGCCCAGCCTTCATATGTATTGGTGACAAGAAATGTGAATATCACCAGATTGGACACCCATTATGCTGTCCAATGCCATTACTGTAAACTTACCAGCTGTGTTTCCAGGCATAACCTGAGTGAAGATATGTTAATTTTAAAGCAGCCTTCTTTTATTATGCTTCCTACCAACATAACAGGGAAATGGTATCACGATGAGGGCCTCTAGGCATTGCAGGAATTACACAATCAACTGTCCCGGGAAAAGCATGCTTTGGGACTTGTTATTTTTGGTATTGTTACCCTAGTTACTATTATTGCATCTGCTGTAACTGCTTCTCTTGCTTTGACCCAAAGCACCCAGAACGCAAAGTTTGTCAATGAATTGGCTCAGAATACCTCAACTACATATCATGATCAAGAAGATAAAGACAAAAGGCTAGAAACAAAGCTAAATGCTTTGGAAGCTGTAGTAATAGGACTAGGTAATCACTTAGAAAGTTCAAGATTAGACAGCAGCTGCAATGCCATGCTGCTTTTATATATATTTGTGTGACTTCAGTCTGCTATAACAGTTCTCTATGGGATTGGAATAAAATTAAGATGCACCTACAGGGAATATGGCATCATAATAATATCAGTATAGACCTAGTGCGGCTTCACAAACATGTGCAACCCATTCAGAATAGTCATGATGTAATTATATCTCCGTCAAAACTGGCAAAAGAATTGCTGGATGATTTAGAATTTAATCCATGGAATATGTTAAAAATCACTGCCTGGTACCTAATTGGATTCCTTTGTGTACTACTAATCTTATCCTGCTTTTTTTCAGTCATCAGTAAGCTCCTGTGATCTCATGTCCAAAGGCTCCAACTAGATGTCCACAAGCTACATTTAAAAATGAAAAATGGGGGAGCTGTAGAGGGCCCCTTGGGAAGGCACATGGGCATTCTTTAATTATTGTCAGCTGAACCCAGTGGCGTTGGCAAAGCCACATCCTGGAAACACACCCTGCCAAAAGGGCAAGGGTGTTGTCAGCTTGACCTTCATTTCAGCCCATGGTGTGGGAAGTGGGATTTGATATCTAAATCCAGCCTAGCACCAGGAATGCTCAAGGCCTACTCAAGAATGCAAATAATCTCCTTTGTCTTGACCTCTTGGTGAAACTTCCTGGTATTTGGTGGTATAAAATAAACACACTGTATCGGCTCTGGGTCACTGTCTCTCCATTAGAAGAGGGCAGTTGTCCACCCAGCCCCAGCTTTTCTTTCTATCCTTGTGTCTTGTCTCTTTCTTTTATTTCTCAATCCCCAGCTTCTCTATTCAGAAACTGGACCCGCTCTCTAGCCACGCTGGACGCAGAAAAGAGAGAAAATAGTTACAATAAGGCAAGAGAGAACTCCATGTACAAGAAAGAAAAAAGGAAATAAATTCCAGGGCAATAATCTGAAGGTGATTCAGTGACAATACTGAGGTAGGAAAGGAGGCATAGATTCTGGGAACTGGATGCTGAGGTGCTAATGCCCATCCAAAGACAATACAATATGAAGCAGCTGGAATTCAAATCCCACCTTGCCTTCATGGATTATAAAAGCTTTGTACTTCAGCCCAAAACAAAATTCTAGGGTTTGGATTAAGAAAAAGAAAAGTTGCTGGCCATAAAGAAAAACTCCAGACTGATACCAGGAGTAAATACGTTGTCCAACTTTAAATTAAACAAATGGCACATTAATGATAAGCCCAGAAATTAACACAAAATCTGGTTCATGGTGAGCTTTCTCCTGGGAACCCTCATCATGAACAATCTTAAATCCATATGGTAGCAATAGCTTTATAAGGCAAGATATGCAGAACTTCTACAGAATACTTAATTCTTTCTGAAGATGAACTCAGTGTCAAAAAGAATAAAACATAAAGCAAAGATCCATGAGATCCAAAGGTCCAGATGACCACCCCCGCAAAAAAAATAAAACTTAGCAACCCAAAAACTAGAACTAATAAAATAATATGGAAATGTTTATATAACAAAGATTAATAAAAGCATTAGGTATCATTTTGAAATAACAGAGCCCTATTTTTTAAAGTGAATTTGAAAAAGAATCAACTAGAATTTAAGAAAGTAAAAAAGAAATAATTTATTAGAGGTTTTTAAAAAATAAATAAATGGATTGAAAAGATTAAATGCAGCTGAAGAGAGAACTGATGTTGTGGAATATGGAGAAAAGAAATCATTTTCAAAAATACATAGGACATTTACCAAAAAAAATATTTTACAACAAACACAAAAATAAACAGTACCATAAATTTACTTTATCTAATAACAACAGAATTAGATGAGAAATAAATTTAAAGCAAAAACTAAAATAATCCACACATGTCTTTAATTTTTAAAGAGTCTAAAAAAAGAGTCAAAAGAAATAAAATGGAAATTGTGAAATAGATTTGAATGATAATGAAGATAGCACAAATGAAATATGTAAAAAGTAGCTGGAGTAGTGTTAGGGGGAAATGAACTTTGTACACAAATATTAAGAAAGAAAGAAAGAAGAAAGAAAGAAAGAAAGAAAGAAAGAAAGAAAGAAAGAAAGAAAGAAAGAAAGAAAGATGGTATATTAATGGGCTAAATGTTCAATGCAATGATTTAGAAAAGAGCATATTAAAACTAAAGAAAATAGAAAGTTGGAAATAATAAAGATCATAGGATGACTTAATGAAATAGAAAAATCAAAATCAATAGAATAGAAGGCTAATTTTCTGAATGATTAATAAAATGAATGCTATATCAAAAAATGTTAAAAAATAAAAGGAGACATAAATAAATATAGGGAAAGAATGTTAAAGAACATTATCATCAATTTTATCCCAGTAATCTTGAAAATTTATATGAAATGGACTTTTAAAAAATATAATTAAAAGAAATACAAATTCAGTTGACTTTAGAAATGAATGTTTTTTAAAGAATAGCTAATCCATATATTGCATAACTGTTCTAGCCATTTAAAAAAACACTTTTATTTCCAAAAAAATTATGAAACACTTCTTAAATTCCTTTCATAAGATAGATAACTTCAAAACCAAAAACGGACAATGGAAACATAGAACTAATTAAAATAATGATATTATTAATAATTTAAAGATGTTATGGGCTTAATAAGGGTGGTGTACATGTATAAATTCTTCTCATAACATATCTAAGGTAAGGAACATGATAGTCCCCATAGTTATAGATGAGGAAACTTTGGCAGAGAAATAGTTTACACAGACAGAACATGCTGCAAACCCAGAAGAGAACCCAGACAGTCTGGTTTCGGATCTTCTGCTCTGAACCACAGACTCCAATTTCTTAAATAAAATATTAGAGAAACAAATGCAGCACTGTATTTTTAATATAAAATGATAGTGTAGGATTAAGAAGATGTCCAGAGCAGTCCTTTTTTTTTTAAATATATTTTATTGATTTTTTTACAGAGAGGAAGGAAGAGGGATAGAGAGTTAGAAACATCGATGAGAGAGAAACATTGATCAGCTGCCTACTGCACACCCCCCACTGGGGATGTGCCCACAACCCAGGTATATGCCCTTGACCAGAATTGAACCCGGGACCCTTCAGTCCGCAGGCTGACGCTCTATCCACTGAGCCAAACTGGTTTTGGCCAGAGCAGTTCTTGTTATTCCCTGATTCACATTCCTGTAATATGCAATTCTCCCATCTACTGTCCAAGTCTCCAAAACATTTTATAAACTGGCAAATATATCTTTTTCTCCCACACTTAAAGTCTCAGATTTGTTCCCTTTCCATCACTCTCAGCTCTAGCTTATCCTATATAATAAAAGGCTAATATGCAAATCGACTGAACAGCGGAACAACCAGTCGCTATGATGCACACTGACCACCAGGGGACAGACATTCAATGCAGGAGCTTCCCCCTGGTAGTCAGTGCACTCCCACAGGGGGAGCACCTCTCAGCCAGAAGCCCTAAGCTGGGCTCATGGCTGGCAAGCATAGCAGTGGCGGGAGCCTCTTCTGCCTCTGTGACAGCGCTAAGGATGTCCAACTAAAGGCTTAGGCCCACTCCCCATGCTCCCAGACTGCGAGAGGACACAGTCCGGGCTGAAGGAAGCCCCCCCCCTCCCCGAATTTCGTGTACCAGGCCTCTTGTAGACATAATATTTGATAATGCTGTTACTCCCTTCCAACCCACCCATCCTGTTTAAAACCAGTCAATGGTGCTTGTTTTTATTAGCACAGTGAGCAAATTTCTCATCATTGCCTACAGGGTCTGTCCACAGCTGATCTCTTCAATGTCATCAAGGATCAAATCCTTCCTTCCTTCCTTCCTTCCTTCCTTCCTTCCTTCCTTCCTTCCTTCCTTCCTGTATATTAGCCACACTGGCCTTTCTGTCCAGAACTTGACCCCAGGTGTTCATTTGTGCTATTCTCCTGCCTAGAGCTCCTTATCTTGAGCTTTACCTAGTTGCCTCCATCTCTCATGTGTCACTTCTATCATCATTTCTTCAGAGAAATTATCCCTGAACTCCCCCATCCCAAGACTAGGTTAGGTTCCCTTATTTAATCTCAGATAGCACTCTATACAAGTGCATAAGTAAGTTCATATGTACTTATAGGATAATTTCATTAATATTTTTTTCTCCACAAGAATGCAAACAATAGGTCAAGGACCATGTATTTTCTTTTCTGGCATTAATTCCTTAGTGTCTACCATAAGTCAGTATGTTTAATTTATTATAATAATCAATGAATTATTAAGAAAGAAGAAGGAAGAGATAATGTATTATTTGGGGAAATGGCTGGAATTGTTCTCCTCCTTGTATCTGTGAACCTTGAAGTATGATTTTACCACTCCTCCCATGAAGAGGGAGAGTTGTGTTTCCAAAATCTTTGGGTCCAGATTAGCCATGCAGTTTCCTTTCCTCAGGATGTAGTAGAAGAAATGGTGTTCCAGTTCTGCACCTATGCTTCAAACGGTCTTCTGGACTTCGGTGTTCTCTTCTGACCCCTGTGACTGCCATGTGAACAAGCCAAGGCTAGGCTAATGGAGGAGCATGGGCCACAAAGAAGGGTCTGAGTCTCCCTGCCCATCCCAGTCAAGGTCATCCTAGATGAGCCAGCCACTTGCCAACCTGCCAGCTGACCTCAGACACAAGAGCAAGGCCCAGCTTATGTCCACTGATCCTGGACCACAGAATCAGAACAATCCAGCTCATCCTTACATTCAAGAGCGACAAGAAATGGTATTGCTTTAAGATCACCAAGTTTTGGGGTGGAGGGAGGAAGAAGAAAAGTTAAGGGGAAGAAAAGGAAGAGAATAAGACATGAAGACCTATCATGTATAAATGGACAAAGATTCGTTGTTTAGTTCTGGACAAAGAGAATCCAACAAATAAGTTATGCACAAAGAGATCTCGGTATCTATTCAGTCTAGACTTGCTAGAGATCTGTGATTTCCAAAAGAGTGGAATAAAGTCCCTGCCATGGACCCATATAATGCTCTGGAAGGAGGGCAGGGAAGATATAGGATTTTAAACTTAGAGTATCAAATCCTAGCTTATTTTAAAAGTTTATGTACATGGATAATTTCCTCTCTAAATGTGCACAATGGAGCCACAGTTACTACATCTACTTTGGGAGGGTGTGACAATATTGACAAGATGCTCTACACTGAGTGGCCATATTATTATGATATCCTAACGCATAATAATCTGGCCACTCAGTGTGTGTGTGTGTGTGTGTGTGTGTGTGTGTGTGTGTGCGCGCGCGCATATATATGTGTGTGTATATATATATATATATATATATGTATATATATATGTATATATATATATGAGGCCTGGTGCATGAATTTGTGCATGGGTGGGGTCTGGCCAGCCTGGCCAGGGGGAGGGGACATGGGCAGTTGGCCGGCCTGCCTGTTGGTTGAACTCCTGGTCCAGGGGACAATTTGCATATTAGCCTTTTATTATATAGGATATACACTGAGTGGCCAGATTATTATGCGTTCAGAGATCATAATAATCTGGCCACTCAGTGTATATTGTACTCACGGGACACCACATAGTATTCTAAGTGCTCAATTTAACTCATTTATTCTTATGACCAGCTTGCAAGGTGAGTACTAGGATTATCTCCATTTTGCAGATGAGGAAGCTAAGGCATAGAGAGGTCAGGTAGCTTGCTCCAAGTCACAGACCCAGTAAATGGGGAGGCAGGATGCAAACCCCAAAAATCCCAGTCCAGCCATCCGTGCTTTAAAACCTTAAGCCCTTTAGCCATAGATGCACCAATGCTTACTCCCCAGGGCTCCTGCCTGGTATTACAAGGATGAAACAGCTTGGCTACCAGACAGACTCTCCCTGCACATTGGAAACCCCCATGTCTGGTGCACACATGAACCTGGATTTTCCAAATGTGCTTGGCTCCTGCTCCCCAGAGAGAATGCAGTAAATCAGGAAGACTAGAACTGTCTCAGCCAGCCCTGCTAATTAAACTCGTCCAACTGACACTTTTGGCTACATCCAAGAGGATATTATTTTTAGCTTGTGTGGGTTAAAGGGGAAGGGAATGTGCCAAATTCAGGTCATTGGAAAGGGAGAAAGAGAAGGGACCTCAGAATGCATTGCAGTTACGACTCCATTTAATAAAATGGAGAAAATTGGGAACTTCTGTGCCTGTCTACTAAACAGTGTCAATGGCCTTGACAGCCACATTTAAAAGGGTGGAATATTTCTCTACTCACACATTTCCAATGGGATAGCAACTGCGGATATTAGAAGGATCTAGAAGTTTATTTTATATTCTTATTAAGATTTACTGGAACAGGCTGGGATAGAAGGAACTTTCCACCTCTTCCACCCCGTTTTCTTTCAGTACTCTCTGACAACCCCACCCTGGCGTCCTCGGAGGTAATGAATGAGGTACTAACCCGACCCTGATTAGGAAATTTGGAGGGTCATCTGCAGGGCTCCTTCTGATAAAGACCAGGCCAGACCATGCCACAGGGCTCAGCCCGTTGATAACCCTGGAGCCTGCAGAACCACGGGAGTTCAGCTGAGGGGTGCATCTGGGGTCTGGCTCCCAGGGCTCCATCCATCTAAGTCAGGTCCACTCTTCTGCTCACTGTTTCCTTCTTCCTTCAGCCGCTCTCTTGCTGTTTCTGATCCGATCCAGTGATTAAAAATGGAAGATCCCCAGCGATTCCTCAGCAGTCTGAAAACTGCTCAACCCTGGTAAGCTGAGGCATAAAACCCCTATAGTCCTGTGCTACAAACCATGAAACCCTTAAGACTCAACTCACAGGAAAAAGAGATTTTGGTTTTGGTCCTGCCCTTCGTGCGATGAATAGATGTCATTGTTTGGTCTGACGCAAAGACTTTATTGTGTGAAAAGCCTACCCATTTTGCTCCTGGACAGAGCAAGAAAAAAAATACTCTTGAGAGAAAAAATACTCACATCATTTTTCTCAGGAGCATATTGGTGGATTTTCAGCATATATAATTAACATATACCATAGAACTGACTTAACCCACTAGCTTTGAAAGTTAGCTAATAGGCATTGCAAAAGTGGCTGTGAAGTGTACTAGTTAAGAATGGGTAAGAGCCAGACCTGGGTTGGAATTTCAAGTCAACACTTACTACCTAAATGACTTTGGGTGAGTCATGTCATTTTTTGACATAGATATATTCTTGTAAAGTGGAGTGAATAGTAGATACTTCATAGGATTGTATAGAGAATGCCACTGTGAGAGGATGCTATTGAAGGTCTCAGCAGAGTACTTGGCACAGAATGGCTGGTCCCTCAATATCAGCTGCTGTTATGAGGTCATCCATGAACATGAGGGACACGGTCTGAGGTAAGATCAAAGCCACATCATCTTGGCATGAGGTAGGCTCTACTTTTCAAATCTCAATAAATGGCTTCTAATAACCAACCGGTACATAACACAAAATGACCATCATCAGTCTAAAGCAATTGTTCATTGTTGATACCTAACTGTTCCTTCATTTAGCAACTTCTTATTTAAAACATACCCCCCCCCCAAAAAAAAACCAGTGAATAATAAATTTATTTAGAAGACACTTTGTAAAGAGTACAATAAATTGAATTTTAATAGTGGGCAGTTGGTCAACATGTAATAGGTTTTGTAGTAAATGAAATAATGGTTTCATTATTCCATGCCTCTCAGGGGAATGGGGAAACTGTTTGACTTGAAGGCTTTGAATGATGGGAAATGAAATGTTCAGTGGTGTTCCAACCTGGGGTCATTTAAACCCCCACAGGGCATTTGACATTGTCTGGAGACATTTTTCACTGTCACAACTAGGACTAGGGGAGTTTCAACTGGCATCTAACGAGTCCAGGGATGCTGCTTAACATCCTACAGTGCACAGGACAGCCCGTCACAACAAAAAATGATCTGACCCCAAATGGCACTGGTGCCAAGGTTGAGAAACCGAGGTCTATACAAACCTGTGGAACTCTGAGGAGGGATCTTAAATGGCTTCTGATAGTGAGAGGAAATTTATCTAGAGTTTAAAATAGTGGCATCGACTTGGAACACATTTCACCTAATAAAATCACAGGAGAATCATTTGTAAACATTGGTACTTCTTAATTACTTTCATTTTTTGCTCTAAATTCCCCCCCCCCCCCCGAAATTATCACTGTTTCAAAGGTGACATGAGTTGGCTGCTATGATTTAGTCTTTTAAGGAAGGAGAAAAAAGCAGAGGCTGAGCTAATGCTGTCTCGATTGTTCACAATGAAATGTATTCCTACAAACCTCTTTCCCTGTGTCCCTCCACCCCCTATAAAAAAAGGAAAGCAAAAAAAAAAAAATGAATTGCCAAGATTTTACATGCCTTAACTTCATCGTAAAGACTTTCTTCCTCTAAATTCACCACGAGCATGGTTTCTGATCCAAGGATAGGATTTCCCTAGTAGCTGCCAATGTGGAAATCAAAACATTCAAAAGTATGAGGAGCAGGTATATATCCCATTCATTGTTTAGTTTTCTTTACCTTTCATGCCCACAGAGTATGGCTTCACCCATCTGAGAAAGTCATTAGTGAGAAAAGAGACTGTACAAGCACTGCCTTGGAAATGGGGCATGTTTGCTGTTTTTGGAAAATATCAGCTTGAAAGAGATCAAATTCAGTAGAGGGCAATGCTGCAAAAGTAAAATCAAATGATTCTTTGATTTCAGAGGCTCTAGGTTAGACTTTGACACTGTCCCATCCTCACACTCTCCTCTAAGTTACATAGGTCAACCAAAGCCATACTTGGCCCCAGGAGGTCTGCATTCCATAGGGCACATGTAGGTAGATCAGCGTCACAATCTTCATCCAGAACAGTGGGCAAGACTGGCATTTATTAGATTTGGATTAGGAGCCAGAAACTGGGCAAGGTGCTTTAGAAACATAGTTCCTCCAGAGGAATCTCAGAAGCCACAAGTAGGTTAGCGTAAGAAAAAAAAACAATTTGGGTGGATTCTTGTTTAAATGAACATAAATCCAAATCTGGATTAATAAACAAACTTTTAAAAAATGTCAGTGCAGTCATGGAGCCACTGTCTTGTTTGCTATAATCCCCAGTTGGTTTCCTCCTTCCCAAGGTTGTGATGCCCTTTGAGCCAAGGACTCCTAAAATCCAACAATTTCTCTGCATCTGTGTATCCCCATACCTAGAAGAAAGGCTATCTTGTGGCAGATTCTCAAAGATTCCAACTGAATTTTTGTATTTCAGTTCCAACATGGGTAGATGTTTCCCATGATGCTTGGCATATAGTGTGGACTCCAATACATAATATATTTAAATTGACTTTATCCACAATCTAATAGGACTAACAAAAGCTATATCATAGAGTGGGTGCCAAAATGTAAATGAACTAACGTCAGCAACAGTGCCTACCATGGTCCTTGGTGAATAGGGGGACTCAGTTAATGTTTGCTAGTGTGGCATTAGTACCGAGAAGGGCCTCTTACAATGCCGCAGCTACGGGTTTGCACAGGGACCCAGCCAAGTTTTGCTGGCACTGTGTCTGCTCTGAGAAGCTCCCTGGGATGCAGCATGGTGTCTGCTGTGGAGCCCTGCTCTTCACCTGAGTTGTGTATGGCCCTTAAATGTGATGGGTCAGTACCTTCTGCTGAGATGAGACCTGGGAGATGTAGACAATTAGCCTTCTTAAGTAGTAGGTACAAAATAAACTAACTATAACTGAGGATGAATTTCTAGGGACAAATGAGCAATATGAAATAAATTTTAAAACTATAACTTCAATTTAAAAACGGGTATAGAAGCTTATCAATGACTTCCCAACCCTCTATGAGTAGATTCATGTCACTGGGATGTTGCTTCAGTAGAATCCCCAAATTTTACAGTACCCCAAGTGTATTACACTCCATCTCCTCTTTTTACTTTCTAAGCTGATTTTCATTTTTAATTAACATTTCTCCTATTACTATGCTATTTACTGGGGCAAATCATCACCCCTACTTTGAAGGAACAGCCTAAAGAAAGTAAACATTACTCAACAGCACAATGTGGACATGACAATGATAATAACAATGTTAATAATAGCTAACATTGATTAAGCCCCTTCCATGTGCCAGGCTCTGTGATAGGAGTGGAAAGCTTGGAATAACCCTTTGCAGTTGGGATCCTGGGATCAAGGTTCATTTCCTACTTGATTTCTGGTTCTTTCCAAGATCAGAAGCCACATCTCCTTAGACCCATAAAGGATCTGGAAAAAACTAAGCACCAATGATGTAGTAAGCATCTCACTAAGGCTTTTTCTGTGTCCAATACACTCCTTGAATCACAAAGATTTGGTAAGACAGCAGGAGCAAGTCAATCCATACCTCATAACTACAACAGTAAATACATTGATCATGGTGGTCCACTCACTCAGGAAATATTTATTGAGCATAGACTATGTGCCCGATACCATTCTAGGCCTCAGATCTATGCAGAGAATGAGGCATAAGAAGGCCCTTCCCTCAGGAGGCTGACATCCCAGTGGAAGAAGATATAGTCAGCAGAGAGAGTGGGGAGGGAGGGCAGAAAACAAACAAACAAACAAAAAAAACCCACGAATACCTAAACAAAATTATTGCAGATAACAGTAAGTCCTGGAAAGAAAATAAAACAAGGTCAGTGATAGGAAGTGCTTACTTAGGGTAGCAGAGGATGGGGCAGAGCCAGCTGAGAAGGGGCATCAGAGGAGGCCCTATGGGAAAGATATTATTCCAGCTGACAGAGGCAGCCATGCCAAGACCAGATCGAAGACCATTCCAGGAGAGGCCTAGAGAGAGAGGGCCAGAGGCAGGAAGGAGGTTTGGTATTTGAGAAACAGAAGGAAGACCAGTGTGGCTAAAGAATAATAAGTAAGGTGATAGTAGAGAATGAGGAGAGAGATCAGCAAGGCCTAAGCAAACAGGGCTTTGAGGACCAAGCTAGGGATCTTACAAAAATCATCACCAGGTCTAAATAGGAGCATGACATGGCTGTATTTACATTTCAAAGAGGTCACCAGGGGTGACATGTGACTTTTGTCCCAAATGGTCAAGTAAAAGTTCCCATTTGTCATCATCCTAAGGACCATCTTTTATTCATTTACCCCCAAAGCAGCAACTGTGCCTCTTCTATGTCCAGTCACTTGGCCAGACTCAGGCTGCAATGGTGAATAAAATATACAAGGTCCTTGGCCTTGTGGAGCTAAGAGACTTGTGGGATTTTCAGTCCATGAGTGGGTACTGGTAACAATGCAATGGTGCGGTTCAAGGGCTACTGAAAGCGCAGCCAGAGCAAGGCTTTCTAGAAGACCTGACTTTCCCATGGCAACTTAATGATTATCAGAAGTCATCCACGTTAACAGAGGGAGTCAGAGCAAAAAGTATTTGTGACATTTTCAAGTCCAGGGGGAGAGAGTCAGTTTCTAGCTGAGAAAGGGACAGCAGTTGGCAGGGCAGCAGCAGAGCTTAGGAGAAGTGAGGGAGAGGCTTGAGCAGGAGGCTGGCCCACAGCTTGAGGGCCCATGAGCCAGGAGTGGATTTATGCTGTGCATTCATCTGTAAAGAAGGGTCCCAGCAGCTCCTGTTTCAACAGAACCAGAAGGCAGCTTGTGGTAGAGAATTCAGGTGCGTGAGACTAAAACATCACAGGGTTCCCCTAGCTAAATGGTTACTTTAGCATTCAAGGTGCCCTTCCTCCAAGCACGGCCTTCACCTACCTTCCAGCCTTTTCCTGGCCTGTATGGGGCAGCCAGTCCCTGCTCCCAGACACCTGTGTGTGTCTCCTCTGCAAGGCTGAATTGTGGTGGCTTTATGTCAAAGGCACAGATGGAGAAGGAGGAGCTGTGATTGATGCCCTGCTCCCAGGCTGCAGGAGAGCAGTTTGCACAACTCAATGGGCCATGCCCCATCAGCCCTTCCAAGCAAGGAAGCAGCACCCTGCACTGCAAGAAAGGCGTGATGGGGCCTCTGACTCAGCATATGGTCGAACCAACAGCAGGCTGTCCCCAAGAGAAAGCAGAGGAGACAGAGCTAGGGCTATTGAGAATGAATCTTTCAAAAGCTAACAAGAGCATATGATATGCTCTTTGCAAACCAATGGGGCTTTCTGCTATTGATGAAACAGCGTGGTAGACAGGCTAATAAGATCAGCTTTAGAGCCATTCAGCCTGCGTTCAAATCCTGGCTCTGCCACTTCCTAATTGTGTGATTTCAAGTTCTCTGCCCCTTCATTCCCTCATCAGTATATTGAGGGTAGGAGGTTGTTATAAGGACTCAGGAAATCGATAATTGTAAGGATCATAGACCAGTGCACGCATATGATAAGTGCCTGTTTAATGTGAGCTGTCATTACTCCCTATTCTGTGCCAAACTCTGGGGATTAAGAAATGATAAACATAGTGTTTAAGAACTTCAGAGCCTAGTCAGAGAGAAAGAGATGGCATTTATTGATCACCTACTATGTGCCAGGTATTTTGCATGTATTAGCTGTAATAGAAAAGACACTTGTTTATTTTTAACTGTCTGAGGTTGAGACAACTTGCCTTAGAGTCAACTCTACTTTACTTAAAGAAGCTTCAGCGACTCCCTGCCTCTTGAAGCCTAAAGAATCCATGAAATGCAATGCTTTTTCACTCCTGCTGTATTATTAGTACTTGAGGGCACTACTGGGCGTGATAGATTTGTATCCTCCACAGTTCATTGCTTGGGGCCTGGTGCAGAGCAGTCATTTAATACAGTGGATTTGCCTTGTAATTGAAGTTGGGTTTTAACCTATGGTTTAAATCACCCAGACAAAGGCACCCTTGGGAATCTCTCAAATCACACATGATGCTTTGTACATGCAATGTATGGGGCTGGGTGTATAGACAAAGGGTGTGGCTTGTGTTCGTTTTCATGTTTAAAACTTTGAAGTTAAAAATGTTGGATGCACAGCTGAGTATATGGAGAGGCTTTCACAGGATGAGCTGTACTAGGAAACTCGGGTGCCCCTGATGCAGGAACCTCTGCATAGAAGCATCAGGGAAATTGCTGTGTGAACTATTGTTGTTCCCATTTCCACTTATATAAGATGGGGACAAGAACAACACACATTGCACAAGGTGGGTTGTCTAGACTGAGTGACTCAGGGTGCTTTGCATTCTTTCAAGCTTGTATTGCCATTTCTATCTGCTGTTAGGAATAGTAATACCTCTCAAATCCCCACTGGAGTCTCTCAGACCCAGTGTGATCTCAAGGAGAAATGTTTCCCCATCGTACAGAATATTCCAGGGAATCCTTGCAGCTCTGGGAAAGACTCTGGGAGAGCTAACCAAGACTATATTTCTCACATCCAGAAGGAAAGGATGCTTCAATTAAGAGAAAAAGAAAATCTTTTGGGAGTGTCTGTGGATCCTCTAAAAAGAAAGGAGGCAGACTCACAGCTTCAGAGAAGGAAGACAGAGAGGAAGTGCTCCACCAGAATGTTTCTCAGAGCTGGACTGTGGGTGATGAATCTGAAGGAATTTCCTTAAACTGAGGCATGAAGATGAGGAAACAACCAGGAGCAAAACTTTTAAACAAAATCATAGTATCGAGATTGTCATAAAGTTGTCTTTAGCTATCATTTACCCAGTATCCATAAGATTTCAGGAACCAGGTTAAGCGCATCACATTTAAGATCTCATTGAATACTAACAACACTGAAGGCTGTTTTCAGATGCAAGGGGTCCCATCATCAGCTAGTTGTAAAGTTGGGCACAGAGCCAAGCATTTCTACTGAAAAAATCCAAGACAGGATCTTGACCCTAAACTTAAGCCTTCCCCTGCCCACAGACCAGAAAACTTTGATGTGAAATCCATGATCTCAGTGTGGCTGCGAGGTCATCTCTGCAGATAAGGAGAACAGATCCCTTTTGCTACCACTAACGGTCAGAGAGAAAAGAAAAGCATCCTCTAATATGCCTGGCACTCTTGGGTGCACTCCCTGCCATATATGTATGTGGCTGTGTTCTTCAGCATCGACTCAAACACAGAACATGCAACATGCAGAGCCTTGCTATTGTCATCATGGTGTCAGTTTTGTGAATGAGATGAGATAAAATTAGAGATAGCCTGATGGGGAGAAAACAAAGGGAAATGACAGAATAAAACATGTAAAAAACACCTATTTGCTAATGTAATATTTAACAAAAACTACCCCTAACAGACTTTCTTTGTCAGGAGATTCCTTTTATTTGTGGGAAATCTCCATGAATTCTTCTTTGCCTGTAAGAGGAAGGCACATTGTTAGAAAGGTAATTTACCTTTCATTTGTAATAGAGTCTTGAATTTTACCTGTGCCTTTCCAAATCTGACCTCTGATCTCAAGTTGTCAAGCTGCCTGCTCCTAGCCTCCTTCGAGTTGATGGTCATGCCATATGCTTCCGCATTCAGAAAATCAAGCCTTAGGTCAAATTCCATACCTCTGTGAAAATCTATAGAAAATTACCTTTCTAAATAACCTTGGATTAATAGCTTAACTCTTAAATGACTGATACTTCCTATCAGATGTAGAAAAAACTGAGTGTTTTCAATAATTGCCTGGAATCTTATTTAGTTAAAAGCTTCATTTTGTCTTTTTTTTAATATATATTTTATTGATTTTTTACAGAGAGGAAGGGAGAGGCTGTGCCTGCAACCAAGGTGCATGCCCTTGACCGGAATCGAACCTGGGACCCTTCAGTCCGCAGGCTGATGCTCTATCCACTGAGCCAAACCAGTTAGGGCTCATTTTGTCTTATTCTACTCTATTGCATTGCTATTAAAATACATTATGTAATATGTAATTGCAATATATTGAAGTATATAAATTATGATATATTGTATTATTAAAATCATGTTATAGTGAGTGAAATACTTTATACAGTATTTATATTTAAAATATATATTTATTGACATATTGATTGTATATTTATAAATATAGTATAAGTGGTGATTTTTTTAAAAAAGATTTCTGGGCTTTAGGGAAAAGATTGGCAAACTATAATCCACAGGCCAAAACCAACTTACCATTTGTTTTTGTAAATAAAGTTTTATTGGAACAGAGCCACACTCATTCAGTTACATATTGTTTGTGGCTGCCTTTGTATTACAACAGTTGCAAAACAGACAATATGGCTCATCAAGCCTAAAATATTTATGATCTAGCCCTTTACAGAAAAGCTTTGCCAACTCCTGCCTTAAAATAGCATAGAAATTAGGAAATTGACACTCAGTTTCCTCTTCATTAAATGAGAAGTATGAACAGAGTGACAGCTAAAACTAAGATTACTTTCCTGCAAATACAAATGTAAGACCTATCTTGCATCTGGTAGTTCAGTAAATTTTAGGGTTATGTGCCCAAATATTCTAATATCTCTAATGATGAGTCATGGATCCCGTAGCTTCTCTAAGACTTTTGTAGACAGAATGGCATCTTTTAGGTTATGACCATTCTATACTACTTGGGTATATACATCCCACACATTACAAACTCTAGGCATTAAAGTCTTTATCCACTTCCAAATGACCTCACCCATCTCATGCCTATCTCTTCCCACCTCTTATGGCACCAGAGCCATAAATTCTAACACCTTGAATGAAGAGGGTCAGATGTTTCTGTTTACCAACGTGTTCAAGTCATCAATAAGCCAGGTTTGGTGTGATGTTGCACAGGAAAGGAACTAACCCAGTGTTTGCAGTACAAATGGCTGTATCGCCTCCTTGCCTACACTTTGCCACCACTGAGTCTTCCCCGTGGGATATGCTGCCAGTCTTCCATTTCTTCTCTATCTTAATGGCCTCTGGTCTCCCACGGCTATTATTCCAATGTGTAGATGTATCCTTGCCACTTGGTATTTGGACTGACCAACTGACTGATCTTAGCTCTTAGATTGTCCTTATAGAAAACTTACAGGGTGGCCTCATCCAACCAGACCTGTCTCCACCATGGCTCTGGTTCCAATTGGCAAGGGATAAGCAGTGTGGAGCCATTGAGAAGCCAAAGGGAATGGAGAGCGGCTAAGCAGAGGCAGGGCTCCATATGAATTGGGAAGCAGCTGGGCCAACAGGCAGTAACTTGACTTAGAAACATGGAGGGTACAATTGTTCTGTTGAACATCATGCCTCACTCCTATCTCTACAAAGGCTGGAGCCATCTGTGCTTAAAAAACACAGTCAGGGAAGGTTATTATGAGGAATTTCAGTGGCAGTAAAAGTAGCAAAACAGATTGAGATGGAATTGTTAGAAGCCAAAAATGCCACATCAAAGCACTTCTGAAATGTCTAGGTAACTTGCAGGATATGCGTTTTATTCTTTTAAACTTCTGAGTAAAGAGAGAGAAGAAAAAGAAGAAAGCCCATCTCCATACTTTAATGCTTTAATGCCTCATGGTTAGGAAGATGAACTTTGGAGCCAGACTACCTCGTTCCAAATTCAGGCTCTATCTTTCACCAGATACATAACCTTGGGCAAGTTTACTTGACTTCTTATGCCTCAGTTTCCCTTTCTATACAGCAGAATAATGATAGTGAGCACTGCATCAGATGATCATGCAGAGCCCTAGCTGTTACTACTTATGTTTGTCATATGCCAGACCCTGAGCTGGGGAGTTCATCTCACTTACTTATCACCATGAGTAGGACAAAGCAGGAACTATGAGCATCCATGTTTTACAGATGTGGAAATAGAGGCTGAGAAAGTTTAAGTAACTTATCAAAGATCAAAGAGTGAGGAAACAGTAGGATCTAGAAGTGAACTCAAATCTGTCTAATTCCCAAGCTGGGCTTTTCAACGTTCTGCTATACCACCTGG
This sequence comes from Corynorhinus townsendii, assembly GCA_026230045.1. NCBI lineage: Eukaryota > Metazoa > Chordata > Mammalia > Chiroptera > Vespertilionidae > Corynorhinus > Corynorhinus townsendii. The sequence continues at coordinate 21,463,393 of JAPDVU010000007.1, forward strand.
TTCAAAAAAGGGTTTGGATCAAAAGTGATTCTTTTCTTTTAACTCATTAGATTCTGCAGAGTCTTATTCCTGGAAATCACCATCTGTGTCCTGAGCTATAGATGCAGATGGTGGAGGCAAGGGCCTGGGCTGGTTTGTATTCAGTCTACAGCTTTCTCTTGAAAAAATCAACCGCATGTAACAAACAAGCAAATCTGAGAAATTGTGGAGATTTCTTTTTTGATTCTTAGATTTTTAATGAGGCACTTATCATTATGTATGTTTTGCTAATCTAGAGTATTTACCCTGCTCATTTGCTGCTTCTCCTCTGTTATTCTCACTCCTTTGCCTTAGCAGTTTTGGCAATGCACCTTTGCAGAATACCAGCTATTGTTTGACGTGTGTCTCACAAAGAAGAAAATCTACACAATTCTTGTTAAGAGGGACATCTAAGAATGCCTAAAAGCAGAGGCTCCGTGGAAAAGGAGAGAGAGAGAAAGGAAGAGAGAGAAGTGAAGAACCAAGTTGTATCAGACGTCAATAGTAGATAAAGTGAGGTTTAAGGACAGCTTCAGCTGTAAGAAAAAAAGCCAACAGGGTTAAATAAATAAGCCACAGGTAGGAAAACCCTAAATTTGGTTAATTCGGAGGTTAATCCACTTCACCAAACACCCATTTTTCAGTTCTGTTATCTTCAGCTTATAGACTTTGTTCTCAAGACGGTTCCCCTTAAGGCCAGGCAGCTTGAGAATTTGCATCTGGACATAAAAACATTCAAAGGAAAACCATCTATTCTGATGGATTATTTTTTTAAATATATTTTTATTGATTTCAGAGAGGAAGGGAGAGGAAGAGAAAGATAAAAACATCAATGATGACAGAGAATCCTTGATAGGCTGCCTCCTGCACGCCCCCTCCTGGGGATGGAGCACCCAACTCAGGCATGTGCCCTTGACTGAAATTGAACCTGGGATCCTTCAGTCCATAGGCCGACACTGTCCACTGAGCCAAACTGGCTAGGGGGTGATGAATTCTTCCTAAGGCTTAAGAAGCCTTTCTAGAATCCCCATCAGTTCTCTCTTTGTGCCAACAAAAAACTAATCGCAGACCCACTTCTGCACCAGTCCCTGGGAAGGGGAGGAGCCTCCCTGGCTTAAGTAGGCCCTTTGAGATAGAATAGGTCCTGGAAAGTAAACCACTGTGACATTTCTGCACCACTTGACACATTCCTGTCAAAGAAAGCACTTCTGCTAAATACCTGAATCACAGACTGCATTGCATATGGAGAAAAGGGACCCAAGGCCCAACCACTGGAAAGCAGAGGCCCTTAGGGAAGGACTTGGGGCTTGGGAGAACACAGCTCTGCATGCTGTGTGCCCTGTTCCCTCAATGGCCAGGGCCATTGCCCATTTATTCAGACACTGTAGCTAGAGAGATGATCAATATAGACAAAGTTCCTACCCTCAAAGACTTTACATTCTAGTGGAGGTAGGGAGAGAGAGAGAGAGAGAGAGAGAGAAATGAAGAATAAACATGTAATATATAACATGGCAAAGAACAGTGATTTTCAACCTTTCCAACTCATGGCACACATAAACTAATTACAAAATTTCTGTGGCACACCAAAAAATACATTTTCTGCTGATCTGACAAAAATATAAGTATAATTTTCATTCATTCAGACAAGACAGCTATTGTTGTGAGCTGTTGGCAATCTAAAGGAAAAGAGCTCAGTGCCCCTGACTAAATAGTCAGGTATTACATGCTTCAAAAATTCTTGTGGCACACTGGTTGAAAATCACTGCTCTAGATCACAAGAACCAAGAGAACTAAGAAGAAAATTTATTTGCTCAAGATTCTATCTCCAGCACAGGACACATTGCTCTGCATGCAGTAGCCACTCAATAAATCCTTTTTGAGTGATGGAGTGAGGAACTAAAGAGCATGTGGTATTGGCATTTGGTGGGGCAACAGGAAAGGAACACTACCTAATGCAGCACATCAAAGCCCCGCTGTCCCCAGTCCAGTTGTCCTGCTCTGGAAAAGTTCCCTGGGTTTGCATGCATTCCTTACAAATAAATGATATCTATATTATAAAAGGCTAGTGGCCATAACGCCGTGATACCATAACGACCAAATGACCAGTCACCAGGAAGTTCATGGAGCAGCTCTCTGCCCACCCCCCCCCCGCCCCCACATCCCCCCACCACCACCCGGGGAGCCGGCAGCATGGGCGGAGCGTTGCGGGGCACCGGCAGGGTCCACGGAGCGTGAGAGGTGTCGCGGGGCGGTGAAGATGGCCCTGATGGCAGGCTAGGCCTAGCAGACCCTACACACTCACGATTTAATCATGCACTGGGCCTCTAGTAAAATATAAAGGCTAGATATTACTTTTATATCCTGTCCATTGTGAGTGGCAGACTTGTTTTTGCCTGTGCAGTGTGTACCCTATTAAGATGGGGCACAGGGAGATAAAAAAAACCAAAAACCTCTTTCCCTGAGGATGTGTTTTTAAAGACTCTAGAGAATAGGACTGACAACCAAGACTTTGTAACACCCTGAAGGCGAACACTGTAGCCACACATTGCTTCTTTGTGTATAGCAAGGCAGCAAAAAATAGTAATACATACATAGGAAAGAACATAGTGGGCTGTATTTATTACTCCCAGATCTCTTTGGCTCAAGCATCAAACTCAGAAGGAAGTTATGTTTCATTGAGTGTCCACATTGTGCTAGACACCTTTAATAAAAATACTAATGATGGAAAATAAGATTGTTTAAGTGCCTGCCTGCAAGATCTCCTTCCATCTTTATAATGCTTTGAGACATATCCTATCATTATACCACTTTACAGATGAGAAAACAGAAGCTTGAGGTGGGTAGTGATGTGTCTAATATCACATGGTAGATGAATCATAGAGAAAGGATTGAAGCCAGGTCAGTCTATCTCCAAAGCCTTGGTTAAGTCTCTAAATGTAATGCTTTAGGTTGGGATCCCTCTGCTGAAAGCATAGAATAAAAGAGAGCTTGAGTGCAAGTAGTTTATTTAGAGAGTGATCTCTGGGAGCAGGAGTGAAGGAGTTGGGAGAGTGAGTAGAAAGAGGAAATGCCAATGTAAGAGTGCTTGCTGTGGTTTCAGGTCTTAAATGGGCTGAGCGTTCATTCACCTGCTTCAGTCCTCACTGGTTAAGGATGGCTCCCACGGTATTAATTCTCTTGTCCTTTCAGGATGTCTAAGGAGGGCTGGGTAGGCTCCAGAAACTTTTGAAAAAAAGACCCAGAGTGATAAAGGCAGAAAAGCTCAGCAAGCACTTAAAGTGATGTGCTGTCAACATGGGTCTCACAAACTGGACTCCCCAACTGCAGCTGAAATCATAGGTGGGCTTGCGATGTGGTGCTGGCCACCTGAGCTCCACTACATTCACTCTAGCTCAAGTTCAATTTCATTTCTTCCTCACCATGACCTTGTGAGTTAGGTGTAAAGGTTTCTACTTTCCAGTGGGGAAAGACTGAGGCCATGAATTGTGAATGACTTGGCAATGGGAGCACAAATGAACAGTGCCCCTTCAAGCCTCCGCTTATAGGCAAATTCTTCATATTTGGCTTTCTTTATACTGTGCCACACTCTGTTCAATAAAGTTTGAAGAAGGCTTAATGCACAAGGATACAAGAAACCAGATCAGAGAATGTCTAGCCCTCATTCTCAGACAGCCACAAAAGGCATGAGGCAGGAATATCACAACTCTACCATAGGGCAGTGCTCATCCAAAGAAGAGAACACACCAGCCAGACTTTCTCTGAGATATGTCCACGTGAGCAGGAGGGCATCATTATTTTTAGCAACAAAAGGTGAGCTCACAGTCTCATGGGTATTTTATCTTTACAATACGGACTTCGATGTTTCCTCAGTCCTCAGAGATTTGCTTTGCATATTGAAGAAGACACTAATTTTTTTTTCCATTTGTTTTTTAATCAGCTCCAAAATTTTTATATTTATGCACAACATGAGACTTTGGGGGAGGGGCATCCCATGCATAATGTTTGTGAGTCTCCATCAAATTCTCCCCCAGCAAATATGCAGGAAGAATAAAGCATTCCATGGCCCCCATAGGTTCCTAGTTTGTCTTCACTCTCTAAACAAGAGAAGAAAAGACTTGAGGCAAGTTCCTATGCTTCAATCATCCAGGAAGTGATTCTGGGTGATAATAAGAAAGAATAGCAAAGAAGGGGGAAAGAGGGAAATTACTGGCTTGGTCAAAGCTTGCAAAACGACACCAGTGATTAAAACATCTTATGCTGTCCTCGGGCTGCAGAAGCTATCACTGACAAAAGAGCTCATACACACACACACAAAAGGAAAGAAATTAGCCATTAAGAAATATTTCAGCATAATGCAATTATTACAGCTGTATAATTGAATGGGGAAACCATTGATCTGTAGTAGAAAGGAAATTGCTCTTCTCATTGTGTTCCTATGAATATGTGAACATTAATCTCCATCTATAATCAACGTTCATTTCAAATCTGATTGCGTGCTACTAAACACCCGTAGCTATGCTAACATTATGTTAATATGGTTCAACATCATAGCTCCCAGCTTCACAGCACAAATATTTTTCTTTGGCAATCAATAGTAATTTCAGCTGAGTGGATGGAAGTCACGTTTTAATGGTAATCTTTCCTCCAAGCCTCCAAGTGGAAACTCAGTTGGTGTCTTAACATGGCTGCAGTGCATTGCATATAATCAGATAAATTAACCTGAAAAGAAATGAAAAGAGAGAAAGGACAGGAGAGACTGTGGATGAGAAATAAGAAGTGAGCTTGGCAAAACTCTAAAGCTCCCTAATAGATGAAAGTACTTTTTAGGTAGGGAAGAAGTAAGGATGAATGGGCAGATGGGACTGGATGAAACCAATGAGATGCAGCAACCAGGTACCTGTGCAACCTTGATTTTGCCAAAGCGACAGAGAGGTTTGAGGAAGGAATAGGAAGCCTGACACACCTGGATGGATGGTGCATGGAATCCCCTTTACTTTTGAAGAACCACTCAAATGTCTCTCCTTTCTGTTATGCATTCATTTATAGAGAACAATAGAAAACATAGATCATTTAATACATTTCTATATTTATAAAAATATAGAATATTTTGAAGGTGAAGAAATACATGAGGGAGGACTCTACATTTTTAAGCACCACTACTGCTTGGCACCATGAATATAAAGGTGAACAAAGCACATCTCTGCTCACAGAGAATTGATGGCCCAGAATGGGAATCAGACACACAGAAAATCCCAGCATCAACCTGTAGTCCTTTGGGAGTTCTCTGTACCCTCCTTGCTCCCCTAGACATTATGAAACTTTTCCTCCGAGAGAGAGAAAGACAGAGAGAGAGAGAGAGAGAGAGAATATAAAGTTTTGGTTACATGTACTTGTCAAGCCTTATTTTAGCCCCAAAGACCTAAAAGATGAAATTCTTAAATTAAATCATTGGCTTAGCTCCTCCAACCAAGTCGGCTGCCCTCCACCGCCCCTCTTTAGTCATAGCTGTTCTATCACAGGTTCATTCTCTGAGGATCAAGGTAATGACCTTAAAGTGTGCGTGTTGCTCATTATCAGGCAAAAGAAAAGAAAGTAGTAACATGAGAAGGTGCCCAGCCTCTTTTCTTCCCTTCTCCTGCTCACCAAGGAGATTTCTTATGTTGTTCTTTCCCATTACCACTCCCAAAACCCTCCCTCTGCCCTCTCCTTTCTGGGTCCTATTTTGAAGATCAGAGGCAAACATTCTCTGAAAGGAAGGGAAATCCTCGGAAGACATGGCCTGGGCCTCTGAGAAGGAAGGAGGACACTTCTGGCAAAAGACCATCAACCTGAAACACTTGCTTGTTTGACTTCGGAAAGAGAAGAGATTTATGAAAGAGAAATGTCCACAGATATGGGAAATAGCCGACATTGTAACTGTGATTCCCCTGGCCTCCCCACACCTTAGGTTGTTCCTTTTTAATCCTTCACCTACACGAGAACCAATGAAGCTGGCTCAATTAGGCACACTCTTGAAGACATTTGGAAACCAAGCATCCAGAACATAGACACAAGACTATATATTTTCAGCCATGATTAAAGCCACGCAATACCCAGTAAAGTACTTGACAAAATTTCACTTTAAACTCACTGTTAAATGTTTAGAAGCCTATTTTGAGTTTTACTGCTTATTAGCAAAGCCAAAAAAAAAAAAAAGCCGTTTGGGGAAAATACTCAATCTTCCCAACACAAGAAAAACAGCTGAAATCATATACTGAAAACAAGATGGCTACAAATAAAAATGTATTCCTTTGTCAGCAGATTGTGTTGGAAAATGTGGAGAAAACCTTGCTAAAGATTTGAAGAATCAAGTGCTAACAGAAATTACTTGGTGTGTGAGCTTGCTATACTGTTGGGTGGATGTACAGATGTTTCTAACACTTCTTTCCTTATGGAATTTGCCACATGAAATACAGAATAAACATTTTTTAACATGAAAGAATACATGTAATGGAGAAAAAAGCAATAAATAGCTTTTTAATAAAACCAATATTTTATGAAATAACAGTAAGTGGATCTATAAATAAAGTAGCTGATTGGCTGGAATTTCTTTTTAATTTTAACTATGAAGTTCATAGACTAAATTATTGTCATAGCAAAAAATAGTTGAGATCATAGGTTGTTATGTGCTTAATTTTAAGCCTTTAAAATACAAAAAATATATTTATAGTGAGGTAGAGAGTAACAATAAAAATAATTTTCATAATGTAGCAAAGAACTTAAAAGGATTACTAGGTTGTTTGTGGTTTAGGGTTGTTTATTTTTCTTTTATAAGTTGACAAGTGTTCCAAGTTTACTGAACATTTTTATCTGTTATTGCAATACATCTTGGTATAATGCCACTTGTCAGGTAAATAATAATAACAACAATGCTAGTAATAATAAGTATAATTTCTCACCTCAAGATATAAGAACCCTCATATCTATATATTTTTAAATACATAACCAGAGTATTTAACCTGTATAAAATTCTTCTAAACAAAAAGTTATAGTATAATTTGAAGTGTTTGCATTAATATGAGGGGACAAAGCTTTCCAATTATTTTCTGAAACTACCAGTTGGCATTATGGAAGATATAATTCCATAGATTGCATCAAAAACTACTGCTTAATTAGTGAATGAAATAAAATTGACAGATGAGGGTGAAGATGAGGAAAGCAGAGGCTGGAGTGTCCTTCCTTTTCTTTTCTTTTCTTTTTCTTTTTTATTGTTTGAAGTATTACAAATAGTAGTACATATGTCTCCATTTTCCCCCCCCATTGACCTCCCCCTGGCCTCCCCTACCCTCCAGTACATTTTTTACCTGCCCCCCCTCCCCCCAACCCAGTGTCTTGTATCCATTGGTTATGCTTATATGCATGCGTACAAGTCCTTCGGTTGATCTCTTACAGCGCCCACCCCCCCAACCTCCCCTGCCTTCCCGTTGTAGTTTGACAGTCTGTTCAATGCTTCTTTGCCTCTGTATCTATTTTTCCCCATTTCTTTTCTTTAAAAAATCTTGCCTCTGCAGACTAGAAATAAACTATGCTGCGGTAAAAAAGAAGGAGTTCCTACCATTTGCAACAACATGGATGGAGATGGAGAGCATTATGCTGAGTGAAATAAGCTTCCTTTTCATTTTGATCATTGTGTTAATGCTAGCAATCTCTTGGTTTGTAATACACCACTCCTAAACTTTGTTATCTTACATGGCCCTGGTGTTGGAGCTCCTCAGACCTTAGGGTCTCTGGGGAAATGCAGGTGGGGCTGAGCAACATCTGAAGGTTTCTTTTGTTTATTATTTTTCAATTACTTACATTCAATATTATTCTGTATTAGTTTCAGAAGCACAGCAAAGTGGTTAGAAAAGCATGTACTTTACAGGGTGGTCCCCCCACGCTTCAAGTAACCACCTGGCCCCATGCCTATTTATCTCGATATTATTGACTATATTCCCTATGCTGTATTATCCCTAAGTGAAAGAAGCCAGTCATAGAAAGACAAATACCATAATAATTTTGCTTATATGAAGGTTTCTTTATTCAGAGGTCATGCTTGGTCTGGAATCAGTGGTGTGGCTGAAATGATTGGATATTGGACAGCATCTCTCTCGCCAAGCAGCTACCTCGTGTGGGTGGCTTTGCTCCCTTATAGCGCAGTAGGTCCTGGATAGTCTGACTTCTTACCTGATGGCTGGTTTCCCCAGTGTGAGCATTCCAAAGGACTCAAGGGGAGGCTCTAAGGTTTCTTGTAACAGAAGCGTGGGAGCCCCAGAAAGTTGCTTCCATCCCATTTTATTGGTCAAGAATATTGCTGGGGCCAGTCTAGATACAAAAGTATGGGAATCAGGCTCCATCTCTCAATGCAAGGAGCATCACAAGTATACAGAGAGAAGGAACTAAATAAAGACAGCCCTCAACTTCTGTGTGAATCAACAGGGATAATGGATCTCAAATGGTACATTATTCAGTGCTTAGATTACATGATGAACACAGTCAAATCATTCTTAAAACTCAAGCTTAGCTTACGTGGTTATGATGACTAGTTCCTTTTTATATTTTCTTTAACATGCATTTGGCCTGACAAATATTTTTTTTTCACAAATGATCCAATTTGATTTTCTCCCCAAACCTTTCTGTTAATTACTCTGTGTATTTCGATTCCCAAATAAAAATAAAGCTCAGGGAATTTTGTGACTTATTGTGGGTCACATAGCACATAGGTAGCAAATGGATGAGAGTAACTCGGTCTGGCTAATAGCAGGACTGAGCTCTGATTTGATTCGCAGTCAGACACATACCTGCAGTTGAAAAACCTGTAAGTATAAGCATGTTCAATTCCATTTTATTATATACGTTTCAGTTTATTAACATAGACCACAAACATGTGGTCTGTCCTTTCTACAAGATATATCATTGCCACAGAAATGATGTAGGTGCTTATGTATTTATTTGAAAACTAGTGGCCCAGTGCACGAAATTTGTGCACATTACAAGGGAATTAATTGGAGGAAATATTTTAATATTGCTATTTGCACTTTCTCTATAACAGAAGTGTCAGAGATGAAAGAAAATTAGTAAAATGTATATGAAAATCTTCCTCCTGTCATAGTCTGGGGCACGCTGCAGGACCCAGAGTCAAGTCCTCACCACCCACACATGCTCAAAATCACATGAGACCCAGACCCAGCCAGCCCCACCCCCATTGGGCAAGATCCAGACCTGGCTAGCCCCACCCTTGTCAAGCCCCACTGGGCGGGGGGCAGCCTCAGGTCCCCCATCAAGCCCTGCTGGGTGAGGGGTGCAGCCTCAGGTCCCCCGGCACAACCTCAGGTCTCCTGTCCTGGCGCTGGGGTGGGGGTGTGGCCTGAGGTCCTCTGGCCCTGTGCCAGGGCAGGGGGCACGGCCTGAGATTCCCCAGCCTGACACCAGGGTGAGGGGGCATGCCTTTAGGTCCCCCGTTAATCCCCGCTGGGCGGGGGACATGACCTGAGGTCCCCCAGCCAGGTGCCGGGGCAGGGAGCATGGCCTGAGGTCCCCTCACCCAGGACAAAGGGCACAGTCTGAGGTCCCCCGTCAAGCCCCGCTGGGCAGGGGACACAGCCTGAGGTCCCCCGCCCTGGCCCGGCACCATGCAGCCTCAGGTCCCTGTTGATTGCTCATTATGGCTCATTACAGGAACCCCACCTCTGCTGTGCATACAGCCATCTTGTGTTACGGGAACCCCACCTCTGCTATGGGTACAGCCATCTTGTGTCAGTGTTACGGCGTGAGGGTCAATTTGCATATTGCCTCTTTCTTATATAGGATGTTGTAGAAATATATACTACATATAGAATATATATACTGCATATATCTTACATACACACATAGAAAGATACATTAGAAATTGCTCAATGTAGTTCATACTGGGGAAATGGGAATGGGTCTATTTGACAAGAAGAAAGGAAAGCCCTTTTATATTTTTTTACTAGTGGCCTGGTGCATGAATTAGTGCACATTGAAAGGAAATTAATTAGAAGAAATATTTTAATATCCCTATTCACCCTTTCTCTATAATAAAAGTGTCAATCAAATTCATGATTGAAATGACAGATCGAAACACACCCATGCAATTGGAACCAGCAAGAGCTTTATATGTATCATGTATGCGTGAGTCAACTTAGCCTTTTATATTTATAGAATAAACTTGCTTAATTAGACCTGCTTTCTGATTTAGCTAAATTTTTTCCAACCCTGTGAAGCATCCCAACTTCTCTTTCAGGTAATTGTCAGCAACACAGCAACAGATATCAACATGAAGCAGATTAATATTGTAGCTCATACAGGGAGAACAAAGGGTAAAATATTTAATTGTAGCAGTGTTTGACTATATTCTGAGCAGTGAGAAAACCTGAAGTCATTTTCAAGATCCACCATTTCTTACTTCTTTTCAGTTGGGTCAAGTTTCTAAACTTTCTAAATCTCTGTTTTCCGGCTAATGAAAAGAAAATAGGATTCTACCAAGTCTCCTATCTACCTACTTCAGAATTTCTGTGAGAATCAAATGAAATGAGGCAAGGGAAAATGCTTCACAAACATTTGGTTGAAGTGTAAAATGTTTGCACCTGGCTATAAAGCATGTTGTATTCCTGGGCTGAAGAAACTCCAAGGAGACTAGTCGCTAGGGAAAGCAAGCCAGGCATTGCTCCATGATGACATTTCCCAGCACCCACAGCCACTGTTTCCAGGCTGGGCTGGGCTGTGGGCCGCATTTTGTGCCATGGGGTCTCGGCAGCATCGGTTGCAATTTGCTGGGCTGTCGCTCCAGGGTGGTGGCAGGGCATGTGTCCCACTTGGGAGAAGCTGGGTGTTGCTTTGTGGGTAACAGGTCTGTGGTGCCGTTTCTTTGTAAATGGCCAGAGAACATCATGGCGGGTCCTGCATTGAGCTTCTGCCCCCTGGTGATCAGTGCATGTTATAGTGACTGATCAGATGGTTAGACACTTAGCATATTAGCCTTTATATATATATTTTTTTCTTAATTAAATCTTTATTGTTCAGATTATTACAGGTGTTCCACTTTTTTTTCCCCCCATAGCTCCCCTCCACCTGATTCCCCACCCCACCCCATTCCCTTACCCCCCACCACTGTCTTCATCCATAGGAGTAAGATTTTTGTCCAATCTCTTCCCGCACCCCTCACACTTGCTTCCCCTGAGAATCGTCAGTCCACTCCCTTTCTATGTCCCTGATTCTATTATATTCACCAGTCCATTCCGTTCTTCAGATTTTTTATTCACTTGATTTTTAGATTCACTTGTTGGTAGGTATGTATTTGATGTCATTTTGTTGTTCATAATTTTTATCTTTACCTTTTTCTTCTTCTTCTTCTTCTTAAAGAATACCCTTCAGCATTTCATGTAATCCTGGTTTGGTAGTGATGAACTCCTTTAGCTTTTTCTTGTCTGTGAAGCTCTTTATCTGACCTTCAACTCTGAATGATAGTTTTGCTGGGTAGAGTAATCTTGGCTGTAGGTTCTTGCTGTTCATCACTTTGAATATTTCTTGCCACTCCCTTCTGGCCTGCATAGTTTCTGCCGAGAAATCAGCTGACAGTCGTATGGGTACTCCCTTGTAGGTAAGGGAGTCTAGGTAAAGTCTTGGTGTAGTTAAGCCTGAATTACTGTTGGTACGCTGGGAGGAATTGACCTCCAGGCCAATTAGCTGTGAGCACTCCCTGTGTCTATAATGGAAGAAGTGCTGCACTGAAGACACGCTTATGGGGCAGGACTTGTTTCAGTGGGGCTTTGGTGCTCACTGAGTCTGCCTCTTGAATGTGTCACTTATGGATGTGAGGAGTTGAAATCTGGTGTCTCACACTGACCACTAGGTACACTGGCTTCTGGATCTCCAATGGGGTGCAGGTCAGCTACTGTCTGAGGCCACTCAGCAGGAGCTACAGTGAGAGCTGCAGTTTTCTCCTCTTTGCTTGGGGTTTGGAGGTTTTGGAGCTGTCTGACCCGGGCTGCAAGTTTTCTAGGTTAAGCTGCGATAGGGCAGGCTTTCTTATGCTAATTGAGCTGCTTGGAGCTTGGGTGGGTTTGTAGGTTGTGTGGGGCGGGGTCTCAGGGCATCACTAGGTTAGGGCGTGGCAAACAGCAATGGCTGCTAGTAAGCCGGCTCTGTGTCCCCGACCGCGTCCTGGAGTCCTGTGCCCCAGTGCCGTAAACAATTATTCCTGCGCGCAGCTCTGCAAGCAAGCCACTCTCACTGGCAGACAGTCCAGCTTCTCCCCGTAGGAGTTTGGGTCCCCTGCGTCTCCCCAGAGACTGGATTTCAGAGTCATCGGGGGCTTGTCTCCGTTCAGGTTGAAAAAAGCAACGCACCCAGTCACCCGCTGCCAGCCCGGATCACGCGCCTCCGTACCTCAGCTTTTCAGCGCTCGTGCATGTCTCAATGCTCTTTTCTCTTTCCTTCTAGTTGTAGAACTTCCACTCAGCCAGCTTTCCCATGGTTCTGGGTGATAGACGTTTTGTCTTTTAGTTGCAGTTTAAATTGTTGTGGGAGGCAGCAGTTTAGGTGTTTACCTAGGCCGCCATCTTGGATTCCTCTCTATATATTATTATTATTATTATTATTATTATTATTTAGTGTCATAGTAGGAGTAGTTCCTATACTGCTTCAGCCCACCCATGAAGATGACTGCCTTGGCCAGGTGGCTCAGTTAGTTGGAGTGTCATCCCATATACCAAGAGGTTGTGGATTTGACTCCCAGTCATGACATATACCTAGGCTGCACCTTTGATCCCCAGTTGGGGCATGTACAGGAGGGAACTGATCAGTGTTTCTCACATCAATGTTTCTCTCTCTCTCTCTCTCAAAATTAATAAAAACATATCCTTGGGTGAAGATTTTAAAAAAAGAAAAAAGATTACTTACAGCTTTGTCTACAGTTCCCATATACATGACTGGCTTTTGACCTCAAGCACCTCAAGCCTTCTCTTTGTCTCTCGGTCTCTGTATCTCCATCTTTAATCTCTTGGTCTCTGTCTATGTCTGTCTCTGTCTCTCTCACTTTTCCCCAGGCTTTTCCTTGCTCTGTTGGCTTTGGCCAGGTTAGAAGCCCCTGGGAGCAGACCTCAACCAATGAGGGGTCAATAATGATGCATAAATACTCTGACCTCTCTGAGGGGTATTCTGCACAGATACTCAGGGGCCCCCATGGGACTGCACCCCAGTTGCCACAGCTGTGCTCTGCCATTCACACCTCTTTTACTGGTATTCTCCCCTTCCCTGTCTCACTTCCCACTTCCTCACCAAATAAATGGCCTGTGTCTGAATTCTTGTTCTAGCATCTGCTTTGGTGAGAACTCAAATAAGGCAACTACTATTGGACTTTTTGCTTTGTGATAATGTAACTTTCACATAAGCAAACAAACAAAAATCCCACTACATTTAAATGAATAAAACTATTAAAGAGTGCAATGTTTTCAGGCACCAGTGTGGGAGGCATTATCTCCATGTACATACTGGGCCTGTGGCCAAGGCTCTGCGTAGCTTCCACCCATGGACACAAACACATCCTAAGGCCACTGCTGAGCTTTCGGAAAACCAGACTCTGGGCAGAGGCCTGTCCAGCAAGGCTCAGAGAGCAGGATTCTGTGTGCACTGAGTCGCAAAACTGTAGCTTGACTTGCTTCTCTGTTTCCCATCCCCACCCCCTCTCACAACCTCTTTGATTTAATGCTGCTTTGTGCCATTACTAAGGGATGATTGCTTCCCCGAGCTCACAGGATGGGCCCAGAGGCCCCGGATTCATCGTCTGTCTCTGACACTGTGCCCTTCGCCCTGGCCCTGAGGAGCTGAACAAAGTCGTCTCAAGATTACAGGCCATTTCAGCCTGATCAGGGGTTACAGCCCCCACTTTTTAACATCCTGCTTTTATTTGCAGGCTATGAAGTGTAATAGTTCACCATTTTGGTTTAAGTATCACCATAAAAGTCAGCGAGATGGAACAGGCAATAAGTAGTTCTTTTACATAGCATGGCTGAGGCTGGGGCTTGCGTCCTCATTAACCCACAGAAATGGCTCTGAGATAAAATGCCGGTGGGCGCTCCTTAGCATCCGGGATCAATCAGCACTGGTGGAGTCCACCTCCTCCTGACCCCTGTGCCTCACTCCGTCCCTCCCTGGTGCTGATGATAAGCCAGGTGGGAAAACAGGAAGGCAGAGAGAGATGAACATCAGACGGGGATTCTGGATGTGTGTGGATGAAGCATCCAGCTTTGGTTTGAAAAGTGAAAAATGATTCCCAATACAGAGGTGTTGACCCAACAAGATACCTCTTCGTGCTATTCACTGGGCATCAGATATTCTAAGTAGCCAGAATCTGTCCCAAAGGCATGAAATAAGTAAGCATATGCCACAGTCTCAATGTTTGTATCTGCCTCAAAATTCATGCTAAAATCCTAACAACCCACGTGATGGTATGAGGAGGTGGTGCTTAAAACCTGAGGGTGCAGCCCTCATGAGTGGGATCAGTGCTCTTATAAAGCACACTCCACAGAGCTCCCTAGTCCCATCCTCCAGCTGAGGACACAGCACGAAGTCTGCATCCAGAGCCCAACCAGTCTGGCACCCTGAGCTCCAGCCTCCAGCCTCCAGAACTGTGAGAAGTAACTTTCTGTTGTTAAACAACAGAGCAGCTCCAATGGATTGAGACAGCACCGCATGACAAGACAATCTCATTCTCCTTATCACGGTGGCATTGGCTTTTGTCATAATTCCAGGGGAAATTTTCTACAGAACACCCATTCCTTGGTTCTATGAACAAAAAGAGTTCCTTAGTGAAATAATTTATGGAAAAAGGTTTACCAAGGATTTTTACTATATAGAACTTAGGACTCTAAGAGCTTTAATATGCAGTACCAATCATTTTTATTCGAACCTTTTCTCAAGAAATATCTCCTAGAGTTCAAGTTTCATGCCTTATTGGCATAAGGGGACCCTACCAACCCTGCCCCAATGTACACACAGATGATGCAGAATCTTACCCCATCCATGATGACTGGACACTTTAACACACCGGAAATAAGCACTCACTGCACTAAAAGATACATGTCCTCCCTTTCTTTTACATCTGTCACTCAAACACTAAGGTTCCCATCACTCTTGCCCAATTCTACACCTCCTCTAAATGACAGAGGAGGACTTACAGACAAGACAAATTATATCTCAGTTATCCTTATAGCCAAGCCATTATTTTCTAAAGGATTATTATTTCATCTCCCTTTTCTCTCTCAGCCCTCAACTCCTTATTTGCTCTTTTACCCAATAGACTTCATTTTTCTTAAAACAGAGAGATCTATCCTAATAAAAGGGTAATATGCAAATTGACCATCACTCCAACACACAAGATGGCCGCCCCCATGTGGTCAAAGATGGCTGCTCCCATGTGGACACAAGATGGCCACCACAAGATTGCCTGCAGGGAAGGGCATTTGTGGGTGATCAGGCCAGCAGGGGAGGGCATTTGGGAGGGACCAGGCCACCAGGGGAGGGCAGTTGGGGGCAATCAGGCCTGCAGGGGAGGGCAGTTAGGAGGGACCAGGCCACCAGGGCAGGGCAGTTGGGGGCAATCAGGCCTGCAGGGGAGGGCAGTTGGGGGGGACCAGGCTGGCAGGAGAGGGCAGTTAGGGGCAATCGGGCTGGCAGGGGAACAGTTAGGCATCAATCAGGCTGTCAGGGAGTGGTTAGGGGGTGATCAGGCTGGCAGGCAGAAGCAGTTAGGGGCAATGTGGCAGGCAGGCAATCGAGCAGTTGGGAGCCAGCAGTCCTGGGATTGTGAGAAGGATGTCCAACTGCCCCACGGGATTGGGCCCAAACGAGCAGTCAGAGATCCCTTGAGAGGTCCCAGATTGGAGACGGTGCAGGCTGGGCTGAGGGAACCCTCTCCCCCCATGCACAAATTTCATGCACCAGGCCTCTAGTCCTTTATAAAATGGCCTATTAAAGAGACAATTCAATACATTTTCTCCCATGACCAAAACTTGATAGGTCCTCAGTACATGTTATTGTCTTGTCCTATATTTCCTTTCCTTTATTTTCTTTAAAAAAATTTTTTTTCTAAGGGTTAAAGCTCTTCAAAGTGATTATCAGATTCAATGGGACTTAAGGGCCACACTAACCCAAGTTGCCATACAACTTCTTATTTTCATATTCATTCCAGACAATGCTAATCAAATGTGGCATAATTTACCTCTTTACTTCCCTCCAGATAATTTCTAGGGATCCAATAGATTGGACCTGAGAGATAAAACTTGTTTGGCCTTTCTGTCTTGGAATCTTGTTTTCTTAAAAAAACAAACAAACAAACAAACAAAAAACAGTACTCTTGAAATGTCTTTCCAATCATCTTTCTCTTTATTCATAAAGGTGAAATCATGGTCATGTGATTGTCTCTTAACAGATATACATTATTTAGGCCAGAGAAGCTATTCTGCTGGCCCTTGTGTGGTCTTTAATTTGCAGAAATGCCTCTTTTGTTCAATATCTTTCAAGTTGTCAAACATCTCCTTTTCTGGTCTATAGTTACCATCCACCGGTCTCATTTGCCTATCATGAGGTAATGGGGTAAGGGGTAGCATCATTCACCAGCTCCAGAGCTTGAGCCAAGTAGAGAAATATCTGCGCTACTAAGTCCATGGCTATGAAACAGTCATTTTTTAATAGTACAAAAATGCAACAGGATACTACAGAAAAGTCTGTTCTTTGAATACCAAAGAAATAACGCATGCTCCTGCATCAGTAAATAAATACATGATAACTAGAATGGGGCAGGTCAACCTTTAATATTACTAACTAGAGGCCCAATGCACTAAGATTTGTGCAAGAATGGGACTTCCTTCCCCTGGCTGCCAGCACTGCCTTCGCTCTGGCTGGATCCACCTTTCCACCTTCCCACACTGCCCAGAGGCCAGGAGCTGCTGGGGCAGTGCAGAACGCCCCCAGCTGCTCGGTGTCTGGGTATGCAAATTAACCCACCATCTTTGTTGGGTTAATTTGCATATTCACTCCTAATTGGCTGGTGGGTGTTACGAAGGTACAGTCAATTTGCATCTTACTCTTTTATTAGTGTAGATTGCAAAACCAAACTTAGTGTATCAATGCAGGCAGCTTCTTCTATGTCAGCCTAGATTCTGTATTAAACAAGGCTGTATCTTGAAGTCATCCTTCAGTAGTTCACTGCCCACTTGTAGTTAAAGAAGAGAGCCAAGATGGTAGCCTCTATCACCCACACACAGAAGAATCAGGACCTTAACCATCAGTGATAACTTAACACTTGGACACATCAGAACCCAACACTCTACTGCATAAAAATGCACACAAAATCTGGTCCTTGCATCTGCAGTTAAATATAACTAAGGTTCCCATCACTCTATGCCTAATTCTTGGCTCCCTATAAATGATAGGATGAGGGTTGTAATCAAGCCCCAAATTCTAAGCTCTCTGCCAAAGCAGACCTTTATCATATTTTCTCTGCATGGCTATATTTCTGTTTTATTTCCTTCAATTCCACTCTCCCTCACTTGTTCAACAATTTTGCATTTTTGCCCAATTTTGCTTACTCTAGTAAAGTTTAAGTTCCTCACTTTCTTCTCCATTATATTCTTGGTTTAACCTCTGTGACTATTTCATTTATTCCCTTTAGCAATGGTGCTTCCATCAAGCTTTTATTGGTACTAACTGGGCTTCCTCTGGCATGTGCAGGGGGACCAAGAAGCTGTGTTTTGTTTCTGTTTTTTTGTTTTGTTTTGTTTTGCCAACCATTTACAGAGACTTCAAAGGATATAACTGCAGCATTATTCTTACTGCCATCATTTTGCCAAGAATAACATTTCTAATAAATTAATAGCAGCAGATTCTTACCAGAAAAATTATCAAGGTCTCATCAAAGAACCATTTCATTGTCCTTTCCGCTAAAGGTCATCTTATTGCCCTTTCCCCCAAAGGTTTGCCTTCATGGGTACCTTCACCATTTACTAATTTTATCTGTGCTTGAGGAAACTTGACTTTTTCATCCTTGAATAATTCCTCTGAACTGTTAGATATGTCCTGGGCTTCATATGTGCAATATTAGGATGGTGCATTTTCCCACAGCATTAAGGATTCAAGCTGCCACTATCCATCCTCGGATGACTAATATAGGTTGGTTTGTGTCCTCTTAGTGTAAGACATCCTCTGAGACATGGATAAGATTTAGCTTACACCCAGTCCTCCTATATCACAGCACAACTAAAACCTCCTTGACCTGGTGATGTTATGATTGCAATCCCTTGTCTTGGGCCTTAGATGACAGAACAAAACAACATGAAGACCAACAGGGCAGAGCTAAGGGCAGTGGATGTCCAGAAATTGAATCAGCCACTACTGTCTTCCTTAAGTTAACCTCTTCAGAACTCCCTAGGAAGATGAATTTCCTTCCTTGGACACAATGATCATTTCTTTATTGTATGTAGTTATGCTTCCCCCCTAGAGCTAATATCCCCACTGCTGGTTTGTGGACATCTATTTGTCCATCTAGTTTCTAAATTATTTACCTGTGTACTCATCCAGATATCTAGGATTGCTAAAGTCTGAACTCTGAATTACAGAGGAGGTGTTATTTAATTCAACATGATTTAAAGTGTCACACAATCTGTCTATATTTGGCAATATCTACTCTCCTGGCATCACACAGAGCCAGACACCGCCTAAGGCCTTATGTTTCCTGTTTGACTTAGCAACCTGTACAAATGTCTCTTTTCCATATTATCAATGTGTCTTTAATAGTCTGGCAATTCCTGAAGCAGTCTCAGTTTGATTTGAATAGGAACCATTCTGCAGGCTGTGGTATGAGAGGACCCAACTGGCTCATACAACCAAGTAAAATTTCAAAATACACACATGCACCCAGAAGACTATCTTTCATGCCTTTTGAAGAACACTCATCCTTAATTGTAACTTATATGTAAGAACTTGACATGTGTTTAAGAACACATGATCTGATAATGGATCTTTCAATTTTGTGTTTGTTTTTGTTTTGACGTAGGATGGTATACAGGTGCGATTTACTAAAATAAGTGTTGTAACAATAATGAACTTTTTTTTTTGCTATTCCATACTGTCTTTCACTCTCTATCAGTAAAATGTTGGCCACAAATAGTTTCTACAACCCTCCTTGAAGGCTTCCAACAACCAATCACATAGCTGTCTCTATGCACCACATTAGCTGTGGAAAGAATAACTGTGTTCAGGAAGACATTAGGGAGAGTCAGAACCACTCTTTTAGGGTTAAAATCCCATTGGGGTAGCCTTGCTGAGCCTTTCAGACTAGAAATTCAGACACCCAACTGGTATCATGTCTGCCAACTGGGTAGACATAAAGTAGCAATGAGGAGTAACATGAATGGAGCCTAGAAAAAATGGGACAAAGAAGCAAGATGGCCCAAATTATTCCCCAGACTAGATAAAAGTACCCTTTAAGCTTACCCATCCTAAAATTCACTGAACAACTTTCTAATGCCTGACGCAGTTTTTGTTTTATTTTGGCAGCAAGAAAAAAGAAGTGGAGGAAGAGATTCTTGGTAATAAACGGAAGTAACCTACTCACCTGGAAAATAGAGGTGACTCAGTCAATTGATTCAGTGTTATCTGGTTTATACATCCATTGTTGATGAGTTTGATACTGTGAGTTATTTCTAAGATTTTGCTCATCAGATGAACAACAACCAATCAAATATTTCAGGACATGAAAAGTTGAGGGGGCTGTCACTTCTTTACCCTGGCCTATTGAATGCCCTCGTTGAAGGAATTTGAATCTTGAGCCAAGTATAAAAATTATAAATCATTGGAACTGAGTCTAGAGACACTTTTTGAGACTTTCCATGAGTTCCTGCCTCTGAGATCTCTCCTGGCTTATGTCCTTCTCAAATCCTGGCACTTCCCTGAACTATTCACTGCATACCTCAAAAAAAATTTTTTTCATTTGCTTCCATTCGCCTGATATGGATTCTATTTCTTGCAACCTCGAATCATAAGTCACTCAGGAGCCATGAGGCCTTTCCATTGAGGTACAAATTGAGGCACTTGAAAGCCACAATGTGTGTAACTGGATTTCAGGACCCAGAGGCAGATAATTAACCTTTTATTAGGAAGGCTATGAACCCTGCCTCCTCCTCCCCAGGCAGAGACAAAGAGTTCTCCACCTAGGCCTGGCTGAGCAATGCGATTGTGTGAGCCCACATGCGTTTGCACAGGAAGGAGCTGCTGGAACTTGCTCAGGAGGCCCTGGCCAGCACCAAATGCTAGAAGGCCCAGGAGGAGGGCCCAGCCTCACCCTGGGCGGTCGGGTGGAAATAAACTGTGTCTACCGCCTGGTTCTGGCAGCAAAAGCAGCACCAGCACCAGAGAAGGTTCGGACTCCAGACCCCCCAAAACCAGGAAATTCCAAGCTGGAGCTAAAATTGTAGCTGGCCTCTGCAGCCGTGTTCCCAGCTCTCACACTCTGCAGCCTCAGCACAGCATGCATCCACACACCAGCCTGCCCACGTGGGTTGAATTATGGAGGCACAGGATGGCTGAGGCCAAGGCCCTCTGTAACTCTCCCACTCTCTGAACCCTGGGGCGAGAGGGATCCTTCACCCTCCGCGTGCTTGAATGCTTGGACTGAGCTAGCCGTTCATTTTAACCATGGCATCAGAAACAGATGGGCCAGGCACCGAACTACAGATTTAATGAAAATTATTTATCCACTCTTTCCAACAACATTTTGATCAAAGCCATATTATCCTCATTTTACAGCAGTTGCCCAGGGTTATGTGATGGGTATTTGCCAGGTTAGGAATCTGAGCCTGGATCTCATATGTTTGAAGCCCAGGTAACTATTTGATACTTTCTAACCTATGAAACTGAACAAAATTGAACTGATGCTAGGCTCCAGGGCCCTTTTTAAATTATAAAACCAGACTAGATGTTTCTATTGAAGGTCAGAAGATTTTCCTCTGTCCTGGCAAGGTCATTGTCATTAGTAGAAATGATCAATTCAGAAAGGATATGACTTGTAGGACAGAGCCTGGATGAAGAATTAGGAACCCAATAGAATCCAAAGCCACGGCTCTGTGTGCATGATATAGGTTCTAACATTCACTTTCCTTGTGTTTTCACCCCCTTTATTTATAATACTGGGCATAACAGTGTACACTGCAATAGTAGTGTACTGTGTGAATAAGACAATGACCAATAGAAAAGTAAAGGGAGGGGCTATGTGCCCCATTTGTGATAAATTTTTACCACTAACAGTATTTAGACATGACACAGTAGGGGGATTTTAGCTGCATGATTGTTTTAAATTTTTTCTGTAGACAGTGCAACTGTTACAGCCTGCAGAAGGGAGTGGTGTGGCAGGAGTTCGGACACCTCCCAACTCTCCTAATTCTGCATGTCCCTAGATCAAGGAATTTACCCGAAAAAAAATGCAAGGCTACTACTAGAAAAGAAGTTATAGCTCATGAACACCAATTCATCACTCACAAATTCAGAAACTGAAGCCTCTACAAGAGAAGTGGTTTGCCCAGGATCACATAGTAAATCAGTGGCATGGTGAAGGCTGAAGCCAATCTTCTCCAAATAAAAGGGAATTTCAGAACAGATGCAAAATGTTATTTATCATACCAGTGTCCCAGGGCCAGAAGACAACTCCCAATATTTCCTAGGAATCCAGGCACTTCTGACTCTGGCCCTCAGGGAGGGAGCATTGGACTTGGGTTCCAAAGACTTGGCTCAAGTCCTTGGGTGCTGACAATCTCATTGGGGAGAGGAGACAAGACATGAACAGTATTCACACACTATAATGTAGAAATGCCTGCCCAAGTTACCAACACAAGCAGCATCACAACACAGCACATGATGAGTTGTCGAATTTGTGAAACAAGAAAGTAGGAGAGCAATCACTCTCCTCTGCCATGAAGCCCTCCCAGCTCACCCCAGGTCTCTATGCTTTCTCCCTAAGCCCTTCATCAGAAACTTAAACAGGCAGTTACCTTGGCCATTACACTGTGTGGCCAGATTATTATGATCTCTGAACGCATAATAACCTGGCCACTCAGTGTATATCCTATATAATAAAATGCTAATTTGCAAATTGTCTCCTCAACCAGGAGTTTGACCATCAGACAGGCTGGCCAACAGCCCATGTCCCCTCCCCCTGGCCAGGCTGGCCGGACCCCACCCATGCACGAATTCATGCACTGGACCCCTCTCTCTCTCTTTCTCTCTCTCTCTCTCTCTCTCTCTCTCTCTCTCTCTCTCTATATATATATATATATATATATATATATATATATATATACTGAGTGGCCAGATTTTTATGCGTTCAGAGATCACAATAATCTAGCCACTCAGTGTATATGTTTAGGAAACATGATGGGGTAAGGGAAACAATAAGAGATGTTGAGTCAATAGACTTATGTTTATACCTCATCTCTGCCACATGCCGATTGAATGACCTTGGATGAGTTTCTTTACCACTGAGACTATGTTTTCTCTTCTGCAAAGAGGGAGCAGTAATCCACACTTCTCATAGTGGTTGAGAGTTAAAAGAGAAGCTAGTAGGAAGCATACACCATTATGCTTGGCTCATGGTGAACACAGAGTCACTTCGTTTTCTTCAATAGGAGTGCTTTCTCCTTGAGGGTAAGCTCAGGCCTTATACAACTTACCATCTCTCCTGGCTCCTTCGAAAGTCCATTTTGTTTTAACAGAAGAAAGTTGGATTTACACTCCTTTTCACTGAACATCCATCAGAATCTGAGTTGAGTCTCTTGATAGCCCATCATGGCCCCAGGTCCACTCTGTGGCTCCATCATGGTCTAATGCACTCATGCCAAAACTAAAGAAGAAAAATTACTCCCTCAAACATCTCAGAGCCCCAGTGTTTTTACTGGTGGTCTCTGTATGATGACCTCTACAGCATATTAATTTCCTCAAGACATATAACCTGATAGGAAATTATGAACTTAATAAAATAAGTGAAATTCTCATGGTAGAACCTGACAAATTAGTTCCCCTTATAGAAAACTATCACTTATCATTATAGCCATAGAGTGCTATACCACAATTAGTCAAAAGTACTGAACTGTTTATAAAAAAGATTACCTTTTTAATTACTAACATTTTATTATGTATTACCATAAAAAGAATGTTTTACTTCTCTATAACGTGTGTATGCGTTATATATGTGTGTGGTCATCTTACTAAAGGGCAAAAGGCATTAATTTATTTTCTGATTACGATGGGATTTATACAAATTGTGGAAAAGACAGTATACCAGTCAGTCAGTGTCCAACGAGGAGACAAAAAACACGTAATAATTTAAACAGGAAACGTTTAAGACAAATAATTACTAAGTTCAACGTGGAATTACCTATAAAGGTAAAAATAATTTCATAGAATGCAGTGATGGCAGAATGGGAAGCAGCCCCCAGCTCTAGGGTGAGGCAGAGATCCCCAGGAAGGGGCAGATCTGGGAGACCCTGCAATTGCCAGAACAAAGATCCAGATCGGATCTGGTTCGCATGGTGCTGCTTTGGTCCCCTGGATGGTGAAGCTCCTTGAGGTGTGCAACTCTGGGTGCCGGGGTAAAATATCATGCCCCGGGGGTAGTGTGGTAAAACGCCCTGGAGGTGAGCATCACTGGGTGTCCCGCTAGCCACCTAGTAGACTCAATTCCAGAACCTGGTTCCCTTTCCGGTTTAGTGTCTCTCCAGTGCCCTCTACTGACATACCTTACCATTGTATTGGTTGGCAAAGGAACAGTATTCCCGTGCCATAAGCATGGTGACTAGAAATGGATGGATAGCTGAGAGACACAAATTGATAACTTAACACATACAACAAAATGTAAGAAAATAAATTAACATCACCAATAAGCCCAACGCCCCACAAAAATTATTGTCGATCTTTCCAAATATCAACCCCCTTCCAAAACTTTTATTTATGTGGAAGTGGGTGGTATCTTTTCATAGATGTTTTTACATAACTAAGATTATATTTTATATATGATTTATCTTTATTGTTTTTTTACTTAACATCATAGCATAAGTAGTATTTTATATCATGAAAATTCATTTAATGTCATTTTATTGAGTGCATAATATTCCAAAATTAGCCTTCAAATTAATAAGAAAAATGTAACACCTTAATATAAAAAAGGCCAAATGACTCTTCACTAAATATAAATTACAGCCATTAAACAAAGAAGAGGAACTGTTAAACCTCTTTAATAATCAAAGAAAACTATCCTTGTGATAAAAAATACAGCAAAGCTGGGCATTCGCTTGTGATCATGCTGGTTTTCTTGTAGAAACATCTGCGTTATTACTCAAAGCAATTTCACACAATGACAAATCTTTAACTCCAAAACTTACTTTTCTTTAAGTGAGAATGGCTGTCAATCATAATTTTTCAAATTATGTGAGTGAGACGTTGGTATGTTCTAAAAAGGCAGATGGAAACCATACTGCGGCCTTCATCTCTCCCAGGGTTGCCTCCAGCAAAATGATTTGGAATGGTTTTTAAATGTCTTCCCTGGAGAAGGATTCCCAAAAGGCTTCTTCTAGACTAAACCTTTGGCTCTTCTTGGCACAATGCCTGCAGTGGTCGGGCCCTGGGAAATGCTGAGGATCTCAGCAGGGGAGATGCAACTCAAGGGAGAGGCCCAGTTCCAGGCCCATCGTGACTCCAAATTTGTTTGTACTCTGGCCTCAGCACTGAGAATGGCCAGTCCCCTGACTCTGCTGTGGACAATGAAAGAGCCATGTCATTCATTTATGAAGCTGCCACTCCCCATCCGCAATGCCCATTTACATCTGTAATAGTGGAAACTGGATTTGGAGAGTACCAGCTCCTTCACTAAAATGCTGTATGATCATGGATAAGTTACATAGATCCATGAATGTTGACCTTCTCACCTGGAAAATTGGGTCAGTGCTTGCTTTATCTATGTCACTGGATTAGTTATTGGGAGAAATACAACTAATTTCAAGGCAATGTGCAAAATGCTTTAGACTCTGAAATGTCTGAAACAAACCAGACAATTTGGATTCAAATCTAGTTTCCACAGCTGTGCATCCTTGAAAAAGTTCACTTACCCTCTGAGCATTCAATTTTACCATCTGTAACATGGAAATAATTTCTTAAAGAATTATTATGAGAATTAAATTATATAACACATGCATGCACTATCAGAAAGCCAAAAACTAGTTTACTACTTAAGCATTCTTTCCTGCAGTCTCTTCTTAATTCTATCATGCCTTCAATGCTTGCTCTCTCAGTTCTACCAAGCAGCATTTTGTAATTTATGTTTTTGGTACTTTTGATATCGCTGGACACATGAATGGAATTTTTCTAGCATAACTCTCATCTCTCTGAGGTCTGGGGTTATATTCCCACACCTCTCACTCATTTATTTACTTATTCAACAAAAAATTATTGAGAACCTACTAGATCCTAGACCTTGTGCCAGGCCCATGAGATATAATTACAACCTAAACTCAGTCTTGGTCACTTACATCCCAGTGCTCAAGTTCTAACTTGGAAGACAGGCAAGTTCACAAAGTAACAAATAGGCAATAAAATCAAGAATAAGGTTCTATGGGAAATAAAGTTAGATGGGATTAGTTCTTCCTACCAGGATTAAGACAGTTCCGCTGGGTCATTTGATCACAGCTATGAATGTACTGGCAGGTGAAGAGGAAAAACAGTATCCTAGGCCCAGAAAAAAAGATGGTTCAAGGGCATGAGCACACATGACCTATTCAGGAGAGGTTGGACAGCTGACTCCGGCAAAAGTAAAGGGAATATAAGAAAGAATGGCTGCAAAAGTTAAGTAAGAAAAATGGCAAGGACCAGAAGGGACTTTGAAACTAGATGAAGAATTTGGATGTCTTCCTAGAAATTAGGGGTTTGAAACATGTGGCCACCAGACAGGCCTAATCTAATGAGGTCAGTGTCTTTAGAGTTTCCGTTGAATATGGGGCATGCATTACCTATTTAGCCACAGAGCCCACCATGCCTTATTGCCTTACACTGAACCCCTTCCCACATATCCCTAAGGGATTTGAGTTTGCAACTCTGCTTTGTCTCAGTGAGCTGCTAAAGAGTTTACACCAAGTATTGACTTCATCAAACCCCTCTGGATACTGTGAGGAGAAGATATGGTGTGTAATAGGATGTAAGATTGTGGATGAAAAGAGCAGCTAAAAAGCTACTGCAAGAAAATGAAAAGGATTTTTAAAAGTAAGTGTTTGCAAGGAGTGGAATAACCAAAACTTTCATACACTACAATTACTAAAAGTACCAATGGGTAGAACCATGTGGCAAACTTTTTGGTAATATCCATTAAGTGAGCATCTGCAGGCCTTAGGACCCAGCAAGTCCATCCCCAGATACATTCCCAACAGTCTGTGCACATTTGTGCACCCAAAGTCATGTACAAGACTGTTTATAGCAGTGATATTCCTAATAACCCCAAACTAGACCCCGCCCTGGAATGCATAGCACATAGTAGATAAATAATTTGCTGCATCATCATACAATAGGTTGCTTACCTTACAATCTATTGTTGTATTTATGATCTATGGGTATGCACAATATGTGTACCATAAATACTGTAACATAATATTGACTGAAAGAAGACAAACTCCAAATGTTACATGCCAGATGAGTCTGCTTATACAAAGTACCAAAGCAGGTAAAACTAAAATTGACTATTAGAGAGTGACTACCTTTGGTGGGGAGCAGTGCAGGTTGGGAAAAGGGTGACGAGAGGGCTTCTGGAATGCTGGGTTGCTCTATTTCTCAATCTAAGAATCAGTTTATGGGTGTGCTCAGTACATAAACTGGGAGAAAAGTGCACATATGAATGCACTTTTCTGAATATACTTCAATATTAAAAGTTTTACAAATTCAAAAAAATAAGTTTGAGGTCACTACAA
This sequence comes from Corynorhinus townsendii, assembly GCA_026230045.1. Lineage (NCBI taxonomy): Eukaryota > Metazoa > Chordata > Mammalia > Chiroptera > Vespertilionidae > Corynorhinus > Corynorhinus townsendii. Next base: position 21,490,443 of record JAPDVU010000007.1, read on the forward strand.
ATAATACTATGTTAATGGACCAGTTGAAAATTAATAGAACCTTAACGAGGGAGATAACTGTAATTAACTACTCATTTATTCATCCATTCATTCATTCCATTTTTGTTAAAGGTCTACTATACATCAAACACTCTACTAAGTGCTAAGGACTCCAAAAGCTACAGCACATGGGAGGAGAGGGCTGTTAAACAATCAACCACTCAACTAAATACTTTCAGTGAGGAAAAGGCGGTTGTTATATAAAACAAGGTGATGAGATACAGTGCAAGTGGGCTTGGTTAGGATCAAGGTGATGAGATACAGTGAGGGGCTTGGTTAGGATTAAGTACTTCCGGGCGATTAAGGGTGATAAGACTCACAGGCTGTGAGTGTATCCAACACCAGCAGTGAGCCAGGATTTCAACAACACTCCCCTAAGGAAGGGACCACGTGCAATAATGAGGCACGATCCCCATGTCATAGCCCACAGCACTTTCTCAGGACAAACCGATGATGCAGGGCTCATAGTGCCATCGTTGGGCACTAGGAAGTGTCTTTTGCTGTGAGCTTGCACAATTTTCAATGGACACTCTTTACCACTACTTGTCCTTTTTTATAGGATCCTCAACTCTTTGCGCCCAAAGTGGATTATATCCCAAGGAAACCAGACAGCCTATCTAACAAACCCTTCATCTCAACATTTTTAAAAATGTTTTTCTCTCCAGCTCCCTGCCAATTCTAATCATTATTGGCATTTCTTTGTTACCAGGGCTTTTTCAACCAACATTACTTTGGAAATATTTCTTAAAATTTATTTTTTTTATTTTTAATATTTGAATCATTTTAGATTTCACACTTATTCTAAACTTCCAACTAAGCCTTATGTGAGTTAGTAGACTCACTGGAAGAAAAGGTACACATATTTTTTTGAGGACAGACTAGCATTAAAATGGAAGGTTCTAGTTTTAATGATATTACTGGAGCCTCTAAAAATAAATATGCCATATAAATGTAAACTTCTAATCACAGTTTTTCATGGTGGAGCAAACAGCAAAGACAACTTGAAAATAGCTCAGCTTTTCAGAAGGAGTTATTGCCAGACTGGATTTGGTTTCAAGAATATTGGTTCTCCAGTCTGTCCACACATGTCCAAAGCCAACATCTGTTGAGGGCCCAGCTTAGATATGAGCACATCCATGAAGACTTTTCTGAAAACCTTAGCCAGAAATGCTTTCTCCTAGCCTAACTGTACCTTCCTCACACATAATCAGATGAGGGCACATCTATCTCCCCACCTGGTCAACGAGTGTCTTGAAAAAGGGGACTGTGGCCCTAGCTAGTATGGCTCAGTTGGTTGAGCATCATCTGTGCACTGAAAGGTTGCCGGTTGGATTCCCAGTTAGGACACATGCCTGGGGTGTAGGTTAAATCCCTATTGGAGTGCATGCAGGGGGCAACCAATTGATGTGGGTGTTTTTTTTTTTCTTCTCTCTCTCTCTCCCTCTCTCCCTTTCTCTCTCTCTAAAATCAATAAAAACATATTTAAAACAAGAAAAAAGAGCGACTGTGGCTGTGTTAGCTTTGTATTTTCCACAACAGAGGTCCCAAGAACCCCATAAGGAGAGTCTCATAACTACTCACTTTTTGCAGGTGAGGATATTAGAGCATGGAGGCATTAGGTAACTTCCTTCCTCAGAGCTAGAACTGAGCCCCAGGGGGTTTCCTTCTAGGAGAGGCTCATATCTTTGGTGCCACTTAGCCTCTTACCTAGCACAGTGGAAGTTCATAAACACGCGTTGAATGAGTTGGCCCCAGAGCATGGCAGTGACTGTGAATTGGTTTAGACAGAAGAAAATAGGAAGTGAATTCCAGCCTCACAAGTGCCTTGTGGTGGGTTTAAGAAAATGAGGGTCTTCATTCCAAGACTCCAGTGACCTCCTTGCTGTGATGTATCCTCTGAGTGCCACGGTGCTCCCAGGAGCATGACACCCTCTGACCAGTGGTCATATAACCACTGTCTCCTATAATGTCCATCCAGCTGCTTGAAGGACTCCCTGAGGAGCAGGCTGTGAGGACAGGTGGGCCTCTCAGAAGGGAATGGATACACACTTAAGCAGTTGGCAGAGATGTGTGTTTTCCATTCCCTTTATTAACTCCCAGTGACTTCCATTATAAAAATGAAGATGCATCCCCATGGGATCAAACATTTGGCCCCACTACTAGACAAAAATGACCTGTACAAAGGAAACAAATCCTTTCCAATCAGCTGTTTAAAAGAAAGATGGTAATGGATGAGAAAGACCCGAAGGAAGAATGGGAATGATCTTCAGAGAGCAATGGTGAACTACATAAAACATTAAGCAGGAAAAAATACCTTTTAGGAAATGAAAAGGAGGAAGTAGGCCCACCAAAGGAGCTGAAGCCAATGTGGACATTCATTTATTCATTTACCTTTTCACGCGTTTATTCATTTATTCAATGTGTACCACTGTTGTGTGCTGTAAGCACTGTGCTCCATACTCACAAGGAAAAGGCAAACTAGAAGACGCTCAGGGTGTGACATGAGGAAGACTGTGTTCTGGTGGATGTGGGGGTGCTATGACACCTTCTAGCGTCAGCAGTGAGGGGCAGCACAGGAGGGACTCTGGAATAGGATATGTGGGCAGGAATCCTGTCCTACAGCAGACCAACTGTTACCCTGAGCAAGGTATTCAACCTCACTCTACCTCCGTATCCCCATCTATAAAGTAGGAATAGTCTCTGAAACAAAAAGGTTATTATAAGGATTAAATGAATTAATATTGGTACATCAGTTGAAAATGAAATATACATGCAGTTCTAACACTTATTACCTATAAGAGATTGGGGGGAAAGTCAGCTTATTCATCTATAAAATGGGTAAATTACACATCTCAAGATTAAATATATGAAAATCATAATATATATATTCACACACACACACTAGAGGCCTGGTGCATGGATTCATGCACTGGTGGGGTCCCTTGGCCTGGGCTGCAGGGATCAAGGTGAAACCAGCTCTTTGACATCCCCCGACGAGTCCTGGATTATGAGAGGGCTCAGGCCAGGCTGAGGGACCCCACAGGTGCATGATTGGGGCCAGGGAGGGACCACGGGAGGGCTTCAGGGTGTGTCTGGCCTGTCTTGCCCAGTCCAGAGCTGGATCCCAGCAGCAAGCTAACCTACCAATCGGAGTGTCTTCCCCCTGGTGGTCAATGCACATCATAGCAACTGGTCGAACGGTTGGACACTTAGCATATTAGGCTTTTATTATATAGGATATTCCATACCATATATACACACCACATATATCTATACATATGTATGTATAAGATAAATATACAAAGTACTTGAGAGTGCAGTGCACCCAGAAACACTCAAGTAGCTAATGTTATCTACTAAGTCAAGATCTATCATATCAAATTTAGATAATTTTATTATTTTATAAGTATTTAATAGGAAATGAGACAGAAAGAGGTAATAAATTATACACACACACACACACACACACACACACACACACACACACTGGAGGCCCAGTGCACCAATTCGTTCATGGGTGGAATCTGGCCAGGGGAGGGGCCGCGGGTGATTGGCCAGCAGCCAATTGGGGGTGCGGAGGGCTGTGGGTGATGGGCAGGCTGACCCCACCCCCAAATTGGGTAGGGGGGCTGATTGGGGGTCAGCAACCAGGGGGAGGGGCCGTGGGAGGTTGACATGCCATCCCTGCCCCCAATTAGTGTGGGGGGCCAGTCTGGGGTGGGGCCAGGCAGGGGGAGGGGCTGCTGGGGGTTGGCCAGCCAACCCCACTCCCAATTGGGCCAGTTCACTGGCTGCAGTGAGCATCATAGCTCCTGGTCATTCTGATCATTACAGCATTCTGGTCACTGGCTTTTATGTATACACTAGGGGCCCGGTGCACGAAATTCGTGCACTGGGGGGGGGGTGTCCTTCAGCCCAGCCTGCCCCCTCTCACATACTGGGAGCCCTCAGGGGATGTCCTACTGAGGCAACTGGGTTGATCAGGGAAAGTCACCAGCCCCATCACCCCACTGCTGCAGCCATTGCCAGTCACCACAGCCACCAAGGTGTTTTCATCAACACGGACTCTAGTCCCTTCACCATGAAAAAACGACAACTTTCTTAGGCATTTTCAAGATGTGTTTCTCATAAGATATGCAATTTCTTTCATTAATTTTTTTTTTATCATCACCTGAGGATATGTTTCCATTGATTTTCAGAGAATGTGGAAGAGAAAGGGAAAGACAGAGAGCAACATCAAAGTGAGAGGAACACTTTGATTGGTTGCCTCCTGCATGAACCCTGACCTGGGCCCCGGCCAGGGAGGAGCCTGCAACTTAGGTACATGCCCTTGGTCAGAATCAAACCAGACCCTGTGGTCGGCAAGCCTAGGCATTATCCACTGAGCCAAACTGGTTAGGGCAGGATATGACATTTCTTAGCCCTCCAGCAGCGGATCTTCCTTTTTTTCTCTAGAAGTGTGGTGGAAAAACCCTAGATCACCTTTTTGGATTCTTATACCCAAGTTACTAAGAATATTACCAGTGGCAAACAGGGAGCTTAGCCAATGAGGGGTCAGAAAAGGTATTTCCTCTGTAGTTCACACCAAACACCTCCTATCTCTGGTTCCGCCCCTGACAAGGCCTAAAGCCTCCGGGCCTGGGCAGGGGACCCCCAGCTGCCTCCGATTGCCCAATTGCCCAGCTCCGCCCCTGCCCAGGCCCCAAGCCTCTGGCCCAGGTTTGGGGCCTGGACAGGGGACCCCCAGCTCCTTCTGATCACCAGCTCCAACCCTGCCAGGCCTATAGCCTCTGGGCCTGGGCATTGGACTCCCACCTTCCTCTGATCACCCAGCTCTGCCCCTGTCCAGGCTCCAAGCCTCTGGCCCAGGTTTGGGGCCTGGGCAGGGGACCCCCAGCTCCCTCCCATCGCCGGGCTCCGGCCCTGCCCAGGAGGCCCCTGGCTCAGGCCCTTCCCAGGTTGCTCAGGACCCACTGGGGGCCTACCTTGGAGTGACCTGGGTGCTGAGAAAGTTCCCGGGACCCAGGCTACTGGGTGCCTATGTATGCAAATTAACCTCCATGTTTGTTGGGTTAATTTGCGTACTCACTCTGATTGGCTGTGGGCATAGCGGAGGTATGATCAATTTACATGTTTGTCTATTATTAGGTATGATTCTTTTTTAAAAAGTGGCTGAGCCCCTATCATGGGCAAAGCAATAAAACTCCAAAGTGAAAAGAGACTGTTACTGCCGTGCAGGGGCTGACATTATTACCAGTCGTTTTGGCTTGAGATGAGAGCACCGTGACCACTCACATACAGAGATTAGGGGGAAGAGCAATCTGGTGGGGGAAGTTCATGAGGTCAGTTAGGGCATGTGAGGGTGACAGGAAGTATCGACAGGAAGACATGCAGGTTGGGAATTGGAGGAGAGAATGGGGTTTGTTATGGATTTGGGGGTTACCTGGAGTTGGATAGAGGACAGGGAGATCACCTAGACTGCACAAATAGAGTGAGGAGCAATAGTTGATTAAGAATGGAACTCTTGGTTACTCAAAAACTTAGAAGATGCAAGTAGAGGAAAGATTGCCATGATGGACCCTGAGGAAAAAGTCAGCAAAGGGGAGCCGGGATTCTGCAAGGACTACGAGACTGTGGAGGATGGTGCGATAGGACTGTCATGTCCTACAGCCTGGAGAAGCGGACACTCACCCAGCAGCCAAGGGAGGTGCGCAGGGTTTGTTACATCTGTGCGATGATCGCGGGACTTTGAGACACTTGCGGGGTCATCGTGAGATTCTTGCTGTCCAGCAGCATCTCATGTCCTGAAAGTCACTCACATTCTGCTCATGACAAGTCCTTCCTTTATAGTTTGCTACAAGCTCTCTCTCGTCTTGTCTACGCCTCACCCTGGGGACCAGGCGCACTGGGATCACTACGGACATTTACAGATGAGGAGGAAATAGGTTCAGAGGGTTAAATACTGTCAGAGCCCCGGCAGATTTATTGACATCATGCAACATACTTGCTGTTCCCTACCTGACCCTGACCTTGGAGAATTCTGTCTTCTGAGATATATTTGCAGAAATTATGCTCTGCAAGGTCTTGAAGGGGCATTTTGAATCCACACGACTCATGACATATGGGGAGTTAACTTCTTTAAATCCTTTGGCAACTGAATAAAGAAATGCATGGGGACTAAACCAGGTATTGGAGCATTTCACAGTGATGGACAACAGCAGGCAGAAACACATCACTATGTGTCATTACATCCCACCCGCTCCCCCACCCCCACAGACAGAGCCACCAGGCTGAGCCTCCAGGGATGGCCAGGTCAGCAGGCTGCACATGCTCCCTTCTCTATGGGGGTCACATTTCTTACATCCAGTGGGGCAAGGACTCGAACCCCTCTCTTAGATTCATATATGGTTCCTGCCGACTTAGGACCTCAGCTCTGACTCTGGGTCCCTTCCTCCTGTAGTTCAGTGGGACTTTCTTATTTCTGAAGGCAGTAGCTTCCCTAAAGTGCAGAGACACAGGATGTCATAACTCAGAGGCCAAACAGCAGGAGCCGCCAAGGAGGGGAGGAAGGAATGAAATGGTGCTGGGTGGCTGAGCTGAACCAGGATGAAGCTAATAGTGCCAGGTGCAAAAGCAGCTGCATTTGGTGTCCAGTTAGCACCTCATGTTTAAAATCCATTGCACAAAGGAGGTGGAATTTGGAACTGAGGAAATCAGAGCAGTGGTGTGAAAGGAGCTGGATCCTTACTAGACAGAGACGGTTAATAGGTGGACAGGGTGGCTCCCACAGGACCTAAAGTGCTGAGCAGTAAACTGAGGCTGAGCACTTGTGATGAGTGATGCCCACATAAAGATAGAAGACGCAAGGATTTGCAGGGCGCACACCAACACCCAGGTGGAAACCTCCAGGAATCTGGCAGCAGACTCCTTTCACATTCCACAGGTTGGTGGGCCTGCAAGCTGGCTCAGGTCAGGATGAATGAATATGACCTTGTAGCTAGTAGTAGCCAGGACTCAGACTGGAAGAGTCAGGAGCTAGGAGGCAGGGCCCCAGAGAGGTGCAGGGGCTGGAGTCGGAGTCGCTCAAGTCTCCAGAGAGGGCCCAGTGTCCTGGTCTCAGGTGTCCTGGAAGGGAGTCAGCAGTCCCTGCTGGAAACTCCCAGTTCAGTGTGTTAAGATGTGTCAAGTTGTCTTGGTCCTGTTCACAGAATCTTTAAATTAACATGGCAGACATTTGGCTGACTGTGGCTTTGAGCACTTAAATTATGTTAGATAATTATATTATTTTTCTATAAGATTTCGAGTTGCAGATAGCTTGCTTCGCTTTTTAAATACATTTATATGTGCATGCATAAATATATATACATAGAGCATATCTTATATAATAAAGAGCTAATATGCTAATTAGACCAAACAGCAGAACGACTGTCCAGACAACCTTCTGGCCGAAGCTGGGGCTATGAGGGCTGGCCAAGGCAGCCGGAGCTGCGAGGGCCAAGCCCCTTGCACGAATTTTGGTGCATCAGGCCTCTAGAGAGTGTGTGTGTGTGTGTGTGTGTGTGTGTGTGTGTGTGTGTACATATATATAAAACTATATATATAACTATAATAAACATATAGAAAAGTAAAATATACATACATATGTATATAGCTCACTGAATTTTCAAAAATTGAACACAGTCATGGAACCAGCACCCAAATCTAAATATACAGTACCCCAGCACCCCAAAAGTTCCTATAAAGCTTAACTCTTAATTTAAAAGAAAATTACATCTTAGAAACTCAGCCAATACCCCAAATACCGTTCTGATTTAGGTTGAAAACAAATAAGGAAATACTAACCAATATGTGGGCTCACACTCTCCTGTTTGCTTTCTGTTCAGATCTATTCCACAAAGGGAGTTACACCATGTCACCAACTTGCCAGCAAGGCCCATGCAGGTTCACTCTAAGTGCACAAAGTGGACCCAGAGCCCTTGGCCGTGGCTGTTCTGTGGAGCCGAACGTTTTCACACTGACAGCCAGTCTGAAGTTGAGGCTAGCCACAACATGGTAACTACACCCAGAATAGTTACAGGATAGTGGAGGAAGCAGGGTATCTTTTCAGGTCTCTACTAATTAGTAAATCTCACCACCTCCAGCCAAGTTCACCCACAAAGCCTTTCTCCCCCAACAGACTGAACCACAGCTCCTTACATGGCCCTCCTGTGTGGTCCTGGTCAATTCTGGCTGTGGTCTGCAGTCTACCAAGTTTATGATTTACTGCCTTAAAACAGTGTACTGAATTCAGACTCTCCCCCTCCCTCTCCTCTTCTTCTTCTCCATCTAAAATCAATAAACATATCCTTGGGTGAGGATTCAATGATAAGAAATGGTTATGAATATTGAATGTGTTTTAGTTTAGATCCACCAGAAACAGTTCTGAGATAGAAATTTAGCAAATGAGTTATTAAGGAAGCTCTCTCAAGAACTAAACTGTAATGGTATAAGGAGAGCAACACGAAGCAGGAGAAGGTACCAGGCAAAGATGTGGATTCAGCTGAAGGCTTGTCTCAGCCTGATGCCACAGACAGCTCTGCAGCCCGGACACCCCACAGAGAGTGTGCACCTGGAGTCAAGGGGCCCAGGCTTCTCTTCCCCCTATAGTACTTGGCCATTGGCTGCTAACCATCTTTTTGGGGGATTGTAGCTTCCCAGGCATTTTTGGGTGAGACAGCTCCTGATCTCAGAGCAATTGTCTAAAGAAGCATCCAGTCATGAGTCACTGCCACCCAGAGAGAGGAACACCAGCTCAGAAGGAGATCTGAGCAGGACACCAACAGCATCTACTACAATTTTGAAACAGATCATTGTCCTGGACAGTTGAACTAGATTTGGAAAACCACCTCTCCTATGTGTGTGAAGCAATACAGAAGGGTTGTTTATTCAATCAACAAATATTTATTGAATGTGAACTATGATCCTGGTAATGGGATGGATGCTGGGAGCTTATGGGTGAAAACAATCAGATGTGGGATCCATGCACCAAAGGAGCTTACACTTCAGCTCTGGAAACAGACATTAAGCAAATGGTCCCACAAGTAAACATGCATTGATAACTGTGGGGGTTGCTGTGAAGGGAAAAGAATGTAAAGAGAGGGGTTTGTAGATTGGGCTTCCCTAAAGCAGTGACACTGAGCAGAAGTCTGAAGCATAAGTTGGGGCTTTCTAGGTGCAGGAGTGGGGTGCATTTAGAAGGAGGAGGGACAACAGGCAGGGAAGTGATCTTCCCTTGGGTCCAGCTGCAGGGAAGGCTTCTGTTTGGAGATTAGTCCCTGAGGCCCAAGGAGTGGGATGGCTCTTGGAGGCCAAAGGAGTGCAGGAAGGAGGAAGCAAGGCAAGTTATCCTGGCTCTTCTGAGAACAGTGCTTAGAGGGCAAGCCAGCTCTTCTCTATTTCTACTGATATTCTAGAGATCTCTATTTTGAAAACAACACTATTTTTAAGCTCTTCATATTTTCTAAGATTGGTTACTTTCTGGATTTTTTTTGAAGCTCAGAAAAATGTTCTTTGAAAATATCTGACTGATTTAGCTGTGCCAAGGAACAGAGGGGTGTGTCTTTACTAAATCCTGAAGCTAAAGGAGGGGGAGTGATATATATATATATAAAAAAAAATATACACACACACACACACATACACACACACACGGGTGTGTATGATGCATATAACTGCTAGTGATCCTGTGAGCACTTGTGCATGAGTATGTGTATGTGCGCATGCACGTGTGTGCATGTGTGTGTGTGTGTGTGTGTGTGTGTGTCTACTTTGGTGACCAGGGTTGGGAAATGAAGAATGGAGGTGGAGGAGGATAGTGGACAAGCAAGTTGTGGAGGGGGGAGGAGGAGGGGAAGTGCTCATTGCTGCTGCTCAGCCCATTATTAAAGAGAAACAACATTCCCAGCAGGAGGCAGAAGGGCAATAAAACCAGTGGCTCCACAATTTATGATGCTAACTGAGATTCCATAGTTTGAAGTGAGACTATCCCCTGAGCATCAAGGTCAACAAGCCGGCAATGCCCAGGCGCCCCAAGAGCTCCCCTGTGCCCACCTATTAATCAGCCCATTGCTGAAAATGCACCAATGAGCTCTGCTCTGGGAACATCATTAATAAGCAGGGACAAGCCAAATTGCTAAGAATTCTAGGATAAGGGCAGGGAGGCAAGGAAAAAAATATTTATATACACATATGTGCATGTTTGCGTAGGGCGTGTAGCCTATTATGTATATGGGGTCATCTATTACAGAGGTCATATATAAGTGTGTCTACTCATGTTCCATATATTTTATATTATATGAGGAATTTTTGAGCTTTAGAACCTTGCCAGATGAAATTAGAGCAATTGTTCTTCTGCAGAGACTTTGGGAAATTAATGAGGTCCGCACGCAGAGCCATGAGAAAATAGAAATTTTTTTAAGTGCCCAGTTTCCAAAAATACAGCAGCCACAATCCCAGAGAGAGCGATCACTTCAGTGGCCAATCCAGAGGCCCATCAGTCGCCCCAGCATATCTTTTAGGTTATTGCAATTCTGAATGGAACTTTAATCAGCTTAGCCCAGCCTGGGTGCCAAAAGCCTGCAGGCAAAGGGCATTTTCCTACAAATCCTCGGGAAACCATCTCCTCTGCTGTACATAAATGGATCCACTCTCTCTGTAGCTCCATCCTAGAGAGCAGAGCTTCCCTTTCTTTTGTGTCTAAGGAAGAAAGCAGTAATAGGGAAGAAACCCATGAGGTCTAAACCCCAAAGAGCATTGTCTTTATACTAAGGTTTTAATATTGTCTGGGAGTTTGGACCCCAAGTTGGAAACCTTAACCCCAAAAATGTGTTTCTGTTTTAATGTTCTATAGTCAACACTTTTCCTGGAGTCTCTGTTCCCGTCAGAGACCACCCTGAAAAGAAATTCTGTGTTACTTTTGTCACTCTCCACGCCCCACGGGACAAGTCTTTGGCCAATATGGCGACCTCCCATTCTGATGGCTTTGCTCAGAGAATGCAGGGGGTGGGGAGAGGAGAGCCCTGCACTGGGTCCCTGCCTGATCAGATGAGCCAGCTGGTCTCAAACAAAACCACTGCTGGCTTGCTTCCTTCCCATGCTCTAGTCTTTGTCTCCAGTTTGGAACAGGAAGGGTTTTTTGTCAGCAATCACCCCCAAAGGGTGTTTTCCTATTGCTTAACAGACCTCAGAAACAGAAATGTTGTCTGTTTTCCCACTTCTTTAGCTCTAAGCTGCCCTGTCTTCTGTTTGAGAGAAATCCAGGGAATTTATGATATGTGGTGCTTGGTCTGAACAATAGAATATGGCTCTGGGGTAGAATTTTAAGGGGCTCTTCTGCTAACAATGTAAGGCAGGGCATATATATTCTTTTGCATCTATGTATATGAAGTTTATATATGGGGAAGATTATTTTAACTGCCATTTATTGAGCATGTACTATGTGTCATCATTATATTAAGTGTTTACTTTCATCCTACAATATCCTTTGGTGAAATGGAAAATCAAAGAACAATTTTCCAAGATCCCAGAATTGATGAGTGCAAGAGTTGGGGTATTAACCCATGTCTGTCTGCTCCAGAGAAGATTCTGTGTCCCCATGAGTCCTGTTCCACAGTCATCAAATATCAGAACTTCCCATAGAGAGAAAAGAGACATGAACTCAAGCAAGACAAGGTTTTTTGTTCTGTGTCTCTGTGTGATAAAAAGATGAAAGAGAGGGGCTTCCTCCTTCTATTCCAGTCTTTGCAGAAGGTCCTCAACCTCCTCCTTGAGTAAACTCAGAAGGCACCCATTGAACTACCAAGGATGGAACTCATTCATTCCATTATCTCCCTGGGCAGGAGCCATCACCTGCTGTGGGAGGAAGGCAACTGGAGGACCAAAGACAGCTTCCATCTAAGAACCCTGCTCAGTACATAGCCCAAGACCACATGCCTTGTTGTGGAGTCCTGAAGAGGGCCAGGTCCCCCACACACACAGGCAAATGGAGTGCAGCTTCCTGGGATGGCATCCCTCGGAATGGATCCTGACTCATAGACTTCCCAGAGAGAAAGAGACAAGCTGTGGAGCCAAGGGAGATGGGGGAGATAGTGGCCACTGTTGTTGTTTCTTTCTTGATCTTATTAAGGCTGGGCGGGGGGGGCTTCCATTGTACTCCTAATGGCTGCTGGGATGTGATTTACGTTCACTAAATGGAAGCATTTTTGGTTTTAATTAAAAACACAGACTCTCTGACCTTAACAAGATGAGCTAGAGAATGAGGAACCCAGACCCAACCTTCAAAGCAACTTTGGGAAAACTAAATTTGAGTCCTACCTAACAGTTCCATGACCTTGAACAAGCTCTGTTATTAAGCTCTGCTTTGGTTTTGCCATTAATGTGCCTGACACTTAATAATTCTTGTTGACCTAAACTGTTATAACTGTGGGGTTTTCCAACCAAATTGTAGGCATAGGTTTTGGCTACCCTCCTATCTTCATTTTTCATATTGCTCCCCAGAAGGAAGAGAAAGGCCACTAGTACTCACTGAGTATTGACTCTGTATCAGGTCCCACATCAGATACTTTACAGGCATTAATCTGGGTTCATCCTAGTATCTTTAGCCCCATACATAGGAGAGTTTCAGAGAGGTTTTGAATGTTATTTGATCTCAGACAGCTCTGAAGTGAAGAGCTGCAGTTCAGACCCAAGTCTGTCTGAGACTTGTCTATGTTCATTCTTGGCATCTGACCCTTGACATCACAGTGACACATTTTTACACTCATACCAAAGACAAGGGATGAGTCCTCTTGTGTTCCATTTAACTACCTTTCTCCTTCTACATTACTTCCATTTGCAATGGACCCTGCTCACTTAATTGGTCCAGTTATTTGCAAATTAATATGTTTATGTCCAGTTGCCTGTCCATCTCCACTCATCTAAGCCTAAAGGCCTACAGAGGACATTTATGCCATCCCTTTTTCACTTGAAGCTACTGCCCCACATCCAACTTGTCCTTGGACCTCTAGCTAAGTCCAAGGAGTAGAGCAGATGAGAAGAGACATTGTCTGGGTGCAGAAAAATGAGCATGCCTCACCCACACTCCCAATCCACTTCCCCTGCTGACTTCCCATTTTTGGAATGATAGGATGATATTCTATCATTAGCTATGGTTGCAGGGCCAGTGCTATGGAAGTCTTCCCTTAGTCAGGGCTTGGGCTCAGGAGCTGCTCAGATGATCCCATAATCACCCATGAGGATAGCTTAGCAGGTATGATAATTGAGAGGTGCAGCCATTTCAGGAAGGGGAAATTAACTCAGTAGACTCAGTGATTGTCTATCAAAAGTCAAGTGGTCATCCATCAATTTAAAAACCTGACTTACGTAGCCTTTCAAGATAAACCTGTGCCTACAGGAGAGAAAACGAAGAAAAAATAAACCCTACGTATGCATAGGGGGCTTCATCATTCCATTTCCTCCTATAGAGTTTGCATGGGTCTCCCCACCACTTACATTGTCCCAACTCAAACTTACCTTCTTATGATGGAGCATGAAGGCTTTAGGGTTTGAGGCCATGTGTCTATTACTTTAATGTTTATAGGGAGACATCATAGCTCAAGGAACTCTTGAGTTTTTAGAATCTGATCTCTTTTTTCTTTTTTCTTTTGATAACAACAGGCTCCTGCTCTGCGTGGCTCTATCTGGTTCTGTCTGGCTGTGCTCTGTCCTCTGAAATAACTTCCCTGCTTCAGTTCTCCTTCTCCTTTCTGAAGCCAGCGCCTTCCTGCTTCTCCTCTGCTTTTTTGGGTGGCGCCCCATGATGTCTGTCCCAGCTGTTTATAATTACCTCCCTTGGGCTTTTGGGGGTGAGTGACTCAGCACTCTGCCTTGTTTTCATATTTTGTAAAGAAGCAGATATTTGTTTAACATAGTTCCTCCAATATCCTGGCCACTGGAGGCCCATTTTTGTTTTCCGTATATAGGCAACACCTCCAGTTCCTTGTGTGAAGAAGTTAGATTTTAGAATTATAAGTAACTGGACTTGAATTCCACCTCTAAGGAATTTGTACTGGTCATTCAGCCTCTGTGAGCCTCAGTTTTCCCATCTGTAAGTAAGGATCATGGCATGTATTTCACACAATTGTTATGAAGGCAAAATGAGAAAATGAATGTAAAAGGCCTAAGACGGTACTTACTCACTGGATTTTATTTTTACTCCAAATATATATTTTTTATCTTAAATATGCAATCAACAATAAGTCAGACAACCTCTTCCTTCCAAATGTCTCTCATATGCTCCCCATTGTCTTCCATCTTTAATGTTGTTCCTTTTTAATCAAGGTCACAGTGCTGAGTTCTAAACTTTTACAATAATCCCCCAAGTGACTTTTTAACTTCTCACCTTGGCCTTAAGTTTCATTCCACCCCTGCCCAAGTATCAGGATCCAACCTTTCAAGGTCACTTTTAGCTTCAGGTCTGAGTTTCATCCCTCTGGATTCAGCTTTACTCATCTGCCCTCTGAGCCAGCTTCTACCAAAACAGGGGACTGGGGTTGCCTTGTGGCCAAACACACTTAAGTCACACTGTCAGAGATTCTGTTGCACAAAGATTTCACCCAGGTCTCTAGACTTCCCTTAATATTGGCTTCCCTCTCTTCTGTTCTCATGACCTCCCATCTTATCTAGTCTTGTCTTTGCATTCTGCAGTATCTTCCAACCTAACACACTGAATGTCAGAGTGAAAGGTGTGTGACCCACAGAGAATATGGTTTGAATTTTAATGTCTAAGGAGTAACTTCTGCTAAGTCACTGAATCTCTCCATCGTCAGTTCTTTTGTGTATGAAATAGGGATGCCAATACCCATCTCAGACCATGTTATGGATACCAAATAAGAAAACAGGGCCAAAGTACCAATAGGAAACATTCAAAAATACCCATCTTCCTTCCTTTCTTTCTTTCTTTCTTTCTTTCTTTCTTTCTTTCTTTCTTTCTTTCTTTCCACTTTCATGTTCTATTTTGTTTATCATAGATAAGATAGTTTCCTCACTGTTCCCTAAATTTTGTGATATATATATATATATATATACACATATATATATATATATATATTTGGATCACCAACCCCCTGTTTGTCATGTGTGTGTTTTCCCCCACTGACTTTATATATATTGGACCAATCCACTTGGCAATGACAATGGGAACAAAAAAATTCAGAGCCAACACTCATATATCTTTGGACACCAAATAGCATAGCACCAAAATAAATAATGAAACAACTATAGAAATAACAAGGAGGCATCAATGGAAGTGCACTCATAAGATGAGGAGACTTCACTCTCACCTTTCTCAGCCCAATACACCTTGGCAGCATATATAGTTAGGCTGAAAATAGAAAAGACTGGTTTTGTAAAATATCCATATGACGTCTACAAATATCATCCATATATTAGCCAACACAAACATAGCCTCAGTGAGTCCCAAACTCAAAAATCAATTAAACAATAAAAAAAGTATTTGCATTATCCAGAGCCCAACTCAATGTCTTCTTCTTTCAGAGAGGCTTCTCAGAACTCCATGCAACTTTGACATGATTACATATTTAGAACCCAACTGGCATTGTCTCCATTGAGAGGGGATTCCATGGTTCCTCAATGGACCCCCTCCTCTGTACTCCATCTTAAAAAAATCACAGAAAGTTTGTTTCAGACATTCATTAATTTATTTGCTTATTTAGTCATCGTTCATTTAAGCATTCAATTCATCCATTTAAAACATTCATTTATTTAACATAAGTAATCAACCAAAGGCATCCCTGATAACTAATGCTTACTCTGGGAATCATCTTGGTTTGCAACTAGCAACTCTGTGAAGCAACCCATATTGGGCATGGTGGTCCATGGGTTTTAGAGTGTTAAAAAAAGAAAATTAAGTCACATGCTTCATGATGGAGGTGAGAATGGGGTTAGTGTCATATTGACTAGCTATTTTGAGATGTGAAGAGCACCTTGACTCCTGGCCTCTTTTCTGAAGCCACAGGGCCCCCAAGTCTCCCATGTTTCCTCTCATTACTCACTGAATGAGCATGAGCAGCCCAGATGGCCCTGGGTTCTTTCCTGGTCTTTTATCATCCTATCTCATTCCATTTCACCTGCCTGCCTCTCCTTTGGCTGAACTGGCCACCCATCCCAGACCAGCCTTGCCTAGAAGGATCCCATCCTTTGGAACTCTGAGAGGTCTTTCCAAGTTCTCTGAGTCTTATCCTCTCAACCTTTCCCAGATAATATCTATAACACTCACCACTTGCAAATACAGCCTTGCCTTCCCAAACTAGCCAGGCTCAGCCTCTTCAGGTGGTGGGCTCTTCAATGAGTCTACACTCTTGGGCCTGGCTTTTGGTGCTGCAGTATGCCTTTACCCACTTGGCAGGTAATTAGTCATCACTTACTATGTGCCAGTTCATATTAAGAGTCCTGAGTTTAGAGATGAATAAGACATAACTTATGCCTTTTCAAGGATTTTCAGATTAGTGGGAAAGATAAAATCCTTTGAAAATAATTATAATAAATACAATGCAACTTAATAAGGACTAGGATAATGAAATATATGAGTTCTTGGGCTTTTTCTGCCACTTAAGAGCCACATCTGCTCCTAATTCTCACTCACTCTTTCACTCAACAAGTATTTATTGAGCACATAATATATTCTAGACACTGGGGATGCAATAATGAGAACACAGGCTTAGTTTTCTCTCTCACAGAACTCTAGTGAGAGAGATGACTAATAAATGATGAAATATATAATTACAACTTGTAATAAATTAATCTATTAATTCAACAAATAGTTATTTAGTGCCCACGATGTCCCAGGCACTGTGGACACAGTGACAAAACAACATATGTTTCCTAATATTCTAGATTTTCTAGAGAGCAAGAAATAAGATAGAGGGAATGGCAAGTGCAATGACCTGAAAGAGAGAGTATATCTGAGGAAAGAAGAAGGCAGCACAGAGATAAGGAAGAACAGGTCTGTCTACTTGAGTTTTCAGCAAAGGCCTCTGTGAGGAGATGATTGCTAAGCTGAAGTGAGAGGTGAGGCAGAACTTCTACCTGGTTTATATGACTGTGTTCCACTTAGGATTTCTGTTTCTCACTGGAACTGCTTTATTTGCCTGGAATTAATTCCTGATAACCAGCCTGTTCCAATGGTGGCCAACCCCTTCCAGCTCCCTTATCCCCAGAGCCTCTAATAAGGCACCTGCTTCAAACCTAGTTGTCACTCTAGCATAATCATAGTCTAGAGGTTTCTGGTCAACCATGCCCACACACCCCACTTGTAGAGATGAGACTAATCTGTAACCTGTTAGCTTTCCCCACATTCATTTAAACAACTGGGACCCCTCCACCAGTGGCCAGCTTTCCCACTGGATGAGTTTCCTCTGTTTCAATCCTGAAAGCTCCTCCTGGCCACGATGCCTCATGCTTCTGATGTCCTAGAATGCCTTGCAGCGGGTAGTCTTGGCAAAGTTATGACACATTCACACTTATCCTGAAAAATAAAAAGGCAGCCCTATAGCTTCTGGAGACTTGATCATTTATGGGGCTTCAATCTACTTGGACAGCCTACAGAGAAAAAGGACAGAGGAACATGAGTTATGATGAGTTACATTTAGTTCTCTTTTGCCATTTATTGGCTGTATGTCTCAAGGAAAGCTGACTTCACTAAATCTCAGTTTTCTCATTTGTAAACTTGGAATTCATTTTTGACTTCACAGCTTTTGAAGGATTCAATAAAATAAGTTAATTGAAGTGCTCCAATGAATGTTTGTTGAATCTGAAACTTCAGTATCCTCTTTGGTTTATGCCAGGAGCCAACAATCTATGGCCTGTGGGTCAAATATAACCCATGGCTTGTTTTTATAAATAAAGTTTTATTGGAACACAGCTACAACACTAACTTACATATCATCTGTGAATGCTCTTGTGCTACAAAAGTAGAGGTCAATAGTTGCCACAAAAACTACATCGCCCACTAAGCCAAAAATATTTACTGTTTGATCCTTTATACAATAACTGTGTCAACTTATAAACCCCTGGTTTATACCCTAGTGGGCACTCTAGTATTATAGTTAAACACAGCTCTGGAATCAGGCTGCCTAGGTTTAAATGCTGGTTTTATCATTTATCAGCTTGGGAACTCTGAGCAAGTTATTTAACTTATCTGTACCTTAGTTTTCACATCTGTAAAATGGGAATACTAATTTATCACAATGAGTTGATGAAAGGATTGAATGAACCAATCTAGTAAACTGTGTAGCACACTGCCAAGCAAATGATTAATGTTGATTAACATAATGGTTATGTTACATTATTCAGAGCCCAACTTAATAGAGTGTTATATAAGACTAGAGGCCCAGTGCATGAAATCCATGCACTCGGGGTGGGAGGGGGAGGTCCCCCAGCCTGGCCTGTGCCCTCTCACAGTGCAGGAGCCCTGATATTGATCGCCCCAAAGAGGTAGACCCCACTCACCCATCTGAATCTCCTCGTTAGATTGCCCCAAAGAGGTAGGCCGGAGCTAGGAGTCCCACCTCTGCACCGTGCAGAGCTGCAGGACCCTCAGGCCTCGCTGCGTGGAGCAACCAGGACCTGCCTTCATGCTGCGCACACAGTGTAAAATCCCTGCCCATCTGCATGTGCCTTAGCCCCACCCACCTGCTGTGCATGCAGCCTCCTGGTGATGGATTGTGACGGTGTGAGGGCATCACAGCGTGACAGCGTGAGGACATGATGACCATTTGCATATTAGTTCTTTATTATGTAGGATTATTGTATTAACTGGGGTAAGGGATAGTTTTTAGAATCAACTTGAAACCCAAGGATCCTGTCTAAATGCTAGTTGGCGTATAAACATCTCTCAAAGTGCCTTGTGTGTGTCCCAGAGTGAGGACAGGATCTGGCTCCACCCTATCTACTTCTCCCCATGGCTGCTCCCCATATTTGCTCCTTCCATAGAACCTGGTTGGTCATCTGGCCTGATGATTTAGGCCTCTATAGGAGGTCTTTGCTGCCACACCTTTGCCAGGTATGAGCATGAATCATCACTGACCCCAGGACCTTTGCTAGAGAGAACACCTTCCTTCAGTCTGTCTTGGTAAGAGCACCTGGGTCAATCATTGGTATGCATTGCACACCTTCACACCACCTTGAAGTTGACCATGCCAAGTGTCTTCTAGTGGCCCCGTGTGCATTTGAGGGCTTGGTGAGCACAACTTACAGCTGAAGGTCATGGGCTAAAATGACAGCTCAGCTGGGGAACAGTACTGGGACAGATCAAGAACAGGTACCTAATGCACTGAATGAGACCCAGGCAACTGGAAACCCTGGTTTCAGGTACACAAGAGCTCCTGTTAAACAAACAGGGCAGATGGTCATTGATAGTTCCAAAAGGACCAAGAGCCAGACAGTTGGATATAGACCCAGAACTACTTGTGAAGAGAAAAAAAAGGGAGATATCCAAAGAGAACAAGAAGAGGAAGTGTGTATGTGCACATGTGTGTATGCACATTCATGCATAAACATCCATACTCTAGCCATTCAGAAAGAAGATGGTGTAAGACAGCCTGGGTACATCTGATTCATCCACAATGCAAGTCTTCCAATCTTCCTCCCTTATCGAATGACACAATTCCTGAATCAACATAATCTAAAAAGACATTCTGTGTGATTTTTCTATTTTGAAATGACATTTGTATAAAAAGTCCTACAAAGTTATAAACCCAATCACACAGATTTACACAGCATTTGTATTGACAAAAATCACAGCCTCAGGTTAGTAGGTTATCCCCAGATCTTCTGAGACTCACACTCCCCACATCAAGAGGACATACACTTTTGAGCAGCTATCAGAATTCCTGAAGACTTCCCATGTGAGTCAAAAGAAGTTTGAGTAAGAGCCAAGCCACCTGTGGGGAGTGTAGCAGAAGCTGCCACCACCTCACCCTAAATGGATAAAAAAATTCATGCTGCAAACCAAGGGCCTCAGCACACACCCTAGGTGTGGCAATATTGGGAAGCAACAGTCCCGTCAAGGAAGGCAGGCAACTGTTGAGCTGGTTTATTTGAGCCAAGAAATTGTCTTTAGCAAATGAGGACACAGCCTTAAAAAATACAGATCTCAGCCACAAATGCCAAGAACTATCTTGCCGCAAAGATAACTTTGTATCTTAAACATCCAGCCTAGCCCCTGTGAACTTTTCAAAGAGGTAATTAAGGGATTCACTAAGGGAAGGAGGGGAGATTGATTTCTCCTACTAACACATTTTTTCCTCTCGCTTTATTATCACTCCAACTACAGAATTTAGGGTAGGGGAAACTGAGTCCCAGTGAAGGACCACCCTAGCCCTGGAACAGAACCTGGGTTATGGTAGGCTTTCAATAAACTTGTGTTGACTTTCTGATTGACTGGGTTTCACTTTGGACAAAGAAACCCAAGTCATTTATGCATTACATGATGCTGCTACTATGGGATGTTGCTTCGAACCTATTTCTACAATATTTTCTTGCTAATAGGAATAAAATACATGTCAATACAATATTCTGATAGGTTTTTTTTTCTTTTCCCGATGTTATCTAAAGAAATATCCAATCCAACTTAGAGATCGATTAGACCTGTGCTTTCGTTCAGTCTGTCCCTCTGTCTGACAGACTGGTAACATGCTTGCATCATTTAAGGCAATCCCTCTGCTAACCTAGCCATACCCAGGGGTAGGGTTCAATGTGCTCAGGAACACAAGCAAGAGGCCCAGGATGAGCATGATGGAAGAGAGACTAGTATTGCCAAATGTAGCAAACTTTTTAAAAAGATATCCGATTTCCCACAACATGTGACTCGTCAATTTAGAATGCTCGCCATCTCCTTGCACAGGGGCTGGTACAGGCATGGTTCCTTTGCTGGAATAGGCTACAGGGTGTGTCCATCTGAGGACACCAGTTCAAGGCTGGCCGTTGACTCCTCTCACTCCATCAGGCCCCACAAACACAGAGGCTGCTGAGAAGAGAGGGTAGAATGTGCAGGCTGGAAGGCATTTAACCACTTGGCACTCAGAGATGTTCCATATTAGGCTGAAGCAGAAATTGAAGATAGGATTTAGGTTGCTGAACAGAGTTATGGACACGCTCCTCCCCAAGACAAAAAGAGGGTCTGAGTCAGCATTCAAGGTTCAGCAGTAAGTACTTCGGGCACCTTCCCTTTCCAGTAGCCACAGTGAGTCTGTCCTGGGTATAAACATTCCTCAGGTGCCTAGTGTTGGGTGATTTCAGAGGGAGCCGCCTGTGGTTTCAAGCTATTTACCTCATTTGATCCTCTGGGCAGCCTCTCACACAGGTGCTGCAGGGAAGTGTCTGATCAGGCCCAACACTAGGTGCCGGGGATAGGGTGGTGAGCAAGAACCAAGATGGATAACTCAGAATCCAGTAAAGGGATGGGCATTCATCAGATGATCACATGGACAATAGTGCTATTCCAAAAAAAATTTTTAATATATTTTTACTTCTTTCAGAAAGGAAGGAAGAGAGAGTGTTAGAAACATCAATGATGAGAGTATCATTGATCGGCTGCCTCCTCCACGCCCCCTACTGGGGATCGAGCCCGCAACCTGGGCATGTGCCCTTGACTGGAATCTAACCCAGGACCCTTCAGTCCACAGGCAGACGCTCTAGTCACCAAACCAGCTGGGATGCTATTCCAAAAGTGAGTGAAATGCTTGGAGGGAAAGGACGAGAGTCCAGGGCAAGTTCTAGGAAGCACGGCCTAGTAGTTAAGATTGGAGACGTTGCAGCCAATGGGCTCAGGGTCACATCTCAGCTCTGCCAGTTTTACTATGAGGCCAGCTTATTTGGTCTTCCTCTGCCTCATCTGTAAAGCACGGATAATGATAGTATCTACCTCATGCAGCCGTTATAGGATTAAGTGAGATCATATTTGTGAAATAGCTGAAACAGTGCAGTGGAAGAATGTAGCTAAGGAGCCGGAGAGGGGCAGACCATCATTGCCATCTAGCTGACAAGGAGAATGTAGTTCAACGAGATGGTCTGACTATCCCAAGGTCCTCCACTGCATTGGGGCAGCTACACCTGCCACCCCCCAAATCTGGCCATCTACTCCCTTTATTGTACCGCCTGCTGGCTTGGCAAAGGGACACGTCAGGGAGGCCCAGCCTCAGGCAGGGCTCCTATCAGCTCTACAGAAGCAGCCTGGTTATCATAACACAGCTCTGTTTAAGAAACATAAACCACCCTTTGGCAGTTTCTCAAGTATATGTCAGAGACAATAAAGTGCTCCCTCCCCTCACCCCACTTTCCTGCCTGGACTGCAAGACCCAGCTTTATGGGGAAACACACAAGAGCTTACCCAACAGGTTTCCCCAACAGCCACGCCAGAGCAGGCAGGCCCCAAGGAGCCCCAGCCTGGGAGGGCCCACCCAGAGGGCCCACCCTCCCGGCTGCCCGTGCCCCCTCTGACCTGGCGCAGTGGCCTCCCTCTCCTCCTGTCTGAACTTGCGGCCTGGGAGGGGCTGATGTCACTAATCCTGCCAGGGGAAGCTGCAGGCCACCTCAGGTTCCCAGCACTGATTACCCACACCAGCTCTGCACAGGCTCTGCCTCCTCCCCGCTGGCACTTCTCCAACCGTGGCTAAGAGCCCGGCTTGGTGAAGATACGGCCTGGCCCAGTGGTGAATGTCCCAGTCGGGCAACTTGGCCCACTCACGACGAGTACCATCTGCACTCGTGTAGCCTGGTTAGGAGAGCCAGGCCAAAGAGCCAAGTTCCAAAGCTGGGTCATCAAAGGACAGAAAAGACTAGATGGAAACTAGATGACAACCTCGGAAGAGGCTACAAATCTCTCAGGAGTTATTCTAAGAAGAAATCACACCCAGTTCCCGAACTGTGAGCATAAACGGCTACTGAGAAAACCATTAGCTGTGCCTACGCTGCCTTTTACAACTATTAGCCTCCTTGCACCCCTGGACTATATCGGGGACAGATCAGGTTCACATTCTCTGAAGATGGTAGAAGCTAAAGCCATGCCGAGAATTGCCCAAGGGCTCCTGAGGACAACAGAGGTGGCCAGGAAGCAGATGCTCAGCTCAGAACTGACCGGACAACAGGACAAACTGGACTCCAGGGTGCCATCCAATTTACAAAAATTAAAATGAGAGCAATAACAATAACTGACATTTATCAAACTCTTGCTCTGTCTTAGGAACTATGCTAAACATTTACATGGATAAGCTCATTAAAACATCCCAAGCACTCAGGAAGGTTGATGTTAAGATTTTCCACTTTACAGATGAGGAAGCCTGAGTCTGATAGAGAAATGACTTGCCCAAGACTCTTCTGATGCAAAGTGGCAGACATCATTCAAAGCTGATATGCCAACTCCACGGGCAGACCCTCAAATGAATACTGAGGGCAGGAGTGTCTCTGCTCCTCCTGTGAGCTGTGGGGTCCTGGTTCTACAATCAACAGGAACTAACCTATTTGCTTCTGTTGCCTTCACCTGGATCTCTAAAGCTGTAGATCCAATGCTAGACATGCAAGCCTGACACATCTTCCTTGGGACTGACCAAATACTAGTCATTGACAAGGTAATAGGCAGCATGGGAGTTTTGGAGTCAGATGTAGGAATGTTTCCCAGCAAGGCAACAAATGGTCTGGGTGGCCTGGGTAATATCCACATACTCCTCTGAGCCATAGGCTTCCTATCTATAAACCAAGGGTAATCATTATTAGGTTAGTGGGCATGACAAGAGTGGGGACGAGGTGCAGCATGCATCTGAAAGGCCATGGTGGGCTAGATGGCAAACTCTCTGAAGGCAGAAAGCAATTATATTTTTCCTCTGCTATAGCACAGCAACTAGTCCTTTACTCAATATATACTTTGCTCAATAAATTTTTGTTGAAGAATACAGTTTAAAACATTATTGCAAGTGTGCACAAATATACATGCAAAGAATTATAGGTACAACCAGCAGGACATGCCTGTAGCCATGGATGGGGCATGGCTAACCAAATGTAAGGAATCGCATGGAATAGAATGCTAAGTCGTCATTAGACAGTGAGGCAGTTCCACATTTAATCATGTAGAAAGGTAAGCAGGGTATATAAAGTGGGTTTGGTGATCGCAGAATAATTTGCATTTATGGTAACATGCTTGAAGAAAGGTCAAGAGAAGAACCCATACTAGTCTCCTAAGAGTGGTTACTCCCACGTGAGATTAAAATTTCAACAAGGAAGAGTGAGTGGAGAAGGAGATGTGGTGGCTAATTTAAGAACATTTTCACTTTTTACCCTGTGCACTTTTGTGTTGCTTAATTTGTTTTGACAAAAAGTCTGAGATACCTTTAGTATATAAAAGTGCAGTCAAAATTATTCTCACATCTTAAATAAGTGAATAGTAGAATAAATAAATATCTCAAGTGCCATGTGTAAAATAGGCCAATAAGTGTTCATCCCCTTCCCTTTCTTGCCCCTAAAGAATAGTTATCACATCTCTGCATCTCAATGACCAAATGGAGATGTGCGAAGATATGCAAAGTCCTTTGTCCCTCTGTGTGCGTGGCCCTGCAAAATCTGACAGCACCCAGGCTTCCAGGGTTCCCTGGCTTTGTCTTAAAGGGAATGGGCTGAGAGCAGAGCCACCGGTTTGCCCCAAAGCAGAAACAGAAACTTGGATGCCTTAGCCAAATGTGAAGTAAAAGGTTTGGGTGGGCTCCTGGAGCATTTGCCCTAGAAATAATTCTCATCTAATAATTCTGAGGTTTTAAGGTGGCCTTTGTGCAAAGAAATATTCATTAGCCAAAAAGTCTCACCAAAAATTATAACTCCAATTTGAGAAGTTTGAGGTCAAAGAAGGGTCAAGTGGCAATGCAGGGTGTTCATTTCCAGAGTCAACAGCCCAGAGGTTGAGTTACCTCAGAGGATCTGGGTTCCCTTATAACTAACAGGTCCTCGGTTGACTGCATTTTGTATCTAATTAACCAGGTAAGTGTACAACCTCTTTAGTCTCTGCTATCTTGGCCAAGTTGTCTCCAGAAAGACCCTGAACTTGGAAAAGGGAGACATAAAAACAGGAATGTAAGAAACAAACATCTAGGAAACAGCTAATATGTTTCTGAAACTGCTGTAGATATTAAACACAGATCTATTTAAAATTCAAAATATCTTGTGAGATAGATTAGATTACCCCCATTTTACAGATGACTCAGAAAGATTAAGTGAATGTTTCACAGAATTTAATGGCAAGACCAGAAAGGAAATTTAGATTTGTCTTTCTCCAAAGCCCATTTTCACCTAACACAACACACCCAATGCAACACATACACACACACACACGCGCGCGCGCACACACACACACACACACTTCTCTTTTCCTTACTGTAACTACTTACCCAATCAGACCAGGTTACAATGGGTGTTTTATACTCACAATATTTTATGTTTTATATTCTCAAGAAGAATAAAAAACACAATTGTTATGGAAGGCTATCACTCTGTCATACATCTCATGCATATGCAATTCTCAGAAAATCACGTAGATATTATTTTTGGAGGTCCTTTGAGTTCATATTCCTAGTATTATACCAACAGTCAGGCACTATTCCACAGGCTGTGTAGGACATGGAGCCAGGCATTGACAGGGGACCAGGTTCCTAATCTCTGCTCTTCCCCAAAAGTTGACAGCCTGCTAGAGGACTGTGGCAAAATATACTCCACTATTCTCACTTTATCTTCTTCACAGATACTGTTAGAATTTCAAAGTTCCTGAGAGAGCATGAGCACAAACACTTCAAATTACAGATGCAGAAACTGCAGACAGAGGAAAGAAACTCTTCTTAACATCACTCAACATATCAGTAGAAGATTCTAACTTGTACTCCATGGCTCCCCAACTCCCTGGCTTGACAAACAGACCAGCCTATCATGTGTGTTTCTAAACAGCTGTACTGAGATGCAATTTATATCACATTGAATTGAATTGTTTTAAGTGTATTTTTCAATGACTCTTTGACGATTTATAAAATTGTACAATTATCATCAGTATTTAATTTTACAACATTCCTATGACCCCAAAAATAGAAATCTTGAACCCATTTGTAGTCACTCCTCACTCCTACCCCAGGTCCATACAACTACTAATCTACTTTCTATCTCTAGACTTGTCTGTTCTGGACATTTTTATATCTGGACTCATATAATATGTGGTCTCATGTATCTGGATTATTTCACTTAGCATAATGTTCTAAAATTCATCCTCATTGTTGCCCATTACTTTTTATCAGCAATTAGTATATCATTATAGGAATTACCATATTTTATTATCTACTCACCATTAATGGCTATATGAGTGGTTTTAATTTTTCAGCCTGTTATACTTTAACACACATCCCAACCCCAAATGATTAGTAACAACTATATAAGTAAAATAAGGATCTTGCATCATGTGTGTTAAGGATCTCATGGCTACATCTAGACTCAGTGGAAAGAGTGACCTTAACAATGAGTAATGTCGGCCATGGTTGAGGGAGTAGAGAATTGTGGCATGCATGCAAGTATGATGACACCTTTTCCAAAGAGGTGTCTTCTTGTCCTAAGTGAAATAGTTACATTTCCCCCAAGAAAAGAGTTAACAGAAGGCAAGATGTGGCAACTAGAAAGAGGGTATCATGCTCATTTGGGGTGAAGAACATACCTTTTATGGTACAGTTGATTATTAAGCAATCAGTAGCTGGAGCTTCTTTAGCATATTTTTCTGGAAAGGCAATGGAGCCTCACCATCATGACTCCTTCAGGCCAACTTTTTACCAGGCTCAGGATTGGCACCATTTATGTGGCCAAGGATTGGCAGACTCAGCCACAGTTTTGCCCCCAAGTGGCTGATGAGTTGGCATTCCTGGTGATCACATCAACAGTTAAGACTTTTCTTTCTTTTTTTTTTTAAGGAAAACTGGAAGGTTTGTTCTCCACTTTCCTCTTGGGAATAGAAGAATAGATTGAACTGCTTCAAAACTCAGTGGACTTGATAGTGTCTTTGTGTTGTTGGCTATGAGAAAGGAGATGAGAATTTGAGTGGGCCCGATGGAAGAAAAAGGAAATTGTGGTTTATATGAATATGTTCCAAGCTACTTTAAGGGAATGAAAAGAAGACATTGCTGATGTCAGGAGGAAATGGGTAGAAAAATCAAAGTATTCAAAGTGGGTGAGGAAGAGGAAGAAAAGGCAGAAATGGGTAAGTAAAAAATCAAATAAACTGTAAATGTTAAACTGGTAGTTTGTTAGCTAAACTCAGGCCACAACCATCTTTCTATTGTTTCACACTGGTTTTTAAAAGAAAATGTATTATTCTAACACTTAAAAATAAGGAGACTTCATATAAATTTCTGAGTTTTTTAGTGAAGAAAAAAGAAAGAGGGAAATAAAGAGAGGGGGGACAGAGGGGAGAAGGAGAGACAGAGAAAGAAAGGAAGGGAGGGACAGAGAGAAGGAAGGAAGGAAGGAAGGAAGGAAGGAAGGAAGGAAGGAAGGAAGGAAGGAAGGAAGGAAGGAAGGAAGGAAGGGAAAGAAGGAAAAAAGAAAATCTGGCACCCATTTTCTATGGCACAATAATGATTGCTCCCTGTGGATGGGGCATGCGTGCCTCAGTTAGCCATAGCCCCAGCATACTCTATTGCTTATATTTAGCAAGTTCACAAGTTTACGGGACCCTTTGTGTCTAAACATCTGAAATAACTACGTCCATCTTGGCTCAGTCATCCCAAACCTCCTTCTGGACCCCTGTGCTATTGCCCCACCTTTCAGAGAGTAAAATGAAATTCGCAGAGGTTAAGTGACTTGTCCAAGGTCAGCAGCAAGGGTCAAGGCTGTTCCTCATCTCAACATAGCTACCGTTTTCTCCAGTATAAGCATACCTTGGCAAGAAGAGGAAAGTAATTGACTAAACATGAAGCATAGGATGGAACAAAAATTAAGGCAAAAAACTGGGGCAGAGAGAGAACAGGCTGTTTTTAAAAGAACAGTTCGTTAATTAATTGGAAATGAAGTTACAGCTTGGACTCTCCCCAGTGAGGGGCCAATCACAAGCCTCTCTGCCCATGTCTCTAGAAACAAATCCAGGTCTCCCAGACAGAAAACATTTTTTCCTGGACTCATAAAGACAGCTCTGAGAAAGCTTTGGGGAGTTGGCTTAGGAATAAAATAACTTGTTCAAACTCGCAAACATTTCCCAAATGTTTCTTAGAGAAAGAGTCTCCCACCAAGCCTCACTGAATCAGCAAGCTCTCCAGGTGGCTCCAGAAGCTCAGAGTAGGCCACAGTTACTGTGCGGCAGGATAACCCATGCCTGCTTCAGTGTCTGGAACAGGCCCCAGCACTATCACCTGTCAAGTTTATTAGGGCAGCAGAGGACCCTGTTGCCCATTTCTTTGGTCCTTGCAGAGAACCTGAGAGCTCCCCTGAGGGCCACCACGTGTACAGAAATAGAGAACAGAGAAAACAAGCATTTCTTTTTGCAACTTCAAGATCTATTTCTGGGGTTGAACAGAAGCCATTAAAACATTCCCATGACTCCCTGCCAAGCCCCCAAATTACTAATGACAGACATGCTGGCTCAAAGGGAGTCATTGCTGGCAAATATCCCTTTGGTATCCTGTTAACAGTAACAACCCTGAGACTTTCATTGAAAGATCTCAAAGCACAGTGTGAGACTTTAATTGACCCCCCCCAAACCCTGTCCCTAAAAAAGTAATTATCATTATAGCCCTCAGACAGTTTACACAGGGGTTAAATGGACGACGGAGGCTGAATGATTTATCCTTGTTTCATATTCTAATTTGAAAGGAAAAGTCTAAATAATGTCATCATTTGGGGTGAAGTCAGCTACTCGACCTGCTGGGACCATGGGATGGTCGAGGCAGATAGAACCTGAGCCTGGGGAGGTTGACATGAGTAGAGATGCCTCTGACTAGTGGCTACAGGCCACACACCATGCACAAAGGTGCTGAGCGGAACTTAGTGTAGCCTCAGTGGGAGACCCTTAATATAATGTGTATGGAGTTCAAAGTCAGAGTCCATGATCAGTATCTTGGAAAAAGAGAAGGGTCTATGTCACTGGCACGACAGTGTGGCAAGAGCTAGAAGTGTTGCCTGGTCCCCAGATAGAAGAGGGGTTCATCCCCGTGGAGAGCTTGAATATCAGGCATGGTATCTGGGGGAGTCACCCACATCTGGGACCTCAGCTACTATGGACATGTCAGCGCTGACCTCACAAACCTGTTCCTCCTCCTGTAAATGCTCATCTCAATAAATGGAACCTCTCCTCAGGTGCCCTCATCAAGGAGCAAGGATTCATCCTTTCCACCTCATTTTTTTTAATTTAGTAAATCTTTAGTGTTCAGATTATTACACTTGTTTCTCCTTTTTCCCCCCATAGCTCCCCTCCAACCAGTTCCCACCCCACCTTCTGCCCTTACCTCCCCCCCCCACTGTCCTCATCCATAGGTGTACGATGTTTGTCCAGTCTCTTCCCGCACCCCCCACACCCCTTCCCCCTGAGAATTATCAGTCCACTCCCTTTCTATGCCCCTGATTCTATTATATTCACCAGATTATTCTGTTCCTCAGGTTTTTAATTCACTTGATTTTTAGGTTCACTTGTTGATAGATATGTATTTGTTGTTCATAATTTTTTATCTTTACTTTTTTCTTCTTCTTCCTCTTCTTAAGGAATACCTTTCAGCATTTCATATAATACTGATTTGGTGGTGGTGAACTCCTTTAGCTTTTTCTTATCTGTGAAGCTCTTTATCTGCCCTTCAATTCTGAATGATAGCTTTGCTGGGTAGAGTAATCTTGGTTGTAGGTTCTTACTATTCATCACTTTGAATATTTCTTGCCACTCCCATCTGGCCTGCATAGTTTCTGTTGAGGAATCAGCTGACAATCGTATGGGTGTTCCCTTGTAGGTAATTAACTGTTTTTCTCTTGCTGCTTTTAATATTCCCTCTTTGTCTTTTGCTCTTGGCATTTTAATTATGATGTGTCTTGATGTGGTCCTCTTTGGATTCCTTTGGTTTGGGGTTCTGTGCTACTTCCTGGACTTGTAAGTCTATTTCTTTCACCAGGTGGGGGAAGTTTTCAGTCATTATTTCTTCAAATAGGTTTTCAGTATCTTGCTCTCTCTCTTCTTCTGGCACCCCCATAATTCTGATGTTGGTGTGCTTGAAGTTGTCCCAGAGGCTTCTTACACTGTCTTCAAGTTTTTGGATTCTTTTTGCTTTTTGCTTTTCCAGTTGAGTGTTTTTTGCTTCTTTGTATTTCAATTCTTTGACTTGATTCTTGTGTTCCTCTAGTCTGCTGTTGGGTCTCTGTATAATATTTTTTATTTCAATCAGTGTATGTTTAATTTCTAGTTGGTCCTTTTTCATATCCTTGAGGGTCTCATTAAATTTATCAGCCTTTTCTAGGAAATTCTTGAAAAACCTTATAACCATGGTTTTGAACTCTATATTCAGTCATTTGCTTTCCTCCATTTCTTTCCTTTGTGATCTGTTTCTTTGTCTCCACATTTTCACTGCTTCCCTGAGTTGGTAGGGTAGCTTTGTGTGCTAGTTGTCCTATAGAGCCCAATGGGTTGGCCTCCCCAGTTACCTGAGGTGGACATTCTTGGTGCACCCCTTTGCGGACTGTGTGTACAGCCTTGTTGTAGTTAAGTCTTGATTGTTGTTGGTATCACTGGGAGGAATTGACCTCCAGGCCAGTTGGCTGTGAGGATCAGCTGTTTCTACACTGGGAGAAGTTCGGTGCTGGAGACAGCCTTATGAGACAAGACTCGCAAAATTGCAAAAACCTCTGTGCTCAGCTTGGATGGGGTGGAGTCTCAGGGCTGAGCAGACAGTCTTGGCTTCCCGTCAGACCTGCCCTATGAGGCCCCTGGGTCTCAGTGTCCCTCGGTAATTGCTGCAAGCACCTCTGAGAGAAAGCCACCCTCAAGTTTCGCCCATTGCCAGACATTCCAGTTTCTCCCCCAATGAATCTGGATCCCCAGATTCTCTCCAGGAACTGGAGTTCAGCATAGGCGGGGGCTTCCGGATCCCTCCAGCTAGAGAAGGCCAGCAGCACACTCAGCAGTCAGTCCTTTCTGTGCGCACTTGCGTGCATGCCTCCAGACCTCTGAGTTTCCGCCTGACAGTCCATATTCCCCCCCCCCCCCATAAGAGCCTGGGTCCCCAGGGGCTCGCCTGGAACTGGGGTCCAGTGCAGTTGGGAGCTTCTGACTCTCGCTAGGGAGAACCAGCAACAACCTCAGCAGTCAGTCCTCTCTGTGTGCACTCATGCGTGCGCCTCCAGACCCCTGTCCTCCGTGGCTCCTCTGAGTCTCTGTGTGCCTTTCTCTCTACCTGATAGTCCAGACTCCCCCCCTGACCCCCCATGAGCCTGGGTCCACAGGGTCTCACCAGGAACTGAGGTTCAGTGCAGTTGGAACTGGGTTTCATTGCAGTCGGGGGTTTCCTTCTCCCTCCTGCCAGAGAAAGCCAGCCAGGCACTCAGCCGCCCTTCCTCTCTGCTCGCATGTCTCCATACCTAAGCCCTTTGCAGCTCCTCTGATTCTCCGTGGGCTTTTCTCTTTCCTTCTAGTTGTAGAATTTTCACTCAGCCAGCCTTCCTGTGGTTCTGGATGATGTCCGTTTTGTCTTTTCATTGTAGTTTTGAAATTGTTGTGCAAGGCAGCAGTTTCGGTGCTTACCTATGCCACCATCTTGGTTTCTCCCTTTCCACCACCTTTTGTATTTGATTCCCACATTCTAATGACACAATGTACCTCCCACTCAGTCTTCTTCTTACCATCTCTGCCTCCTGTGACTCATTTGAGACCCCATCACATCTCCCCTGTATTGTTTTAACAGCCGCCTGTTTCTGTTGCTTTTAGACTTTTCCCAAGGCAAACAGTTCTTTGTAATACTGTCCACAGGATATTCCTAAAACATAAATATAATCATGGCATTTATAAACTCCCCCGACAAAACCCTTCAACATCCCTTCCACAGGGAAAAGTGCAAAATAAAATTGCCCACTTAGAATGCCATACCAACAGAACCATATTTCAAAAATAAAGATGAAATAATGTTTCAGATAAATAAATGCTAAAGTAATTTAACACTAGCCAACCTGCAGTACAAGAAATATTAAAGGAAGTCCTTCAGATACAAGGAAAAGGATACCAGATGAAAAATTGGATTTACACAATAGAAATAAAAAGCATTAGAAATGCTATATATGTGAGTAAAACACCAGTTTTCTTGCTTTTAATGTTTTTACAAAGAGGGAGTAAATGGATGTGTATGGTTGTAAGATTTTCACATTATTCATGAGGTGATATGATACTATTTAGAGGTACACCAAGATCCCTTAAAGATGTATATTATATTCCCTATTTACTAAAAATAAAAGCAATGAACTGCTAATAAGCCAATAGTGGAAATAATGGAACACTAAATAATAATTAACACAAAAGAAAACAGAAACACACAAAAAATAAAGAACCAATGGGACAGATAGAAAACAAAGAGGAAGACTGCAGATTTAAATTTACATCAATATTGCATTCAATTTTACTCACCTTAACACTTCATTTAGAAGATTGTGAGGGTACAAAAATGTAACACCCAAATATGTGATAACTATACAAAGCCACTTTAAATATAAAGTCCTAGAGAGATAAGGGAAACTATATACAAAGCAAACACTTGGCAATAGGCCAGAATGTTATATTAATATTATATAATGTAGACTTCAGAATAAACAATATATCAGAATAAGGTGGGGCACTCCATAATGAAAAATAGGGGAGTACATCCAGAATTCATAGTATTTCCTAAAAGTATATGCAACTAATAACAGAGTTTCAACAATGCATGAAGTAAACATAGGTAGAACTGAAAAGAGAATAAAATAAATTCATTATGATAGCCAGAGATGTCAAGAATACTCACCAGTAGCCCTAGCTGGTTTGGCTCAATGGATAGAGTATTGGCCTGTGGACTGAAGGGTCTCAGATTCGATTCCTGTCAAGGCCACATGCCCGGATTTCAGGCTTGATCCCCAGGAGGGTGTGTGTAGTAAACAGGTGATCAGTGATTCTCTCTCATCATTGATGTTTCTATCTCTCTCTCCCTCTCCCTTCCTGTCTGAAATAAACAAAAATGTATTTATTAACAAAATAATACTCACCAGTAATTATTAGAATAGGTAGGCAAGTAATTATTAGAATAAGCAGTAAAGGTATGGAAGACTTGAATGACATTATGAATCAACTTCACCTAAATGACATCTATAAAATGTCCATCCAACACCAGGAGAATACACATTCTTTTCAGGTGCACCCAGAAGATTATATAGTGAACCATAAAACAGGTATCAATAAGCTCAAATATCTAAAATCATTTAGAGTATATTTTCTGACAGTAAAATTAAGTTATATGCTAAGAAAAAATATACATGGAAAAAAATCTCAAAATTTTGTAATTGACCAACACTTACATATGCTACCCATGAGTAAAAGAACAAAGCACAAGAAAATTTAGAAAATATTTTTAACTGAATGATAAAGACATCAGAAAATATCAATATTTGTGGAAAGCAGATAAAGCAGGGATTAGTGGTAAATTTATATACTCTGTAATGCTTATTAGTATATTAGAAAACAAAAATAGTACAAAATGAATGACCTGAGTCTCCAACTAAGACTCTAAAAATGAGGGATAATATAAAACCAAAGTAAATAGAGATAAGTAACAAAGATAAGAGAGGAAGTCAATAAAATAGAAATCAAACAAGCATTAAATAAAAATCAATAAAACCAAAGCTTTTTCTTTAAAAAATATTAATAAAACTTGATAGGCTCTTAGATGGACTAATAGAGTAAACAGAAAAAGAGGCTACATTTCTAATAATTAAAGTATAGTAGGGACATTACTACATACATATAGCCATTTAAAAAATAATATAAGGCAATGTAATAAATTTGTGCTAATAAACTTGACAACTTAGGTAAAATGAATAAATTCTTTGAAAGACACAAATGATCAAAACTAGCTCAAGAAGAAGTAAAAATCTTGAATAGGCCCATATCAAATTTTAGAATAAATTCTTTTTTTAAAATTTTTATTGATTTCAGAGAGGAAGAGAGAGGAAGAGAGGGAGATGGAAGCATCAATGATGAGAAAGAATCATTGATCAGCGGCCTCCTGCACACGCCCTACTGGGGATCTAGCCTGTAACCCCGGCATGTGCCCTTGACTGGAATCGAACTGAGACATTTCAGACTGCAGGCTGACACTCTGTCTACTAAGCCAAACCAGCTAGGGCAGAAGAATAAATTAAATTATTCTTAATTT
The DNA here is from genome assembly GCA_026230045.1 of Corynorhinus townsendii. Lineage (NCBI taxonomy): Eukaryota > Metazoa > Chordata > Mammalia > Chiroptera > Vespertilionidae > Corynorhinus > Corynorhinus townsendii. Next base: position 21,524,945 of record JAPDVU010000007.1, read on the forward strand.
AAAAACATCCTCACAAAATACATTCCAAGCCAAGAAATCTTCATTGTTCAATTCCATTAAACATTAATTAAATAAATAATAAACTTACAACACAAGTCTTTTAAAAAGAGAGTATGGAGGAAGATTTTTCAAATTATTTCATGAGACCAATTTCAAACCAGACAAAGATATTACAAGAAAAGCAATCTTCACATTAATATACCTTATGAGCAAAGGCACAAAAATCCTTAATCCTGCCCTAACCGGTTTGGCTCAGTGGATAGAGCGTCAGCCTGCGGACTGAAAGGTCCCAGGTTCGATTACGGTCAATGGCATGTACCTGGGTTGCGGGCACATCCCCAGTTGGGGGGTGTGCAGGAGGCAGCTGATCGATGTTTCTCTCCCATCAATGTTTCTAGCTCTCTGTCCCTCTCCCTTCCTCTCTGTAAAAAATCAATAAAATATATTTTTTAAAAATCCTTAATCCTTAGCAAATTATAATCCACCTATGTATAAAAGGTAGCAAATTATGACAAAGTGGGCTTTATCCCAAGGATTAGTGGCTGGCTTATCATTTAAAAATTATTCACTGTACTTAACTATATAACCAAAATAAAAAGTAAAAGCACAAGTCATATTTGAGTATATACATGTGTTCTTACATGTGACCTTTTTATGATAGAAACTTTCAGAAATCTAAGAATAAAATAAAATTGCTTCAATGTTATAAAGATTATATATGAAAATTCTATAACTAATATTACACTCAAGGATGAAAGACTGAATTCTTAATCCCTATGTACCAAGGCAAGAATATCATCTCTCATAATTTCAATACTATTCTGAAAGTAAAATAAAAGGCATGCAGCTTGAAGCCTCATGGTGGCTGGTACCATGGATTTATCTCATGCCCAGTCGTGTGAGCTGGGCCCTCACTGGAGAAGAAACCCAAGTTCCCCGAGATATGTGATCAGCACCGGGACCCCGCCAGCAGGCCAGGGGTTCCCAAGGCAGGAGCTGGGCGTGGAGGCCACGGGGGCATAGAATACAAAGGAGACAGAACTGAACCTCACATCACCCTGGTTGGCCCTGGAAGATGGCTGGTTAGCCAGAGACGGTTAAGATTCCTCAGGTAAGGAACAACCTAAGACAGGCACAGTCACAGAGGGGCCATCAGGAGAGATCTTGGGGGGGCAACAGAAGTGGGGCACAGACCCTCACCCCCCAACATTGCAGGGGCTTGAACCCTCGCCCCTTCTGAGGGAGGTCTCCTGCCCCCATGGCTGCTTCGCGCTTCCCACACCCAGCTCAGATCGGGACCCAGGCAACAGAAAGAGACTTGGCCCAGCTCAGATCGGGACCCAGGTAACAGACAAGAGACTTGGCCTACAGCAGCTGCCCTATATCTAAATTCAGCCTAGCATCAGGAATGCTCAGGGCCTACTCAAGAATGCAAATAATCCTTCCCACTAATATTTACAGGGTAAACTAAGATTGTTGGTAGAGTATTAAATTTGACAGTAAAATAGTAATCAAGTTTTCAGATCAATTTAAAACAAGCTAATTGAAATAAGTGAATATTCAAGTAAATTTAATTGTACTGGACAAAAAGCTGTTCTTAAAGTAATAACTAAAATTTCTATTGGTAGTTCATCTCATGGTAAAATTCCTGAACATGCAATGAACCTAAAGCAGTCATATTTTGGGGCAAAAAAATAAATAAATATAATTTAAAGTTATCAAGACTGCATTATAAAATTTACAAAAACCTCCATTAATCAAAAAAAAGAGGGGGGGGGGAATAGTAGGGTAATATCATGTAAGGAAAAATATCCTATAAGTAAATTACATCTAGAAAATTTTTACTTTACAAAATTAATTTTCATTTGTAATGCTAATAGCAAGACACCCATGGAAAACACACATGGTGTCTAAATAAGACAAAGGAAAATCGTTTGGGCAAAAATAAAAAGGATCCCAAATCAATTATATAGAAAGGATTCCTTTATTAACTTTTGGTTATCGAGAATATATTTATATATCTTCAGAAAACAACTCCAAGACCATGTGGATTCCTGCAACAGAGAGGAATTGACAGGTCTGCTCCAACCACGAAGACAAGAGGAAAAACAGTCCAGAGATGGAAGATGCTGACAATGCCTTGCCATGCGAGCAGTCAGCAGCTGTGCACCACTGCACGTTGCCTAGGACCAAACTAGAGAGGGTCGGACCTGCATTGCCACCATGTGCCCACCATCCAGATATCATTGCTGATATGTACACATAAGGAACTGTTAGACATTGAAACGGGGACTCGGAACTGTTGGACATTGAAATTGGGACTCAAACATTTTTTACTATTATTATTTTTTTTGTTATTATATGTTCATTTCTAGTCTGCAGAGGCAAAATTTTTTAAAGGAAAGAAATGGGGGGAAATAGATACAGAGGCAAAGAAGTATTGAACAGACTGTCAAACTACATTGGAAAGGCAGGGGAGGTTGGGCGAGGGGGGCTGTAAGAGATCAATCAAAGGACTTGTACGCATGCATATAAGCATAACCAATGAATACAAGACACTGGAGGGGGTGGGGGAAGAAGGCGGGCAGGTGAAGGCATGTACTGGGGGCTAGGGGAAGCTGGGGGGAGGTCAATGGGGAAAAAAAGGAGACATATGTACTACTATTTGTAATACTTCAAACAATAAAAAAAAATTAAAAAAATAAATAAAGTATTTGAACCAAAGAAATCAGATGGTCTTGAATATCTAAAACACAATCCCACGGAGAGTTGGATTTGAGACTTACAAGTAACTTGTCCTCAGGTTGGGTATTACCCAACTGAGAAGAGAAAAAAGAAGGGTGTTGCAGTCAGTGCAAATACAGATGCTCAAAAGAGTCTTGCTTCGTTTTAAAGCCTTTATATCAAATGTTATAATTTTTATTATTATGTAAAGTTAGTGTTTTGTAACTTACATAATTATTGTCAAAGCTTTCTTAGGAAAAAAACACACCCTCATCTTATAATCAAAGTGTATGCAACTCAATGTCACAGACATGTGGGTGGGTCAAGTGCTTGCCATAGGGAAGATCTGTGTTAATATTGACCAGTGTTCAGTGTTACCCATTTATCAAACTTCTTATTTAAATTAGCTTGTATGCATAGCATTTCTAAGCATTATTCTCTACATTTTCTTATTGGATCTATGTGGTGGCTATGTCAAAATTATCCCTGTTTGATGGAAATGAAAAAACAGTTGTATATCAATAAAAGATTCACTTGTTGTTTTTTTTAAAAAAAAAAAGGCATGCAGATTTTAAAGAATTGAAACTGTCTTTATTTTCTTACAGCATGATCATGCACATAGAATATCCTAAGGAACATATTAAAATGTTACTAAGATTAGCGAGTGAATCCAACAAGGTCACAGAATACAAATTCAACATTCAAAAATAAATTTTATCTCTATATATCTGAAAGGAACAATTTAAATGTGAAATTAAAAATACAATACCATTTACAATAGCACCTTGAAACGTGAAAGACATAGGGAAAATTTAACAAAATAAGCACAAGACCTCTAAACTTAAAACTACAATACAATATTAAGAGATATTACAGAAACCCTAAATAAAATGAGAACTATACCATATTCAAGATTTGAAGATTCAATATCATTATGATAATTATCCCAAAATTAATCTATAGATTCAACACCATCTCAATCAAAACCCCAACAGTCTATTGTGTAGAAATTGACAAACCATACACCAAAAATGGTAAATTTTACTTTTTGTAAGTTACACAACAATAACTTTATACCAATCAAGTAATTTTGAATTTTTAAAAGGATACAATAACAATAAAAGTAAATTCATCAGGAAGTTAGAAAAACCACTGTGTGAAGGTAAAGAAGGTCAGAAATAACATTATGAATGTAAGTATTTACGTAAGATAAACTAAACTTTAAAATGGGATGGGGGAATTACTTTGGGTTAGCAAGATTACGTTTCCTGCCAAGTGAAAATGGAGACTGAAGAGTTAAGCTAATTTCAGTAATAACGAAACTAATAAAGTTACATTTTTGCACAGCTGAGTATCTTGCCCACGAACATTCCTATCTTATCCCCCTTCAACTAGGGAGATATCTATGCCTCACAGTTAAGGCACGAAGAGCACTATGTTCTTGGAAGATCTGGCCCCCAAGATTATTGTGTGACTATGTGAGAGAGCTTAGGACTAGTGCCTGGGGTCACCTCCAGCTTGGAGGCATGAAATCTGGGCTGGAAAGACACAGTGATGACTGGAAAAGGAAGGTCTGACAATGAAATCCACACTGATAGGGGTCATTTAAAGGACCTCCATTTCCCGATAGTCTTCGGTCTGACATTCCCTATATTTTTGCCTGGACTCTTTGATGGTGGCATAGGTCATAGTTAAAGGGATAGATATCATGTTTGATCTTGGCACAAAATACATAAATACATACATACATACATACATACTTCTTTTTGATTGCTACCATAGTGATTAATAAGAAAAAATCTCTAAACCTAGCCTAATGATGGGTTCATGCATGGGAAGTACTTAGAATAATGTAGCACTTCATATGTGTTGGCCATTACTATTTTTATTTATATTAAAATGGAAATACCATATTTCAGCTCTAAAGGTGTCTGGTTAGTTTCTCTAGTCCTCCAGCCAAAGTAGTCCCATCATTGTCCTGAGAAGGCAGGTGAGCCTCAAATTATTCTTGCTGTGCTAAAAGGGTCCCCTGCAACCGGAGCAGGTCTGTCTGTGGCCACCCAGGCAGTCATTCTATGTGGTGGGGAGTGGGTTTTGACTCAGGCCTGCTTTGCACTCAGGCACCTTCTTTAGAACTGACATCCCATCCTGACCTCGAGCCCACTTGGCTTGGGCCCTGACACCTGTCCAGCCTTAGCGGCTTCTTGCCACACATTGATGCCATTCCTCAATCCGGGCAGCCTGCCCGGAACTTGACCTAGCTTGACTGCCACTCCTAGGAGACCCTTGCTGTCCTCTTCAGCCTCCAGATCAGACCTCTTTAGACTTTCTTTCCAGACTGGCTTCCATGTCCTGGTTACCATGCCCCTTTCTCATCAACCAACACCAGCCCTGTCCCATCCCGGCAGCCTGAGCTGTTGGATTCCCAACTGACCCCATTCAAGACGTGAGATTGGGGGCCTTAGAATTCCAAGCTCCCTTTATAGATGAGGACCTGTGGTTCAGGGAGGGGAAGTACATTCTTCCGTGTCACGCCCCAAGTATGTGACAGATGCTGGATAAATCCCAGCCCCTGAGAAACATTTGCTTTGGAATACAGTTATGAATCCAAACAGCTATGGCTTAAGTTTCCTCAGCTTGTCCTCATGCAACCTGTGAGAGGGCTTCTTTCTGAATCGATTCTGAGCAGGTAATTCCTTCTCTTAAAACTAGCCCAGTCCTCAGATGTAAACACCTATCTGTTCTTCAGGAGTTGTCAAATGCTATGGTCTGTTGGTAGCCTGCGAGGACTGAACAGTCATTAGAGTCCTTGAAACAGAAAGATTATCAAATGCTTCCCTTGGTTTTCTGGGAGCTGGTGAAGCAGGTATAGGACCAATTCCCCACATTCCGTGGGCTTTTGGACAGAGCCTATTAATTGATATACTGAGATATTTACACATTTATATGAGTCCTTGTGGTTACTACCAGAACAGGGTGGCAATGCGCCAAACACACAGAAAGCCCTGGGTTAGGTCTACAGCACCCTGGGTGTTCAGCAGTGGGGGAAGGTCCCTTGGTATTCCAATCTGTGTGGCTAGATGATGTTCCCAATCCTGAGCATTTGCATACCTGGCTGTGCTCTGAATTGGGCCAAAATAAAGCAAATTGGAATAATTTTGAGTCCCAGCTTCTCCATCTATTGGCATGTGATTTTCAAATCACATAAGCCCTGTGGACTACAGTGTCTTGCTCTTAAAATAGTTGTAAAAGAAGAAGGAAAAGACAAACTCTGTCTTGCTTTACACACGGAATTCAACCACCTAGCTTGACCAATTATGCAAAGGTGCTTTGCATGTTGTAAGAAATGTAGCAAAAATGTTCAGCTTCCTCTTTTGAGAGGCAGCGTAGATCCTCCAAGGATAGCAAAAAATAGAGGGATAGAGAGTGTTAATGCAGGGTGGGGAGTTGGAATACACTGTCTGAAATGTTGGGTTTCCTCACCTGTAAAATGGAAGCAAGGTGAGGGTCACTTTAGAAGGATGTTGTAAGGTTCAGAAGATCATGGTGGGCATATTGTGACTATCTTAAAATACGATTCATGTTTTAAAAGCAAGAAGTATAGAACATTCCTTGCCACTCCCACTAATCTTGGGAGATATGTTTACTGCACCCCTGAAATGATGAGGCAAGGTCCTTCCGAGGATTCAGCCGTGATTTTGAGACAAGCTTCTAACATCCCAATGTGTCTTTTTAGAGCCCTTAGGTCAACTGGAAGGAAGGAACAGGCTAGCAATTACCAGAAAGGCTCACTTGCACGTGAAAAAGACTTCCCACCTTCGGCTTACAGAGTTCAGCAGACCAGCCTCTTCCCAGTTCCCATCACACCTCCCATCAAGGTTGCTATCTTGAACCTCTGAACCCCTGGACCACCCTAAAGACATCAAGTTTCCTCAAAGTCTGAAGCCAATGTGGAGAGACGGGAAGGTCCCTTGCCATGCCTCCTAAGGTGGACTTTTCTAGGTTAACATGGCCTGCTGCCTAGATGATTAGCCCTGGGTGTACTTCTCACCTTTGGGGGATACTAGGCCCACCCTTGGGGACATAGATTTACCAAATACACCTGAGGAATGATTATCAACTCTCTGCTGCATAGAATATCGACTCTCAGTGGAAGAACTAGAGAAGGCAGTTTCCCCAGAGAAGCACCATTCTGATACAAGAAGCTAGGATCACTATTAGGTATTTCTTATTGTCCCACAAGAAATAAAAGTGGCAGAAAATATCTCCATAGAGATAAATTCTACATCTCAACAAAGATATAAATGGGAAGGAGGAATGTGGTACCATAAAGCTGGGGAAATAGGGAATCAGCTCTCTAATTTAGGATTAAGCTGCATACATGCCACCTGAGTGAGAACAACCAGTAGAGAGAAAGAGGACTGTGAGGAGACAGAGCTCTGTGGAAGGATCGTCCCAGCATTGTGAGAAATCCTGGGTTTCACCTCACTCCCCACCTCCCTGGCCAGGCCTGCCAGTCTATGCATATATGTATGTATGTATGTGTATGTCTGTCTTTACAGTTTAGACAAGATAAAGGGAGAAAAGCGCGCCTGCCACAGGCCTTTACCTGCATCCGCATAGCATTCATAATAATGACCCTGTCACTCATCAAAGATGCTCCACGGGCTGGCCTTGCCAGGCCTCAACAGCTCTCTGATCCCGCAGCCAGCGTGGCTGTAATTGCGAACACCCTGCCCCCAGGATGTGTCAGCTGATGGGAAGACACTGGGGCTTTTCTGGTTGGTGTCTGTAAATGCAAGTTCAAGGGGACTTTTTAACATCAGAAGCAGAAATGTAAGTCAAGAGACAGGTCCCCTGCGCCCTGTAGAAGATCACAGTAGAGATAAGAAGTGGGAGGCGATGCCTCTGAAGGTGGGAAAAATAATTTGAAAGCAGCATAACAGACACAGGGTAATTACTTCTCAGACACGGTGCAGGCAAGAGGCCCTTGCTTTGGGGAAAATAAGTGAGCAGACTGAGCCGGAAGGAGAGGCCTGACTCTTCTGAGCTGGGTGAAAAGTCAGAGCTGACTTGCTAATAGGAAGGTAGGGGGTTGGGGGGAATGATCCCCCAAATGTCCTTTTGAACTTAATGATTTTGTGAGCCAAGTGAAGTGTGCGTTTTTATCAACTTCTCTCTATTTCTCTTTAGTGCAATGGTCAGCAAACTGCGGCTCGCCAGCTGCGGTTTGCAGCTCTGTTGACTAATGAGTTTGCTGACCACTGGGATAGGGGCTTAATCACAAGGAACAACAACAGCCTGTAATTATTGGAATCGAGTGTCTAGGTCAGTAGTCAGCAAACTCATTAGTCAACAGAGCAGTTCGCGAGCCGTAGTTTGCCGACCACTGCTTTAGGGGAACAGTGTGTGTGTATGTGGGGTGTGTGTGTGTGTGTGTGTGTGTGTGTGTGTGTGTGTGTGTTGAAATAATAGAAGGGACATGAAGATTTGGGGAAAGAGAACAAGAAAGAGACATTGAAAAGGCTACATACTGTCTGATCCAACTACGTGACATTAGAGAAATGATAACACTATGGAGACAGTAAGAGATCCATGGTTGCCATAGGTCTGAGGAGGGGTGGGATAAATAGGTGGGGCACTGGAGAGTTTAGGGAGTGGAACTCCTCTGTGTGATACTGTAGCAGTGAATACATGACATTATACATTTTTCAAAACCCATAGAATGAACAATACAAAGAGCGAACCCACATGTAAACTACAGGTTTTAATAACAACAACAATAATTTTATATTGGTTTATCAATTGTAAGAGATGTACCACAGATTTTGCTGCATGGTAGGGGAGAGGAGTCTATGAGAACTCTATGTCCTTTCTATAAATCTCAATTTTTCTATAAACCTAAAACTGCTCTCAAAATAAAGAGTATCAATTAGAGAGAGAGAGAGAGGAGCCTTGGGTGAGAATGTGGGATATAAACATTTAAATAGTCATTCTCCATTGAGACAAAACCTTGGCAACTTTGTAACTAGAGAAAAATTGAACATTATAGAGTCCAGGAAACACCCTCAAAATAAAAATAAAAAAACTAGAAGTATCTGAAATTCAAGTTGGTCATAACTGGATTTCACTAAAGTCCAGACAACAGCTAAAATCTTCATACCCCAGCATAGAAAAAGAAAGGGAGCTTCACCGGGACATTACATGGATTGGGCCATGTGACTTTCTTGGGTCAATGGAAGAGAACAGATGTGCTGTTTTCCATGTCTCAGAAGGTCTAAGAGTCTTGCAGGTTTCTGCTTTCTGCCCCAGGAACAGCATGCCATATGGGAGGCTCACAGCCTGGGTCCTGGAAGGAGAAAGCACAGGGAGCAGAGCCATAGCAATCAACCTACAGCTGAGTGACAAAAGTTTGTTGTAAGTCAATGAGATCTTGGATATGGGGGATGTTTGTTACGTCAGTCAAACTGACTAACACACTTGGTGTTTTACAAATGAGGAACTGAAGCTGAGAGACATCTTTTCCCATACAACTTGTAGTGGTGAAGCCTGGATTTAGTCTGCACCTATTTAACTAGAGTTTCAAAACCTTCCTGCAAAGTCCCAAGAATTTAAAGTAACTCACATAAGGCCACTTCCTGGGCAGGAAAGCAGACCACTGTCTCTGGAGCCCCATTCTTTCCATGGTTCCTGGGGCTTCTCCATCCTTTAAAACCCAGGCAGAGCCCTGCACTGTCGGTGAATTTCTCTTGGCTTCTCCCAGGATAGTGTCCCTTTCCCTCCTCCTGTGCCTCTTCTTTAGAAGCTTGGTAATGGATGCTTGTGCTTAGAAAACAGACATGAATCAATATGGTATTATACACAGAAGAACTATACACTAAACAACCAATTACTTGAGTGTGAGGTAAATAAATATTTGAACTTAACAGGAGCAGATTACAGTTTATAACACCCACTTTGTTACTTTCGTGATCAGAAAACACAATCTCTGACACTACTAGCTGTTCAGAGCCATCATCTCTTTTCTAGCATTCTGTAACAATCTGACAAGTTCTTTCTCTGCCCCCACTGTTCCCCTACAGACCATTTTCCACTCTGCAGTTAGGGTGAGCTTCTGAAAATCATCATGGCATTCATTCCTTGGCTTAAAACCTCTTGATGTCTCTCACAGCTCTCGGAACCTACCAAATCCTAAATGGCCTAATTCCTGCCAACCTCTCCCCATTCATCTCACAGTGCCTTGTTCATTATGCACCAGACATAATGACACCCTTTTAGTCATCAAATAGGCCAAGCTGTATTTCCCCCAGCTTACAGCCTTTCCATATGGGATTCTTTCTCTCTTGAAAACTCTTCCATCTCGTCTTTAAGGTCTTGGTTCAAATGTCAGAAATGCTGCTTATATATAGGGTTTACCAAATCTTTTTTCATGTTCCTCTTCTGAGTCACCCAGGAAACTTTCCAGCCTGCTTGTGATTAGGTGTGATCACATGACTAGTTCTGGGCCATTTGATGTGAAGTTGAAGAGCCTCCTTCTTCCACTGCTGCAGATCCTGACCACACCATCCACTCATATCTCTACCACGGCTCTGTCTTTGGTTCATTTATAACATTTGCTCTATCTGAAGTTATCTTCTTAATCCATGGTCACCAGATCATTTCCTTTCTTCCATGCTAGACTCCAAGCTCTAAGAGGGGAGGACTTCCATCCATCTTCTTCATATAGTTGCATCACAGCATTCAGCATAGAGTCAACCTATAATAGATGCTCAAGTAATATTTCTGGACTATATAAACATATAAATGAGAGAATAAGTGAATAGAACTCTTTTGAAAACAAAACAAGTTAATTGACGAAAGCAGTTAGCACAGTCCCTGATAAAGTGTAAGCACTCATCAAATATACATAATTATGAGCTGAGGAACTGAGTTGGAGGAATTTGCTTTCATTTGTGTACTATGGAGAGGAAAGGAACGGGGATGAGGCTAGGGCTTGGGAACAGAGGTCTATGAGAAGTCTCAGCCTTAAACATCAAAAGCATACACATAGACAGAACAGAAATGGCCAGGGAGAGCAGTCCCTGAGAAGAAGCAAACTGAGTGTAAAAAAACAGACTCCTCTCATGAGTTAGAACTTTTCCTCCTAATAGCACTAATTGTTAAAAAGGGTCACATGAGCCAGTCCAAGACATCATCCACCTTCTGCTTTGGTAGCACAGAGCCCTTTAGAAGAGTTATTCCATACATTCAGCATGTACTCACTGAGCTTAGGCTGCGTGTCAGAATTTGGATGAGTTTTGCAATTAAAAAATAAGTAATTCTCCATCCCTATCCTCAATAATTCAAGAGGAAGAGACAGATAAGGAAACGAATTATTAAAATATGACCAGTAGTATGACAGAGGGATGGGCAAGAGGATATGGGAGTACAGAAGACAGAAGAAGTACCTCTGTCTATGGGTTTGTGAGGGCTAGAAAAGGACCTCTTCATTGGACCAAAAAAAGGTTAACTTTTTCAGGTAGACATAGTGGGAAGGGCACTGAGGCAGAAGAGCATGTGCAAGGTATGGAGTCATGAAAAGCCTTCACAAATCTTAGGAGAGAAAGAAGTTCTGGGGATTGATTGATATAAGTTGAGTATATCTTAAGTGCATTGAAATGTATGGTCTTGCCTTTTCATTTAGAAGACATGGAAAAGAAACAATAAAAAACGTAGACACCGGGGAAAAATTCATCTACTAGTGAAAACAAAAAAGATTTATTGATTGTTTTTTGGAAATTTTGACTTACTTGTTCAAGCTGAAAATAGAGATAATTACTGAACTGCAATCTTGTTTGGGTTCTTTTTAAAATGTATTGCTCAAGCAATGTTATACCAGCCAAACAGAAATCACAAAATTAGAAAAGAATGACCCAGAATACCACCACCCTAAGAACCACGTGTTCATACTCCCATGTTTCCTTCAAGGCTTCACTTTGACGGCCCATCCCTCTCTCAGGGGACCTAACAAGTGGAAACAGGATTGGACTGCATTTTAACCATGGCAGAACACTCCAGGGGCCCCTGAAGGAGATTCATGGAATGCCTGTCCCTTGAGCACATACACTAGAGATTGATTATGTATAAGCCTGCCTTAGAAAGGTTGTCCATTGTCCACTCTTCAAGTTATAGATTTCTATAATACAGAGAGTCAGTGTAAATCTCTAGTTCATACATTTTTAAAACTTGGATCCCGAGACATATGACCCTCCTAGTCCATTGGGTGTGAAGGTGGGGGTCCATGAAGAGTCTTCAGGAATCCAGGAGTGACGTGAAATTGTGCAACAACATTTTATAAGCACACAAGTTCATTTTCTGGAGAGAGAGTCCCCTGTTTATCATAGTGTTGCAGTGTGATTTAAGTCTGACTTTTTTTTTTTAGTTGTTTTCTGTTTATTCCCTAGACCACATTGGATCAGCATGTTTCTTAACTTATTGTTCTGAGGCTGGGATTTATCTGAACAAAGCTGACCCCTGGCTCTTGGCAGAAGATTGAGCTCTTTCCTTATAAGTCCTTTAGAAAGTCCCTCTGTTTCTACTTCCAAAACACAACTCAAATGTGTCTCATGTTTCCATCTTTAACACCCAACCCTTGGCCGGACCACCATCATCATCTCTCACCAGAACAAATGCAACAGATTCCAAGCAGGTCTCTGGTTCTACCTTTCCCTGCTGCAATCTAATTTTAAGAGTATCTTGACTTCATTTAATGAAGAAAATTATGTCAGCACCAGACTGAAAATTCTCCAATGGTTTCTCATTCGCCTTCAATGTAACCCAAGTTCCTCAATGTGGCACATAAGCCCTAGATTTCCCATCTCCTTTCCATTTCTATAACCTTATCTGATGCCACCTTCCTCCTCACTCATGAGGCTCCAACCAGGATGGAGTGATTTCTGTTCCTGAACTTGCCCAGCTATTTCTCACCTCAAGGCCACGTCCATGTTGTTCTAGCTTCTGGAATGCTTTTTCCTTCTCTTTACATGGTGAGTTCCTTGCCATTACTTAGGTATGTTTCAGCTTAAAAATATCTCCTCCACAGATAGATCTTTACTGGCCATCCTCTCTTGGTAGAGTCCCACCCTCATCATATTTATTTTTGTGTTATTTGTCACATTACAAAGAAAAGGAGGACGGGAGAAAGAGAGAAAGAGAAAAAGGAAAGAAAGAAAGACATAACTATTTTCATGCCCCATATTTATGTGTAGAACCAAAGCTACCACCCCAGTATGCTAAGTTCTCAGGTATGCTAGGATGGCAATCATGGCCAGGTAGAATGTTAGTCAGTGAGAGTTGAGAAGGATGTGCTGAGTATAATTAGAAGCTGTCTATTAGAGGGTGTGCCTACAATTCAAACCACTTGATCCTCAAGGGCTTGGTGTGCCTGGGTTTAATTAAAGGCAACCTCCGCAGCTTGGGAGACGGGGGAATGGAGTGAGTGGGAAGGGAAGAGGGTCTTCAGCCTGAGTATAGCACACTAAGGGTTTAGAAGGAAAATGTGGGAGGTCTTTGGGGCATTTCCTTGATAAACCTGAGAGTAGTTTTAGAAAACCAAAAGAACAGTTGGGGTGAGGTCTGGGTGGTGGTGACCTAATAGTCACTTAGGACTCTCCACAAATGATACAGGGATAAGAGGGACACAGGGTCACCTGGACCTCTTCATGTAGCCATCTTGACAAACCTACATACCTCCCAGTGGAACCTGTGAGGATCTCTACCTTTTATTCCTTACCTCCTCCCTGCCCAGTCCCATTAATGCCAGACTCAAAGCCCCAACTCTGCCTGTGTCTGCTTCCTGCCCTTACTTGAGAAAACTGAAGGACATGTTTTCATGAGGTCCCAGACTACCTTAGCCCAGCTTGATATGCTCCTACCTTTGGTTCTCTTGTGAGATGGGAGTGGTCTACTAATCAGACTCTGTTCCTTGGGGTCAAACTACCTTTGTCCTGCAGTCTAAAATCTAATCAGGTGTGGTCATGTCTGAAAGGAAGAATTTAGGGGTTAGTTCCTATTAACTTTTATAACTTTATGCCTAGGGAGGCAATATAATTTACTGGTTAAAAACATGGGCTCTTGATCTTAACTGAAACCCCAGCAATTCCACTGAAGTGCAACTTCACCAAAGTGACTTCTCCTTTCTGAACCTCAGTTTCATATCTATAAAATGGGTGTGAAAAGGCCCTTCCTCATATAAGGATTAAGTGCTCTGATGCCATTGGTGCCTTCAAGGAGCTCAATTGGATTTCTAGCTCTTACCATTGGCATCTCAATGCTGAAGGGTCGATTTGTTTTTAAAATTTGGCCAAAATTGCAGAAAATTTTATTTTGTGTGTGTTCCTGTGTACACACACACACACACAGAGGCACACAGAATTCCAGAAGTCCTAGGGAAATACACCGCCAGAGCAGGCTTCAGCCAGTGACCTTGGCATCTGGTGTATAAATACCCCAGCTCCCTGACTCCCGGTGTGGGATGTTTTACATAGTGTTCTGGAACTTCCCCACAAGCGTAAGCTTCAATTGCCCTGGTATGATAGCTGGCTTGATACCACACTCTTTATTGCTGCCCTAACTTCATCTATCTTTCCCCCATTTCCTTCTCTGTGTTCAGCTTCCCAGATAAACTACTTGCACTGGAATCTTGGTCTTGGGGTCTGCTTCAGGGAGATCCTACCTGAACACAAAATTCTCAGCACAGTGCCAGGTTCTTTATAAACCCTCAGTATTAAACGCCTCAGCTCTGATTGTTACAGGAGACACCTGACCTCACTCCGTGCCACCCAAACACCACCCAGACACTGCTCATCAGAGTGGATAATCAATCTGAGCCTGCCAACAAATCCCAGTCCTGCCTGCATGTACCACCAGACAGACTGCCTCCTTGTACTGTGAGCTCAGAGCCTGCGGAGGGACCCACCAAGCTGCTCCTCCTGGGCACAACCCTCCAGCCTCCAAGGAAGCTGATTGCAGGCCTGTGAATAAACCTGCCTCTTCAGGTGAGGCAAACAGCTCCCCTGCCCTGCCCTGGCTGGCCAGAACAGGTCTGTCCAGTTGTTGCTCCTTTGGTCCAGATGCCAATCAAAGGCAAAGCCAGAGCATTTTGTTCAACACTTGGATTAATAGCTGCATCTGGGCACAAATGACGCCCATGAATTTGTCTGTACATCTCCCTTTGCCCCCTGCCCATTTTGCATCCTCAGAAGTCACTCCCTATAATTTTATCTCCCATAAAGAAAATTTCAGGAGGTATCACCACCAAAGACCCTTCAATTCCCCAAACCCTACGAACTCTGAGTCCAGCCCAGCTGTCCTGGGAGCACACTATTCTCGCAGCAAACCCTAAGTCTGGTTCTGGGCTGAGCATATGCAGACACAGGCTCTGTAGAATCACGTATGTTCTTGGCAAACTGCAGCCTCAGGTCTTATGGATTCCCCCAGTGTTCATGGAAACTCTTTGAGCCAACTGGCTGGTTCCTGGCTGCCATGAGTATTTTTAACTATGAGGGCAAGGACTTTTCCACAGAGTAAATGCAAAGACTTAAGTAATGAAACATGTTTTAATTCCTCTATAGTCCGAGGGCATCTTTGCTTTAGTTCTGTTTGTGAAAACACTCCTGATGGCACACTTTCTTAAAAATCCCCTTTCACAGTCTGATTCCAGATTCTCACCACTCTTACATTTACTCCATAATGAGTGCACCTTGTCCATTTCTTCATCTGCCCTACAGATTGGTAACATCAATTAAAATTGACCATTTTTACATTTACTTTATTGTTGGAAGTATTACAGATGTTCCCTCTTCCCTCCCCCATTGGTCCCCTCCACCTCACACCCACCCCCGCCCCTCCAGGCCTGCACCACAGTATCATCTGTGTCCATGGGTTATACATATATGCATATAAATTCTTTGGTTAATCGCCTTTTACGCACATAAATTTAGCATCTAGTGCATGTTTAGCAATGCTTGACGTATTGTATGGTCACTTGGAGAGGAAGCTCGGGAGTCATATTACCTGCTTCAAATCCCAATCTTGCCTCTTCCTCACTCTGGAATCTTGGGCAGGTTATTTAATTTCTCTGATGCTGTTTTAAAGCATGGTATCTAGTCTTTGACTCCTCTCTCATTGAGGTATGTCTCCTTTCCACAAGTCTGAGGACTTGGGACTGCTTGGACCTGTACAATTCAGTAGAAATGACACTGAGTGACTTCCAGGGATAGATCATAAAAGGCCATGCAACTTATTCCTGGTTCTCTAGCAACCCTCACCCTTGGATTCACCACATAAGAAGGCTGAGTCCTGAGACCACCATGCTGGCGTGACCATGGGAGATGCCCCAGTCTACAGCTCCAGCTGAACCCAGCCTGAGGCCAACCCAGCCCGAGCCCCAGGCATGAGAGTGAAGAAACCATTTTGGAAGTGGATCCTCGAGCTCAACTGTTCCCAACCCCATTTGTTCAAGTTACTTCAGACATTCCTAAAACCCCAGCCTCTGTGCCTTTCCAAATCCCTGACCCACAAAATCTCAGAGCTTACTAAAATGGATGTTGTCTCATGCTTCTGAGTTGTGTGTGATAGTTTGTTACACAGCAACAGCTAACCAGAACATTCCCTAAACCTCAGTTTACTCATCTGTAAAATTGTGCCACTAACGTTGCCTGCCTTGTAGAGCTTTTATGAGCAGGAGCTGATCACCCTGCATCTGGCACATCATAACCACTCAAATGCTAGTGATCATTATTGTCATCCTTCACTGGTTCGTTAATTGAAGAACACATGGGCTAAATAAATTTGATGAAATTCCCCCAGTTGTTTTTTGTGTAAACTGTCTCTTCTAATTAGATGAATAAGAGATATTTCTGAAAAATATTTATGAAAAAGAAATGTTATGAAAAAGCTGTAGAATGTGATTAGGTCTTTAAAAGGTGCTAATACAGATTACAGAAACGTATTTGCCGTGTGGGGTGGTAACATGTATCTGTGACTTTATGTTTGTTTTACATTCTCCCCATGCATTAGCTTGCAAATTGATTGATGTAGACATAACAACAGGCAACGGGATCATGCGGATGTACATACACACATACATTCACAGGGCAACTGCACATGTGAAGAACCAGAGTGGTAACTGACACTCCCATTAGGGAACACTTCATTGTTCCCTTCCGAGCCTAAATGCTTTTATTTTCTCGTCCACAGATCGATAGGGCTGGCAGGTAAGTGTCTGTCTGCCGCATCAGTACAGTGAGACCCCAGCGGGTCAGAGGGCCTCAGCCCCTCCTGGGGGCCCACAAGCCCAGCCATGCCAAGCAGGTGTCTGAGATGCAGGCTAGACCACACTTGAGCACTGAGCCGTCAGCGTACAAAATCAGATCTGATCGGGCCTGTGGAAGATAAATGAGCTGGAGTCCCCCAGCCCCAGATTTGGTCATCTCTTTATGAGCTCTGAAGGGCCTATTAGCAGCTCTGATGAGTACTGGGGGAGATGAAGTCGGCTTTGAACAACGTTAGCCAACAGAATCAAATCACTCCCAGTCCTCCAGGGAGAAGGAGACCGGCTGGCTTTCAGAGAAGGCTGCCTCTCAGCTCCCTCGCCCAGAAGGTTTATATGAACACTTAGTGGGGAGAGGAGCGGGGCAGCAGGGAGAGTAAGCACTTTTTTTCTAGTACAATCACCTAAGAATTTCCTCATATATCTAATAGCTTCTCCTCGGGCAATTTGATGGCCCTGCGTAGACAGGTGTGCTCTCATTTCCCCTCTCAGAGTCTACTTAGGAGGGGCTGAGGGGCTGTCACCATCTGGAGAGGCTGGCTGAAGTCAGCCCCCTTGTCACCCTGCTTGAGTCCTGTGCCCCACCTCATGCAGCCCTCAGGGTGCCGGATCTATGGTGGGGGGCAGGAGGGCACCTCGCAGGGATCAGAATTCCAGCTCTTGGTCACTGGGAGACTGTGGGCCATTAGCCCTCTCCAGCCACAGTTGACACTTCAGTAAAATGGGACAGCTAATGCCATTGCGATGTGACTCTCATGAGGATTAAATGGAATCACGTGTATACAGTTGATGAGGTTCTCATTGAAGGTCCCTTCCTTCCCTGTCTTCTCATCCAGCATTACAGGCTGGGCCTGAGCAAGGGGCATCTGGAGGAGACAAACAGTTGCCCCAAGGGTTTCACCAGCCTATTAGAGAGATGAAAAGGAAGATAATTAAATCTAGGGTGAGATTTTGGGAGAAGGAAGCACCTTCTGATGAAAATAAGACCGCAGATTAATACATATGTTGCCCCTTCCCCACATCTCTGGGTCACATGCTGTAGACCAAAGAAGGCATAGGTATGAATCCAGCTGTGTGATGGTGGCCTGGTCACTTACCATCTCTGATCCTCAGTTTCTATCTCTGTAGAATAAGAACAATATCAATATGTACTTAACATTTATTAATAACAATAATATTTACATTGAAAGACTATCATGAGGAAAGTGTGCAAAATACATGACAGAGTAGCTGATACCTAGTTCATGCTCCACGAATGTCAATCACCTTCTCCCTTCTTTTCCTGTTTCTGTCTGAGGAAGGTGGAACTGTGTCTACCTGCCTTGCTCCACACTCTTGCTCCTCGCTCTGTGTCTGTCCCTTTGAGCCTTGCTTTATTCTTCACCTGCGGGGGACCAACCTGACTCTGCTGGAGGCCCTCTTGCTCAGCAATTCCTCTAGCACCCAATTATTCAGACATACATCTGTCACAATGGTCCTCACATGACCTGTGTGATCATTCTGACTCTCCTATTTGATTGCAAGCTCCCTGAGGTCGGGACTGCTTTTTATTGATTAAATAACTATTTGTTGAGAGGTCTTAATATTTGCTTTTTAAATCAAGAGGTTATTATATGCCAAGCACCATGCTCAGGAGTAGGAGAGAGCAGATAATGAGACAGGCAGGGAACCAGCTCTCTTAGGCTTCAATTCAAAGTGGGTGGGAGACAGGAACTAGAATCAAAATACAAGTAAACAAGAAGATAATGTATGTCTGCAACATGCCTTCCAGCTTGAGAGGAAAGAAACTGAAGGAAGCAGCTTTCTGTGGGCAAAGCTTTCAAAGGAGGATGTCACAAAAGACACAAAGGTTAACATCTGATGAGCTCCCATTACAACATAAAGAATGAAGAAGCACCTTTGCCAAATTCCAAGAGGAGAGAATTTCCTCAGGCAGAAAGAATAGAATATGTAAGGGTCCTGAGGCAGGGGAAAGGCTGGTGCTGAAGTACAATTATAGGACCTGGAGGGGAGCTGTTTATGGTAAACAGGAGGTGTGGGCAGGGAGAAGGTCATACAGCACTGTGGCTCAGTAGGACAAAGTGAGGTATTTAGATGAGAGGTCGACAAACTGTGGCCCTGCCCAAGACTGGCCTGCTGTCTATTATTATAAACAAAATTTTACTAGAACACAGTCACACCCACCTATATACATACTGTCTGTGTCTGCTTTCAAGCTACACAATCAGAGTTGAGCAGTTGTGACAGATGCCTCATATCCCACAAAGCCTAAAATATACACTCTCTGGCCCTTTATAGAAAAAGTTCACCAGTCCCTGGTTTAGATTATGCAAAAAGAAGCCAGTTTGAAGGTTTTGTAGCTGAGGAGGGATGGGATCTGACGAAACACTCAGAACAGTGCCCTACTCAGACTAGATTCTCAAGTGTGCTTGTTGAATGAGTGAGTGGATACTTAGATGAATAACGTTTCATTATCCACAACTATATAATATTATCCCCTCTGGGAGCACAAATGATCGGGAGTTTTGGGGACTGAGTGGGAGCTGCCCATCCATCCAGGCCGACTTCGTTTTTCACAGCACTAACAGCTGACGGATACTGAGAAAATTGAATGTTTTATGCAGCTCCAGATTGGAAATAGCAGTGTGGTTTTCACCACAGGGAACCCTCTTAATGTAAATCCAACCCAATTACACACACACAGGCAGGCGCCAAATTTGCAGCTAGACTGAGTTTTGCCCAGCAGCAAATGAGGCACAGCTCAGGGACGGGATGGAGGCCTACTGGGGAGGGTGAGGAGCTGTGGAAGGCACCTCCGCCCTGGGGGCTGCTGCTTATGACTCATATGTGGAGGGTGCTGGTGGCTCACAGCACCCAGGATAAAAGTAGCTTATGCAAATGCCAGGCAGGCTGCATTCTGCAATTGCAAAATCATAAATAGGGGAAATTGCTCCAAAACCATAACTAACTTTTGGCCTCTGAAGGCCATTCCTCTGTCCAGTTACAGATGACCAAAGTTTTAAGGAAGGTTAGAGACTGGGACTTTTTCCCTAAATCAATGACAATGAGCTTTGCAAGATACCTGCAAGATTAGGTGAGTGATGATGGGTGTTCTCATGCCGAGTAGACTGAACACATGCTTGTATTAGTTTGCTAGAGCTGCCACAACAAACTACCACATACTAAGTGGTTTTAAACAACCTAAATTTATTTTACCACAGGTCTAGAGCCTCGAATTCTAAAATCAAAGTGCAGGAGAGTCCATGCTTTCTCTCAAGATTCTAAGGGAGGATCTGTCCCCAGGTCCTGGTGGTGGCTGGTAATTCTTGCTGGTCTTAGTCTATAGCTGCATCACTCCAATCTCTACCTCTATCGTCACATGGCTTTCTCCCTCTAGGTCTCTGTCCAAAAGTCTCTCGTCTCACAAGGATACCATTCATTGAATTAGGGTAGACCTCATCTGAACTTCATTACATCTGCAAAGACCCTATTTCCTAATAAAGTCAAATTCATAAGTTCTAGTGATTAGGATTTGAACATGTGTTTTTGGGAGACACAATTCTACCCATGATAGAGCAGGAGGTTGTAAGCTGAGGTCATATGGAAGGAAGAATCCAGGGCATGGAATAGGCATTATTCTCACTGGTAGAAAGGGCACTGGAGAAGCAGGCATGTTCCCACTTGTGTGAAGGCCCTGGGTGTGGATAATGACAAGTGTCAGACAGACAAGACCAGAGCTCAGAAGGCTGGATCCCCAAGCCAACACAGGTGAGGAGACCCAAATCATCCACTTCCCACAGGTCCTTTTCTCAGCCCTCTCTCTCACCACCTCTTCAGACAGACACCTCACTCTCTACCTCTTGCCAACTCTGTCTGTGTCTCTGGCATTCAGACACTGCCCTCTACTCTGCCATCCTCCCCAGCCTATCGGAATGCACCCACATCAAAGGCCAATTCTCTTCTTTTCCTTCTGTAGCCTCTGGCGGCCCATGGAAAAGCCAGGTGAAGCTCAAAACAACAGTTCAAACTGGCTCCCCATTATCAAATGTAGGAAGGCCTCTGGCATTCTTTTTAAGTCATTACAATAAAAATGATAATAAACACTGATTGATCCACCTTTCTGGAGTGAAGATATTTTTCTTCCATTGTAAGAAAAGCATCTTTCTGTCCAAGAAATGCCTGATTGACAATTTCTCATGCAACAAAGGAAATAGATTGAGAATCGTAGCAATGAAGGTTGGAAATTTCTTGGCTCCTGCAAACATTTGGCAATCAGTGTGGTGGGCATCTACCCTCTGAAATGTTGTACAGACAGGTAGCTCCCTGAAAGGCCTATAACCTAATTCTCATGGAAACTTCCACTCAAAGGTAAGGAATCAGAAAAACAAAAGCGGGGGGAGGGGGCAGAAGGAGCCATCAGCATCAACATGTCTGAAACTATAATGTGCCCCCCCCCCCCAGTTACCTGTGGATCTTATTAAAATGCAATTTCTGATTCAGAAGGTCAGCTGAGACCTGAGAGTCAGCATTTCTAACAAGATGCTATATGATGATGATGCTGGTTCACCGACCACACTTGGAGTATCGAGAGTCTAAATGAGCCTCTTTGAAAGAGATGATCCTGTCTATAATTGTTCACCCTGAAGCATGTAGGTTCAGCCATGAGTAGGCCAACTGTCATGTCACTCCCTCTTAATCAATAGAAGAAATCATAAAAAAAAGTCAAAAGCCATCTCAGGCCCCCTGAGATTCTGTAAAGCTACCCTCACCTTGACTGACAAGTAATGGTTTGTAAACATGTTTATGTTTTCCTTAAATGGCACCCATGTCAACCAAGTTTCTGCCACTACACGTATCTTTATTAAACCCCATATTTCTAGGAGAAATAAAGATTTTGTAATTTCACAATGAACCTGATTACTGCAGAAAGTGGGAAAAGGGTGTCATATTGACACTGATGTACATGTAATTGCTCTTAACCTTCACTAAAACCTGATAGGAAATATGAAGAAACTGAGGTTCAGGGAAGCTAAATCCTAAATTGGCTCTATGTGCAAAAATTATTTCACTGGAACACACTGGCCTTGGTGGTCTCTGTTGATTAGTTCCTCATTGGCTTTTCCTCATTGATGCACAGGCCTGATTCCTCCTTGTAGGGATCCAAGGTAGAGTCAGACAGAAGCAAGTTTACATACCCCCTCTCCCCAAATCTCAGCTTGCTCACATTAAATTAAAACTGGGGATATTCCTAAGATTCACATCATAGAGCCAGTGAAAGAATGAACCATATGAGAAACTGCATGGAGACCACGCAGAGGGGACATTTTAATGACATTCTTTTCCCTCTACCCCACTATGGAATCAGAAAAAAGGAAAGAGCAGGAGACACAATCCCCATTCCTGGGGTCCCAGAAATCCACCATTCAGTCATTTCCTGCATGTGCTAACTTCCTCCCCAGGGCGTCCAGTTACAAGGCTCCACAGCGAGCAGGGAGTGGCCAGGGCTGAAATGAAATCGTGACTAACTTCTGAATAAATCATGGGGATGCCAGGATTCAGATATCCACCCTCACCCCATAACTCCCTGACCTTTTCTGAGTGGGGGTGAAGGAGAACTATCCACAGACGGAGGGACCCGACTGTATCAGGGTATCTGAAAATGCTGATTTATTCTACTCCTGCACATGGCATCTTCAATGGTTAATACCTCAGCTCTGGAACCTGGTTTGGAATCTTGGCCCTTACCTTCCAAGCATATGACCCAGGCTACAGGACTTTTTGTGCCTCAGTTTCCTCATTTGTAAACTTTATAAAGTTATTGTAAAGGGCACATAACATAACTCAATACTACACTTACTGAAGCCCATGGCTCATATTAAGCTCTTGATAAATAATATCAATCACCCACCATTTTTTTTACATCACTGTCAGTTCTCCCTGCCAATATAGCTCATACCTTTTCCTCATAGCTCCTGTATTTTTCACAGTCGAATTTAGAGACTCAAACACTACTCAACACTCTAATTTCCTTTTTCCCCTCTTCTTTCTCTCAGTAAATACAGTCAGAGTCCCAAAGTTTTCTTTTGTATGTGTGTGTATTTAGTATTTGTTTTAATTTGGCAAAAGGCAAATACTAATTTTTTTCAGTTTTATGAAGATATAATGGACATATAAAATCGCATAAGTGTAAAGTTACAACACAATGAGCTGATAGATGTACACCCAGAGCTTTCAAGTGGAATAGCTACTGGAAATAAATTTACTTGATTTCTGGAACAGGTTAATCTTGCATGAAATAACAAGGAAGTCTGATTTTTAAATGATAAATTTTACAAAAAGGTGGTATGTTCCAAAAACATGGTGTTGGTACAGATGTTAAGGTTTTACTTGGACTCAATAAAAAAAAAAAAAAGATGATTAACTAGATATGCTCAATATGGCTACAGAAATGGGAAAGTGGCTATAAAACAAACATGCTATTCATCTTGTTTTCCATCAGAATCAAAAGACTTGATTCAAATCCTAACCTTACCCCTTCATGGATGGTGTGGCTTTGGACAGGTTATCTGACATTCCAAGTCCAATCTCCTTGTATTTAAGAACAGAGCTGCTCTGAATTCTATGAGAATAATGCATGCACTTTAGATTTAGATACAGAGTAAGGATTAATGGCATCAAATCTCTCCTTCTCTCCTTCCCCTTCCATTCATATTTTGCTGTTCCTCTCTCCCTTACTCTTTCATTTTCCTTTTATGCTTTCTTAACACTGGCTAGTCTTCCCATTCTTTTTCCCCTTGCTTACCCTGATGGCTCAACCCTACACAATTTCCACTTGGACAGGATTATTTCAGCCCTTCCCCCAGAGAACATGTGTTGACCCCCTGTTCTGAACTTACAAGATCAGGAAATCTCATCACATTGCAGGTGGCATTCCCTAGGCAGCCTTGCACAAAATAAAGTCATGTTGCTAAAGCTTAACCCCTCAAGGTCTCTGCTAGCTATTCTGGAAAACAGATTAGCCATTCAATCACTATCATTGATTGAGAGGCTCCTCCAATGTGCCGGCCCCATCCTTGTCATTGAGGATACAGAGCTGAAAGAAATCATCCTGTGTTGGATATGCACAGGACTAAATTACCTTAGAGGGTAAGGGCAGGATTTCTAGGGGAGGTCATAGATGAACTGGTCTTCAAATTCATTTCAGCAGAGTAGGGATATTTCATGAAAGGCATGAGAACTCCCAAGCATAAAGCATAGAATCCCAGAAGTGTGTGCCTTCTAGTACCACCAGTTCCTCTTGGAGTGCCTTTTTCCTCCTCACAAACCATCCTGCCCCTTACCCCCCTCCCATTTCCTAGAATACCCTCTATGCCTTCATCCCATAATCCAGGTCTTACCCCTGGTCACCTCTGCCAGCATGAGTTACTCAGCCTATGTCCCAGGGTCTCTGACCTAACTGCCTTATAATCCACCAAGCCAACCCAGTGAATGCCAAAGAGTAACCCAAAGGGAATCACCTGGAGAGTTTATAAAAAGGGAGTGTCAGGGCTTCACCCACGATTTACTGAATCAGAATAGCGAGACGGTGACCATGGGAGTCTACCTTTTCACAACATCTCCCAAGGACTCTCCATTGCACACCCAAGATTGAGAACTACAGACCCATCCCTGCTAAGGTCACACTAGCTGATGCCAGCTTACCCATCCTGGGAATTTAGTGAGCACTTTCTATAAACAAGGCATCTCTTTAAAAGTGGTAAATTCTATAAGACAGCTCTTCCTCCTAAATAGATTGAAGCTGGGAAGCAACACAACTAGCTCTGGTGGGTACTGTGCCCCAGAGATGTGCCATGTGGGTCCATCTAATCTGGGCCAAGAGCAGAGAATAAGGGAAGCTACACACAGGGAGGTGGGTTGGGCAGGCAGGAAGGATGCAGACATTATCCCCTGAGCTTTTATTTCAGCCTGTGGGCGTGTCTTTGATAAATAAGATAGTCAGATAATGGCAAGGAATAGTCTTAACAACTCTCTGCCCAATGCATGCAGGGTGTAGGGCGTCTGGCAGAGGGTTCTTGAGTAAGAGAGACTTGGGTTTCAAACAAGGCTGGGTCACTGATTACCTAAGGGACCCTGAGTCAGGTACGATCTGGACCAAAGGGTATTATTAACTAAGAGGATGCAAAGAGATACATGCTAGTACCCAGGATACTTCAGGGTTTCAATAAAGGATGATGATGGGCTTCACAGACCCTCACTCTAACATTCACACTTAGCCTCATTTCTGCCTGCCTCAGAGAACCCCCATGCCAGAACCCCATCTGCCCATTTGCAGACCCAGATTGTCTGCTACCTCTTCCCTTTGTTGTCCCCTAAAACTAAGACCCACTCAGCAGTAAGGGAAACCACAGACAAGAGGCTCTCATTGCTTGAGGATCAGCATAAACTCTGAGAAATCCCAGAAAAGCACCTGCATGGCTTTGAGAACTGGGGACGGAATGAGGGGTGATGGGTCACAGCTCTCGCCAACTGGCTGCCTTCTGCCTGGCTGTATGGAAATTGTGGCACTGAGCAATCTTGGCCAAGCATCTCCCCTGAGGGGGTTTGCCCCTCGGTGCCATCTTGCCTCTCTCCTCATGTCTGGGAATGAGATGCTCCCTGGAATCCAGCTGTATGGCTGTCAAGAGTCCCAGAGCAGCATGAGAGCTATGAGCGGGGATCCTGGGTCCGAGCCAGCAAGACAAGAATGCCTTCCTCCCCCCTCGACCCCTATCAGGGCACTGCCTCCCTGCTGAGTCTTCCTGACAGAGCTCAGGAACAATGTTCCACCTGCTTTCCCTATTGGAAGCTTTTATTTACTCATATCTCAGGTGTCTGGGCCTCTCTAATGAGTGTCCACAGCTAGGTGTGGAACCCTGCCAGGCTAAGCCAGGCTTGGCCAGTGAGCCTGGAACCCCATCCCTTTGTTAGACAGAGGCAGTGCCTATAGTTCCTTTACTGAGCCACCATCCATCCATTCCCACCAGGCACCTGGCAGCCAACAGAGGAATAACAACTGGGTAATGTTTCTTGAGCACTTACTGTAGTCCAGGCCCTGAGCAAAGTCCTTGATGTCGATTATCTCATTTAATCCCTTCTCCACCCGGCAGTCTGAATGAGCTTTTTGAAACACTAAACTGATCATACAACCTTCTTGCTTAAAGCACTTCAGTGAATTCCCAGTGTGCTTAGAATAAAGACCCAAAACCTTAGGTCAGACCCAGAAGCTGGCCAGTATAGACCTCGTCCTTCTCTCTGCACTCTGAAAACCAGCATTGTCAGCTGGCAGGGGACTTGGCAGGGCCGGGTGTGGGCTTGTGCTCACTCTGAGAAAGTGGCAGAAGTTTGTGGGCTGTCTCTGATACTGAGTGGCTGTCCGCACCTCCGTGGTTGTCATGCAGGGTGGAAAACACGCAGCGGCCAATTATTATTCACTGTGACTTCACACTGCACACAAGCAAGCACACACACCCCTGGCACGTTGGCTTTTAAGCTTCTTCAACATAGCTCAGACTCTAACTTACCGGAAATTCCCAGTGGATTCTTCCAATTAGTAGAGTTCCCTATCTAGGCCTCACTGCCTTGTTGGCTGATGGAAGAACCTACCCGCTTTGAATTAAAGGAATACATGCTGCCCAGGACTCAAGACGCAACTTACTCTGGAGAAAATGCAGTGATTTCCCTTCTCCCTTGTGCAGAAATGCTTTCCCTTCCCCAGTGTCACAAACTGGTCCATGGTCAATTATTACACCCATTTAACAGATGAGAAAACTGGAGCTCAGAGGAATGAAGCAACTTGCTCAGGTCATGTGGTCAAGAAGCAGAAGCATTGTGCTTGAACACGTGCCAGTCTTTGAAGGGAAGGCTGGGCCTGAGCTAGAGAGGCTCTCTGGGAAGTGGGGGGAGAAGGGGTGGGCCCGCGCAACTGAGCCCTGCCCTCCTACGGAGTGGCGGGGGCTGCGGTGTCCAGAGGCTGAGGGTTTGCCTCCCAGCCTTTGCTAAATATGAGAGAGCAGGTTCACTCTTTTTTGTTGTTTGGTTTTTCTGTTCGTTTGCTTATTTCTTTGCAACTCTATACTGCCTGGTAGGCTTTTCAATTTCTTCAATATCCCAAATTTTGAGTTTAGTGTTCTGACTTTCAGCCAAAGACCTCCCACACCTAGCTGCACTGGGGTGTGAGTGATACACTGAAAAGGAAGGTAATTTCCAGTGTGGATCCCTCACAGGAACTCCCAAGGCTACAACCAAGTGCTGTCCTCTCCACCTTCAAGATATTTCCTATATGACTCTCCCTCCAAGGCATTGTTCAGCGTCCTAGTCCAGACCTTAGCGTCATTTGCCCAGGCTGGGGTTCCATCCTTCTCTGGCCTCCCTGCCTCCAGCCTCTCCACTCCCAGGCTGCCCTGGGTTCTTCCATGCAGAGGTCGGGCCACGTGAATGGTCAAAGGTGCACCTGCAGCACTCTGTGGTGGCTGAGGCCCCACACACTGGACTCACAGGGTTGAATTGGGTCTTTGCTCCACCATTTACTCATTGAACAAATTACTTTCTGAAACTCAGTTTCTTTTTCTATTAATTGAGGATAACTCTGTATTTTTTGCTAATTAGAGTGGTTATGAGAATTAAATGTGTTAATAAGTCTTTAGAATAATGTCATGTATTTAGTATGTACTACTATTCATTTATCTCCCTTTCTAGAGCCTCAGAGGCTATTACTATACTCCCATCACTACAGAAATTGTTCCTGGTGACAGCTCCCCAGACCCCCCTTTCATTCAACCTTCCCGCTCATCTCCAGCTCAAGTCCCAAAAGTGAAACCTTGATAACTGAATCTTCTCTGTCTGCCCAGCCGCTGATGGTTCCTAACAGAGTTGTAGTCATACTTCTGGGGTTCTTATCCCAGGCTCCCCCATTTATTATTTCTCGGATTATCCCCACAAGTCCACTAATGCTGGGCCCATGGTCTAGCAAGGCCCAAGCCCAGGATCCCCAGACCCCAGACCCACTCTTCTCCCTGGGGGAGGGACCTACCTCAACCCTTGCTTTGCATGCTCTCTCCATCCTTATCTTCCCCACATGCCTGTGAAATGCCACTCAAGCCCTCAGCCCAGGAGCCCTCTGCTCCTCTATCATCTGGGGAACATCTGCCCTCCCTCCCAAATGCAACTCCTTTGCCATCCCCTCCAGGTAACCTCCCTGGCTCCAGAAAGCCAAGCTGCTCATGCTGTTCTCTTTGTATTTAACAGCAATTTGCTTATCATCGTATGATGCAGCTCAGCTTCCTCATTGGGCCTGGGGATCTGAGCCACCAAGACAGGTTCTTCTGCTTCAGATCAGATGGGTGGGTAGGACGAGAGCCAGAAAACGACCTGCACGGAAGGTAGCCCTTTCTGAGCCGCCACTATTCACATTTGCATTTATTGATGGCTTTGATCCTTTCTCCTAAATGCGAGGTGAGGGTTGTCACTCAGATTTTACAAGTGAGGAGACTGGAGCTTGCAAAATCATAATGTGAAGACTGCACCACTGGTAAATGGCAGAGCTGGGCATCAATCTCAGCTTCATCTGAGACCCCTATAGAAGCTAGCTATAACAGCTCCTATAATTTCTGCAGAGACATGGGAAACACGTGACTCTGGGAACTGCAGACAGTGGCCATAACACGCTGACAAGGAGCCAAAGACCTTGATACTCTGCTGTACATGGTTAGTCCCTAAGGACCCCTCTTAGCCTGTAGCACATCCATGACTCTAAGCCAGGCCTAACTGACTATGCCCCTGCGATGGAAATCCTTCCTGCATTTAGAGTTTGTCCACAGCACATGGCCGAGCTTATATTGTGGTTGTTTGGATGTGTGTTTCAGTTTATTTTTTATGTATTTTGGGTAAAAAACAAAAAAAGTGAAGAGACTCAGGGTGACCCTGGTATGAACCCCAGCATCATTATCAGAAGTGTGGGATCCATTCACCTCTTATATTTACAGACTTACTTTCTCCTCCCACAGAAACACACGCAGAAATGACCCTCGCACCAGGCATCCATCAGAAATCTGCGTGATTTGCCTCTTTATGGCAGGAAAGCAAGGGCTGGCCAGCCAGGCGGAGGCGAAATTAACTTGATGTCAGGTCTCAATTGCTGAGCTACTAATCTAATCAGTGGTGACTTAGTCTGTTAGATGTATGGCTTTCCAAAAATTAGAAATATCCTCTTTTTCCAAAAGGCTGTCGGAGAGGAGATAATTACCCCAATACAATCTGTGCTTATTCTCATAGTTGTGTTTTGTTTTTTTTAACACAACAACATTTTCTACATGTGTTCAGTGAAGCTGAAAATGCTATTTTGATAATGGGCCCACAGAGCGTTTAACAGGCCTGGATGACAATGTGAGACTTTCTTAAGGAAAGAGAAGGCAATGAAAAGCTATTATAGGAGCCATTAATGGGAACCCGGAGGTCTGCTGGAGACATCGCTGCACTTCTCAGTTTTGCTGTTTTCTTAAAAAGGCTCTTTGAAGATCAGATCTGAAGTGTGGTCTCACCAAAACCTAGAGCCCTTGACCTGCCCTGTTCTTACTTAACCTGACCCTCTCCATTACCATGATTGAGCCCTCCTTCCTCAATATCCACCCACCCCAATTAATAAGAATGGACTGAGTAACTACCATGGGCCAATTTCCCTATTATATGCTGGCAGTGAGTTAAAAATAATCTTTGTCCCTGCACTTCACAGCCTGAGGAAATGATCCAGCATGATGGGCTCCATGATGGGGCAGCAACACGGATGCAGAAAGTGGGGAGCAACTCAAGTTCCTGGTCTCAGAAGATGAGTAGGACATTCTCAATGTGAGACACCGACTCAGTCTCACACCCATCCCTGAACCAACTGTGAGGCCAGAAGTGTGTAAGACACTGATTGATACTAAGTGGCAACCTGCTTGGCGGACAGTTGCTGTTGCAGCCTGTTCCCATCTCTTCCCCTGCTTCTGGGAACAAGACCATAGTGCTCTTTGGGGATCCGACTCTCCCCTTATATTCAGTCAATGAGTTTCCCAGGGGTGACTTTGTTGTCATTGCCAAGGATGAGCATGTGACCATTGACTGCTCACAATGCTGAGGAGGGAAGAAAAGTGGCAGGAGAAGGGGGAGCATGGAGGGAGGAGAGAAGAGGCAGCCCAGTGGGCCCACAGCTAGTAAAGCTCTATGAGATGAAACAGCCATTTGCAGGAATGGGGTCTCCTTATCTCTTCAAATATTTTTATGTTCCTGGGATGGAAACCCGTCCTGCGTTTAGAGTTTGTCCAAAGCACATGGCTGAGCTTTTATTGTGGTCATTTGGGTGTGTGTTTCAGTTTATTTTTTATTTATTTTTAATATTACAAAAAGCGAAGAGCCTTTGTCTGATGTTGAAATCAATGTGGTTCAGAACAAAGATTGGGTGTTAGAGAGCGGGAGGCCATGAGCCAGAGACATGAAGGTTCAGGGAGATCTTGGAGAAGGTCGTGGAAGTGGGATTGAAGGCCATCTTACCCCAGTCCCAAGGAGCTGGCTGACATCTGGGTTACAGAAATAAGAAAAGAAGAAGTAAATGAACTACTCTTTGTTTAATGTCCTTTTCACTGTACTCTGTTGATAAATCTGGTGACTTTTATTTTTTTTTTATTTATTTATTTTTTTAGCACACATCAAGCTTTTTAGCACCTTTAACTTCATCCATGTAACCAGGCCTCCAAAAAACCTTCTTCCTTCCTAGATAATCCTTTCTGTCCTATGTGATTCTGCTTTCCATTCCAGTGGCCTTTCTATAGCAGCATTTGCCTAAAAATGTACTGTGAACCTCTGGGCATTTAGCACGTGTCCTTAGCCCTGTAGAATGAGAGAGAAATCAGGAGGATGGGGAAGCCACAGATGGAAACTGAGCAGAGAAATTCAAGGAAGGCAAGGTATTGATCCCACAAGACAGGGATGTGACAGCCCTGCCGCTGAATTTCATGAGGTCAGGCATCCTCCTATCTGCCTCGTCCATCAGTGCATCAGTATGCCCCCAGCACCTGGGAGAGTGGCTGGGAAATGCATAGGCCCTCCATACATATTTCTCAAAAGAATAAAGGAATGGATGGGCCCCTCAGAGCTCTAGGAGCTGAGCATTATGTCTCATAGAGGTGCATTATGACTCACAGGGGAGAAAGACCTGAGATGAGTGGATTTCTCCAAGTCGCAGAGCCCCAAGCCCAGGACAGGAATTCACGTGGGTTTGGCTGCAAAGCCTGCGTCATCTTCAGTCTCACACCGCTGCTTCTTTCTTCCTATTTAAAGAATGCTGCTTCCTGTTGCCTTGTCCCCAACTTGCTGTTTGCAGTGATCTAATCCTGGGCCCATTGCAACACTGAAAGCGGTGATTCTCCACCATTAGCAGCATTAGAATCACACAGCGACTGGACAGGCATGCAGGCTTCAGGGCTTTATCCCCACAAAGGAATTCCATTGGCCTGGGACTAGACTAAATGTTACCGTGTAGTTGGAAGCTGTGAGGATTAGGCAATTGTGGCATATTGTGTGCAAAGAGGTAAAGGGTAGTATATGACAGTGGTCAGCAAACTCATTAGTCAACAGAGCGGCAAACGAGCCGCGGTTTGCCGACCACTTGCCTGGGTGAGAGCTGGGCATGTGCAGGTATAACCTGGGTCCCTTACATAAGTGGCCTCTTTCTGGAAAAATAATTGTGGTGGTGCAGCCAACTCCTTGCAGACCCCTTTTTACTGTTTGGGTGTGCCCTTTGGCACCCTTGTGTTACTTGAGCCCACTCTGCCCACATGCACAGAAAGCTGGAAGTTCCTGGAAAATTCCATCCCCCTGGGAATCTTTAGGCTGTTGTGTGAAACTTCTCTGGTACTTCTAGTCAAGATACCTCTGAGGTTTAACTCACACGCCAGCATCCTTGTAGGATCAAACTGATGTCAATATTTGTAGGACTTTGCCTGAGATCACACCCTTGCTGGACTCCCTGCCTGTTCCTGTCTGATTTCCCCTTTCCTTACCAATTTCCCTTTATAAGTTACCTTTAAATGAATCCTCATTTCAGGGTCTGCTGGACATCTGACCTATGACATGCTTCCTGGTTTCAATTCTCCCTTCTCAGAGCTTGGTCCTACAGAAAGCTGAACATAACCCCAAATCAACACAACTTGAAGCTTAAGAGTGGGATCAAGTTGTGTTGAACCCTGGGGACCATACAGATTTTGAATTGAAATAGGGAAAGACAAGCTGGAGTGTGGAAGGGGTCATGATTCTTCCAGAAAGGCATAAATTCCAATTCCCACCCTCAGGGTTGGAAAAGTTGGGTCTGAGCTACCAATGGAGGCTGATGCTACACCACCCGTCTCCTGTGAGAGCTCCCCTTCTTTCAGGCAAACCTGACGTCAGACCCATCTGGTAAGACCCACTAAGCTTAGCCCCTATTTCTCTTCCTGTCCCCTGTAGGAGAAAGACACAGGACCTCCTCTTAAAGACCCAGAAGTTTGTCTGCCATTATTTCCTGTGCTTTCAAAAAAGAATTGGGAGAAGAGAAGACAATGTATTTCTTCATAGGGAACTGCGTGACCAAGTGACACATCTCTCTGTTGTGAAATCTGAGCCACTGTCAGAAAAGATCTAGAAGAAAAGGGAAGAGAGGGACAAGGTGGCCTTTAGAGGAAGCACTGGTGTATATTTGCATTTCTATGGAAACAGCCTTGGGCAGACATGGTCTTGGTCCTCTGTGGTCAGGGGGACATGTCAGGTGCCCAGCAGCTGGTCGGAGGCTGCTGTAGCAGCAGTTTGCAGGAAACAGGATGGCATAAGAAAACAGACTTCAAAGGCCTCCAAACCTTCTACCAACAGGAGCCAGGGAACTCCTGGGCTTCACCCTCCACATGTCCAGCTGAGTCTCGTGACAGTCTCTTCCCATGTGCACTTGCGAATGGGCTTTCCTCCTCTAAAAGGGCTGCGCAGTGGAACAGGGGATGCAGACACCAGAGACAGAAGTCAGGTGATCAGCTACAGGGCCAATGGATGGAAGGGAAGGAGGAAACGGTTCATTTGTACTAAATGGGTCAGGTAGAGTTGATTCCAGTAGCACTAGGGTGGTTGCATATTAGCAACGTTAATCATGCGGATTAGTGGATTAAAGAAGAAAAATGCCGGGGGATCACTTGGAGAATTGCTTTTAAAAATAATTAATTATTATTTCATTAACCTTTAGACCCTCAGGTCTGGAGAATTCTGCTCTTGGAACAGAATATAGTCAGGAAGACCCACCTCCAGACAAGGAGAGAATTAAGTCTACTTTGTTTTTCTCTGGAAATAATAGCCTCTGTGTTCCCTGTCCCTATATGGCCAGAACATGTACTTTGGAGACAAGAAAGAGAATGGACTGTCTACCGTAGAATCTCTATACCTTGGAAGATGGTCTCTCTCAGGAACTAGAGATACAGCTTTTGACCAGCCTAAGGAAGTGGCAGGTTACTTTTCCTACTGAGCTGTGAAGACCAGTTAGAGAGGTTAACAAACCAGTGGACCAGGAGAAGTTAGGGACACGGAGAGGAAGGAAATGCTTTTACTAAGGGTTGGGTGCACTGCCGCCTGTATCAAATGCACCCCAGTGATTTGGCAAGTCCTTCTGACACACAACCTTGTCTGCTCTCTCCTGCTGCAGAATTCCTCATGTGAACTGTGGGGCAGCCACATCCTTCCTGTAACCCAGTTCCTGTGTGAAGCAGAGATTCTCCTGGAAGTACAGCCTGCCCCACCATCTCAGCTGCCAGGTTGGCAGTAGAAGAGTGGAATCTTACAAGATGCAACCCTCCCAGGGAGATGCCACCAAGTCGTGTCTTTCACTGGGTCTGCTATTTCCAGCAAACTAAGTTGGCATGTCCGGAAGCAGGAAGACAGTGCCCTCCTCGATTCTCTTCCCTTGTCTGGGGAATTTCAGCTCATGAACCTGGTACCCTGCTTTCAGGAAGACATGACTATTCTGTGGAAGGGGAAGTTTAAGGAATATAGGATGCACATTTGGTGCAGAGAACAGTTGCTGGGTCTTTTGGTCATTAAAACCTTGTGAGTAGGCAGTATTATCCTGTAGACAAATCCACTGGCAAACACTTCTTGTGGGACCATTCTAGCTGTTGATGTATCACGCTCTGCACAATTGATTTGTTTAGAGCTAGAGAGCAAGACAAGGCCTCAACTTTAACAGCTCAGTTAAAAGGTTTTAGGATGCCCCCTCCCACAAGGAAATGCATACCAGATACACAGGGTGTCCCAAAAATGCACTAATATACATACTTTAACAGCTGACAGCTCAATTTTGAAAATGAAATGTATTTTAATTAACACTACCTTTATAATTATACTAGAGGCCCAGTGCACAACATTTGTGCACTCAGGAGGGGTATTTCAGCCCGGGCTGTGCCCTCTTGCAGTCTAGGAACCCTCAGGGGATGTCCAACTGATGGCTGGGAGCAGGCCTAAGCCGTCAGTCAGATATCCTTAGCACTGCTGTGGAGGCAGGAGAAGCTCCGCCACCACCGCCGCTGCACTTGCCAGCTGTGAGCCCAGCTCAGGGCTTCTGGCTGAGCATCGCTCCCCTGTGGGAGTGCACTGACCATCAGGGGGCAGCTCCTGCATTGAGCATCTGCCCCCTGGTGGTCAGTGTGCATCATAGCGACGGGTTTGGTCTATTTGCATATTACCCTTTTATTATATAGGATAGGGTGTTTGGGGAAGGAGGCTATGTTACTATATAAGGCTATGTTACTGGTGAGAAGTTGATGCCTACAGCCTTATCCATAGCAGTTACTACCTGCCTAAATAGGCTTTGCACTCAGAGAATCAAGACTAATGATAAACCTCAGGTGGGGTGGAGACCAGGTAGAGAGTCTGTTTCTATGGCAAGAGTGTAGTACATTTATTCATTTACTCATGCAGTTGCTAAGGCAACAAATGTATATGAAACACCTATATGTAAGCAAGATCAGGTCCATTCAGCGCTATGAGAGTTTTTTAGAGGATGCAGTGTAACTGTTGGACCCCAGAGGCAGGCATCTAATGTAGCTTAGCTGTGAGGAATCAGGGATGGCTTCCTCAAAAGACTAACAACTAAACTAGCTCTAAAAAATGAGGTAAGTGCACATGCAAAGGCCTGGGGGTGGGGTCCGGGAGCAAGAGACCTGAGGAGTTTGAAGAAGTTCATGGTGCTTACAGGTAACAGTAGTTGTGCTAGAAGAAGTCTTATTAACTCTGCAAAGGAGGTTTTTACATCATATTGAGCCCAATGGGGAGTCACTGAGATCTTTTAGAAGGGAAACGGTATAAACAAAATGAATGTTGAGAAAGGCACCTGGCTGCAGAGGGGAGATCTGATGGGAAGAGTGATCCAGGTGCCAGGAGAAGGCTTTGCAGTGACCTGGGACAAGATAACAGATGGCACACTTATGTGGATGTGGAGAGAACTGGATGAATTACAACTTATTTAGGAGATACAATATTTTATAAACTTGGATATATATAATTATTTCCATTGTAGATGCTGTGGTTGGCTGAAAATGGCTCCCCCGAAGATGTCCACATTCTAATCCATGTAACCTAGGAATATGTTATTTTTACATGGCAAAAGAGATTTTGAAGATATGGTTAAGTGAAGAACCTTGAGATGGGGAGATATGCTAAATTATTCAGGTTGGCCCAATATAATCACAAACATCCTTATAAGGGGGAAAGGAGGCAGGAGAATCAGAGTCAAAAAGAGAAAGATTTGAAGATGTTTTGCTGTTGATTTGGAAGGTGGAGGAAGGGACCAGGAGCCAAGGAACCCAGGCAGTTTCTAGAAGCTGGAAAAGGCAGGGAAACGGATCCTTCACTAGAACTTCCAGAAGGGATGCAGCCTTACCACCTCGTTTTGGGCTCCTGATGTCCAGACTGTAAAATAATAAATTGTGTTATTTTAAGTCACTAAGTTTATAGTAATTTGTTACAACACAATAGGAAACATATAGAAAGGGAAACTAAGTCTTTGCTCGTAATAGGTATTTAGTAATTATGTGTATAATTCATGAGTAGATGGGGCTTATAAAGGTACAGTAGATCCTACAGTAACAAGGCTTGTGAGTCCTGGAACTCACACTTAAACTTTAAAATGGTCCTTAACTGATAACAGTGGTTGATCAAGGTGTGAGATGCAGAGACAGGAGGAGAAGGGAAACTTACTTTCCACAATATAATGTATTACGCTGTCTGAGTTTGTTACCATGTGCACACATTACCTATTTTTTAAAAGTTAATGACCCTTGTCTTCAAGTCTGGGGGATAACACAGGTATATGGATCAAAATAGAAGGGAAAGTAATCAATAACCCATTTTTCACATTCTGAAAGTAGATATTGTAATAATTTGGTATTTGTTGGATGTACTCAAGGAAATCTGAATCTGGCACCTATTCACTCAAGCTATTGCTACCCATTCTTTCTCCCTTCCCCACCAAATGTTTCAGCTCTAAGAACAGTTTACATCTATATGCCCTCTTCCTTCTTAATCCCATGAAATTTTACATAAACTCTACCCCAAACAAAATACTCAGATGCTCAGATGGCTATACTAATGTGTCATGGACAGGGCATGCCTTTTAGAGACAAACAACACTAGGTTTGAATCCCACCCACTGGAGCAGGATGACCAAAAAACACTATTTAAATTTCCTGAACCTCAGTTTCTCCATCTGTGAAAGAGGCATGATGACATATTATAGAGATTTGTTTGTTGGTTTTTTTAAATAATTTAATCAAGCCATATATGTCAAGCATTTAGCACACTATCTGCTACTACACGAATATTGCAATTGTGGTGAGAGGTAATTGCTATCATCACTCACCTGCAGTGGGCTCCTGGCAATGTGGGGGCCTCTTTGTGGGATTGGGTCACCTGTCAACTGCAAACAGTTTCATTTTGCAGAAGGATCTGTCATGGAAACGCCAGACTGCAACTGGGGCCAGCCTATATCTGCTGTGTTGGGGGGCATGAGGGGATTGAAGGCCAAGGGAAGAGTTCCTCGCAGGTCTCTGCCCCCCATTTTGGATAGGGAAGATGTCTGTAAAACTGTGCAAGTGGAGATCATTTTGGGTACTTGAGACACTTAGGACTGGGTTCAGAGGCCCACCTTTCCATCTTCAGTGCTTAATGTCTCTAAATGTTGGTTTTAACATGGGACTAATCATACCTTCATCATTATGAGGATTAAATAGGATAACGTACGTAAAACACCAATGCAGTGTTTAGGACTGAGTAAGCCTGCAGTAAATGTTACTTTCTTCTGTTCCCAACATTACCCTCTTTCCATACTCCTCTCTGTATTTAAGCATTGCTTATATACATCTTCAGTTACCCTGAATGCTTTTCCACCCATCTATCCATCCCTCCATCCATCCATTTACCCATCTATCCATCCATTTTGCCTGTCAGAAAGAATTTGGCCTAAATTGTCAGGGTCAAGGTTGTATCCCTGAACTCCATAACTATTCAGGTAAGTTAGTCTACTTACCAAGTGTCAAAAGAAGCATTTTTTCACATATTATATGCCACTGTTGTTACTCAGTAGCTCTGAAAGAGCCATCATGTTGGTTTCTAAGCTATACTAGAGTTATCTGACTTCTTAATAAACCCATTCTTTCAATGACTTGCCTATATTTAAGAATTGTGGACCAGAAGCTCTGCCATGTCCTAAAGGGTATAAAAAAAGAGAAATGGTTCCCATACCTAAGAACTTTACAATAGGTAGATACACCAGAAAATAGATAATTACAGTGTGAGGAAATATTACAAAGTAAATATATACTAAGTGTTTTATATAATCCACATAATGTTCATAAATTTTATTTTTTAAACAACAAACTATTTGAGGCGCCTTTAAAAATAAAAGGCTTAAGTTTTGCCTTATTATGATGTGGACACATTTACTATTTAGCCGCCACTCCTCTCCCCTCTCCCGGCATGCACACCAGAGTTCTCTCAATGGGAGGCCATCTTCTGAACTTGTGGTTCTCAACCAGGGGCAATTTTGCCCCACAGGAAACATTAGGCAATGTCTAGAGACATTTTTGGTTGTCACAACTTTGGGATGCAGTGCTACCGTATCTAGCGAATGGAGGCCAAGAATGATGCTAAATATCCTACAGTGTACCCCACCCCACCACCACAATAAAGTTTTCCATCCCCAAAGGTTAACAGTGCCAAGGTTGAGAAACCTTGTCCTGGACAGAGAGATTTAATATGTTTATAAGTTCATTCATGTCCATGGCATGATGGGACCCAAGGACCATCTCATTTAGCCAACTCTCCCAACTCTGCTCATGGGTCTTTAGGCACCAGCCATATTTTAGAAATCTCTGTTTTAACAGTTTTGAGAAGCATTTACTGGACAGCCTCTTATGAAGCTAGACTTTCATAATCATTCTTTCATTTAAGGAATATTGCAAAATCCCATTTTACTAATGAGGAACCTGAAACTCAGAGAAGTTAAGTCACTTACCAGAGTTTCACAGCTGGAAATTGCAGAGTCATGGTTCCAGCATGCGTTTCACTGAGTCATGCTCAAATATTCTTCTTCTGGCTATCAGCACTTCATTTTCTTTTGAACAGTTTTGTCTTAAATTAGTTTTCTCTGTCTGGAGAGCCCAAGCTGCCTATCTGTACCTCAGTGCTCAGAAGAGCCCTCTGCTTTATTCAAGAGGCAGAAATGCTTACAGCTGCCATGCAGCAGCTTCTATCCCTGTGTGTCTTTTTATTATTTGCACTTTTTGTATTTTGTTTTTGCAGTTTTGAATAGTTCTAGATCTCTTCTCCCAGCCCCAGTGTCTGATATTATGGAAAGAGTACCCTACTGCTCTCCTAAATTCAAGAGAGAAGACTTTCCTGGGAGAGTGTATCTAGGCAAGTCCTCACTCCAGGTCCCCAACACCCCAGCACCTTTTTCCAACAAGATGACTCCACTGTAGCTAAAGTGACATCAAAAGTATGCCTGCCATGGAGAACCATTGTTGTTCCCAGTCCCACTGAGAAAATCCTTAGACTTTTTCCTGCCCACCATGTGCAAGTTATGCAGTCAAATACACAGGCACGTGGTAAGTGCTCAGTTAACCTTTCAAGTCCATCTTGAAACTAAGGAGACAAACAATGGGTGAATTTGTATATATGGGTGAATAACCCATATATACAAATACCTGAAAGTATTACTATTCTTAGGGGCAGACATGTTAAAGGGTTTCTTTTTGTTCACATTATCCATTTATTCAACAAATAATTATTAGCTTCTATCAAGCTCTAAGCCCTGTCCTGGATGCTAGAGGGGAAAGATCAGCATAAGCAGACAAAAGCATTGTGCTCACAGAGCTCACAGGCTAGTGGCACATCTGGATTATGGTCAAGTCCTTTGTAATGCATGACTATGAAACATGATAAATGGCCTGAGAAAGAACCATGGAGTGTCTGAGAGCATTTTTTCAGGAAAACCTCATCAGGTCTGGCCAGGGTAGGCAGGGAAATGCTCCATTGAAAAGGACTTGAGGCCCTGGCCAGTGTGGCTCAGTTGATTGGGCATCATCCCGTGCACTGAAAAGTTGCCAGTTCAATTCCTGGTCAGGGCACATGCTCAGGTTGCAGGCTCAATGACAGATCTGGGCTGCACAGAAGGCAACTGATCCATGTTCCTCTCTCTCATCTCCCTCTCCCCTTCTCCCTCTCTAAAAATCAATCTAAAAGACTTTTTAAAAAAGCCCAGCTGGTGTGGCTCAAGTGGTTGAGCACTGACCTATGAACCAGGTTGCGGGCTGTGTCCCCTGTAGGGGGACTATAGGAGGCAACCAATCAATGATTTTCTCTCATCATTGATGTTTCTATCTCTCTCTCCCTCTCAGTTCCTCTCTGAAATCAATAAAAAATATATATTTTTTACAAATAGCACTTGAGGACTCAAGCTTACAGGAAGATTCTTCATGTGAGTGTCTCAGCATGGAGCAATGGACAAGAATGGCACTCTGCATAGAAGTGTCAGAGACTCCCTTACTTTCCAGTTTGCCAGGAGCAGTGATCTTCAAACTTTTTCCTACTCACTCACCAAAAGAACTTTGAAAAGTTTGGTCCCGAGAAACCAAGATGGCGACATAGGTAAACACCTAAACTGCTGCCTCGCACAACAATCTCAAAACTACAACTAAAAGACAAAACAGACACCATCTAGAACCACAGGAAAGCTGGCTGAGTGGAAATTCTACAACTAGAAGGAAAGAGAAGAACTCATGGAGAATTGGAAGAACAGCAAAGGGTTGAGATACGGCAAAGGGTCTTTGTGGGAGCAGAGAGGAAGGGCAGCTGAGCGCCTGGCTGACTTTCTCTGGTGGGAGGGGGAAGGAAGCCCCCAACTGCACTGAACCCCAGTTCCGGGCGAAACCCCATGGACCCAGGCTCATACAGGGGGAGTCTGGACTGTCAGGTAAAGAGAAAGGCACTCGGAGACTCAGAGACCTGGGGGAGACCCGGGGGAGCCCCAGCGGACAGGGGTCTGGAGGCGCGCGCACCAGTGTGCACAAAGACTGTGGAGGTTGCCACAGGCTTTCCCTAGCAAAAGGGAGTTGGAAGCTCCTGACTGCACTGAGCCCCAGTTCTGACTGCACTGAACAAGTTCCAGGTGAGCCCCTGGGGACCCATGCTCTTGTGGGGGGAATCTGGACTCTCAGGCAGAGGCTCGGGAGGCGGGGAAGGCAGAGGTCTGGAGGCGTGCGTGCAAGGGCAGGGCTGACGGGAAGCCAAGATTGTCTGCTCCACCCTGAGACTCCACCCCACCCAAGCTGAGCACAGAGGCTTTTGCAATTTGGCAAGTCTTGTCTCATAAGGTTGTCTCCAGTACCGAACTTCTCCCAGCATAGACACAGCTGATCCTCAAAGCCAACTGGCCTGGAGGTCAATTCCTCCCAGTGATACCAACAACAATCAAGACTTAACTACAACAAGGTTGTACACACAGTCCACAAAGGGGTGCACCAGGAGTGTCCACCTCAGGTTAACTGGGAAGGCCTACCCACTGGGCCATATAGGAAGCCTAGCACACAAAGCTACCCTACCAACTCAGGGAAGCAGTGAAAATGCAGCAACAAAGAAACAGATCACAAACTAAAGAAATGGAGGAAAACAAATGATTGTATATAGAATTCAAAACCATGGTTATAAGGCTTTTCAAGAATATCCTAGAAAAGGCCGATAAATATAGTGAGACCCTCAAAGATATGAAAAAGGACCAACTAGAAATTAAACACACTGACTGAAATAAAAAATATTATACAGAGACCCAACAACAGACTACAGGAACGCAAGAATCAAGTCAAAGAATTGAAATACAAAGAAGCAAAAACCACTCAACTGGAAAAGCAAAAGAAAAAAGACAAAGGAAAATCGTTTGAACAAAAATAAAAAGGATCCCAAATCAATTATATAGAAAAGATTCCTTTATTAACTTGTGGTCGAGAACATATTTGTATATTTTCAGAAAACAACCCCAAGACCAGATGGATTCCTGCAACAGAGAGGAATTGACAGGTGTGCTCCAACCATGAGGACAAGAGGAAAAAACAGTCCAGAGATGGAAGACGCTGACAACGCCTTGCCACGCGAGCAGTCAGCAGCTGTGCACTGCTGCAGGTTACCTAGGACCAAACCAGAGAGGGTCAGACCTGCATTGCCAACATGTGCCCACCATCCAGATATCATTGCTGACATGTACACATAAGGAACTGTTAGACATTGAAACGGGGACTCAGAACTGTTGGACATTGAAACTGGGACTCAAACATTTTTTTGTTTTGTCTTGTTTTGTTATTATATGTTTATTTCTAGTCTGCAAAGGCAAAACTTTTTAAAGGAAAGAAATGGTGGGAAAAAGATACAGAGGCAAAGAAGCATTGAACAGACTGTCAAACTACATTGGGAAGACAGGGGAGGTTGGGCGAGGGGGGCTGTAAGAGACCAACCGAAGGACTTGTACGCTTGCATATAAGCACAACCAATGGATATAAGACACTGGGGCGGGGGGGAGGGTGGGCAGGTGAAGGCATGTACTGGGGGGTAGGGTAGGTCAGGGGGAGATCAATAGGGAAAAAAAAGAAGACATATGTATTAATATTTGTAATACTTAAAACAATTTTTAAAAAAAGTTGAAGATAGTGTAAGAAGCCTCTGGGGCAACTTCAAGCGTACCAACATCAGAATTATGGGGGTGCCAGAAGAAGAGAGAGAGCAAGATACTGAAAACCTATTCAAAGAAATAATGACTGAAAACTTCCCCCACCTGGTGAAAGAAATAGACTTACAAGTCCAGGAAGTGCACAGAACCCCAAACAAAAGGAATCCAAAGAGGACCACACTAAGACACATCATAATTAAAATGCCAAGAGCAAAAGACAAAGAGGGAATATTAAAAGCAGCAAGAGAAAAACAGTTAATTGTCTACAAGGGAGCACCCATACAATTGTCAGCTGATTTCTCAACAGAAACTATGCAGGCCAGACAGGAGTGGCAAGAAATTTTCAAAGTGATGAATAGCAAGAACCTACATCCACAATTACTCTACCCAGCAAAGCTATCATTCAGAATTGAAGGTCAGATAAAGAGCTTCACAGATAAGAAAAAGCTAAAGGAGTTCATCACCACCAAACCAGTATTATATGAAATGCTGAAAGGTATTCTTTAAGAAGAGGAAGAAGAAAAAAGTAAAGATAAAAATTATGAACAACAAATACATATCTATCAACAAGTGAACCTAAAAATCAAGTGAATTAAAAACCTGAGGAACAGAATAATCTGGTGAATATAATAGAATCAGGGGCATAGAAAGGGAGTGGACTGATAATTCTCAGGGGGAAAAGGGTATGGGGGTGCAGGAAGAGACTGGACAAAAATCGTACATCTATGGATGAGGACAGTGGTGGGGAGGTAAGGGCAGAAGGTGGGGTGGGAACTGGTTGGAGGGGAGCTATGGGGGGAAAAAGGAGAAACAATTGTAATAATCTGAATAAAGATTTATTTATTAAAAAAAAAATTTTGATCCTCCCTTGCAAAGGATGTAATTTCTAGTATTCTGTAAACAATGACATTTTTCAATAAGACTGTAAAACACTCATTAAAACGTAGTCAATAGATTCTAAAAATTCATAGCAATTCCATAACCACCTTAATCCATGGAAAAAATGGGCAAGTTCTTGAATAATAGATAATTTACATATTTTTCTCCATAAACTCATAATAGTTTCATTTTACTTCTCCCACAGAATTTTAAGACCGTGCAACATATTCTGATACTTTAATTTTTTTTTATTGACCATATTTATCTGCTATAGAAATATGTGTAAAAATTGACTTTTAAATTTAGTTCATGATTCCTAGGGCTATATTGTTCTAAGTATTAAAAATATTTTTGATATGGAGATATTTTTATTATTACTAAGCCATGAATTTTAAAAATGGAGACATTAAAATTTTTGATAAATATTTATTAAATAGAAATAACAAAATTGTATTGAAAATGTATCTTCTAATGAGATGGATCCATGAGACTTTTATGTTTCTGAGGATGATCACAAATAATTACATGAAAGAAAGAGGATTGATTTTATTCCTTTGATTGTTTGTTTGTTTTTATAGATATTATAGACTAAAAAAATATGTTCACAAAAACAAATACATAGAAATGGAAGCTTCTTTTCTAATTATCATTGTTACTCAATTGTTACATGTAACAAAATCACATACTGATCTGGCATCAAAAAATATTTTAAACGTTTGAATTACCCGGGTGTTTGATTACCTGAAAGTTTTCCATATTAGTTATAATGCCCCATAATAAGATCCTCAATGGCTAAAAGGTATGTTCTTTTTGTTTTACTTTTTCATGGGAAATGGGAGACTATGGAATAAAAAGGAGAAATCCAGGGACCTATCCAGTTAGACTAATATTGGAAAAGAGTTCATATGGATGTTGATGTTCCAAAAACAGATTTCTTAGAAAAACATTCATATATATTTTATATTTAATATATCTCTTGGAAAAATATTTATAAATCTTCAGAG
The DNA here is from genome assembly GCA_026230045.1 of Corynorhinus townsendii. Classification (NCBI taxonomy): domain Eukaryota; kingdom Metazoa; phylum Chordata; class Mammalia; order Chiroptera; family Vespertilionidae; genus Corynorhinus; species Corynorhinus townsendii. The sequence goes on from JAPDVU010000007.1 coordinate 21,569,154, forward strand.
GTATAAATTTAAAGACCACTGACTGTAATTAGATAATACTCCACTCAATCCCAGAGACTGATAATGTCCTTGGTTGCATTCCAACATGCAGACCTCCCAACATGGGGAGAGAAGCTACCTGGGTAGGTGTTGCTCAGACTCTTCCTCTGCCTTCCTCAGGATGAAGGACTCCCTCCTGGATTTTTCAGACCCTGTGCCAGTGCAGGGCAGAATCCCCTGTTGGGAATGAAATACCAGGAAGGAAATAAGCAGGGAGGAATGAGACTGGATATACCACAACTTGATCTTGGAAGTCAAGAAAAGGTTAAGTGAAAAAGTGACATCTGATTTGAGATAAAATAGATGTGTAGAAGTCAACTGTGCCACAAGAGGAAGTAAGAGAGGGTGAACATTTCAGGTGAGCAGAAGGGTGGGTGGAAAGAACTGAAGAAGGAAAAGGTATGAGGGGCCCAGTAAGCTAGGAGGAAGAGACCCTGATTTATTCTCAGTGCAACAGGAAGCCACTGGATGGTGTTAAAGAATGAACTGACATAATCAGATCTTCACTGATCGTTCTGGGAACTGCTGGTGGCCAAGCCTCAGAAAGAAGCACAAATCCAGAAGGAGGTGGGGTAGTCAGCCCAGAGCAGAAAAAGACTGTCACCTCCTTCATTCTAGAGAGCAGACCTTGTTTTATACAACCTAAGATCATTACTTAACTCTTGCAGCTCCTCCACACTGATCTCCAACCCCTTATGTATCCTTCTTTCTCAGTTTCAGTGAATCTCTTCTCCCAACCCTGTGCATGAATATTTGGCTTTCTGTTCCTAGGACTAGACTTTACAATTATATCTGAGCCCCAAGTAAAATTCCAAGACTAGAGAAGACAGATGAGCCCGGTTCTCCCTCCCCTTTCACTTCCCGAAGTCTCCTGCTTCCTCTTCTACTACTGGCCTGTGAAAGTGTAGCAGAGCAGAACACTTTTTACTAGTTGTCCAGGCTACCAAACATTTATAGTTATGTTGTAAAGACCTCCATTTTAATATCATCATCTCTATTCCTCTTTTTATTTCTATCTCTACCCATCACTTTGTATATTCAGATGTGGGTTTTCCTGCTCCCTAAGAAGTAGATAAAATCTACCAAACCCCCACTGCATATTCAAAGCTTTGTAAGAAGCCCACAACATCCCTAGAGGCCTTTGGGCTCTCACTTCCACTGCACACTTCAGTTTGGGCCACCCTCTCCCCATCAGTGCTTTACCCCATTCAGGAACAGTAGAACCAGTTTAATGGTGTAGTTGGGAAATCAGGTCATTCCGCAAAGAAGAGCTACCAAGGAGAGCTGCCTGATGAAAACATCTGAATTGGACTTGACGCAAGCAGAGAATAAACCTTTATTCTGTTTATGCACTTAGATTGGAAAAAGTTCTGTCTTTATAGAATAATATAGCCAACTCTACCTACTAATAAAACAACTATTCATACTTCAAAATCTATTTAAAATGTTTCCATCTCTGTCTAGGTCTCCTGAGTACCACAGGTGAGATTAATTCAGATTTGTGTCTTCCTCTGAAATGTTCTTATCATAGTATATCATAAAACATGTTCCCACATCCTTTCCTCTCCCACTAGATGGAAAGCAACTCAAGAGCAGAGCTTTGTCTTACTTATCTTTGTAAACTTATCTGAAGCCATATCTGGAACACTCTAGGATCTCCTGGGAAGTGGTAGAATCTGTATTGAACCAAGGTCTGTTTGACCGACGTTTATATTCTTATATTTTGCTTCTCAGACTGAGCTGAAAGGACAGAGACCCAAGGTTCAATGGATCTGAAGTGCAGGTCCATGTTTCAACAGTTTGCTTTGAGTTCTAAGTAGGTCTGAGGTCCTCACAGAAGTACTTATATTTTCTTCCTTCTACACTATCCCATGGGCATAGCTACAGAACCTCAGCTAAAGATGGGGACTAGCTCAGCTTCCAGAGAAGCTGGTAAGAGCCAGTTGGGAAGGATGCCAACCTCCCCGGATCCCAAGGTAGGGGAGTAATCATGATCTCCATTTCTGCAGTGAGGACAGATAGTTCCTGCCCAGACATTTTCTGTTCAAGAACAAAATGTCTTTTAAAGCAGACCAGAGGAGAAGAAACCACACACCCAGATGAAGGGCTGGGAGAGGGCCCTTGGCAATGGCCTGGGAGAACCTCTTTCATGCTGCTGCCTATATCCACTTTTCTGGAAAAAGCACTATAGGCCTTTCTTGAGGTGGAGAACTCCAGAGTACAAATGTGCACTGACAGCAGTTTCCAAATGTGCTTTCCTCTCTTTTTACTGTAACTCAAGGAAAGTCAATGCATTTAGAAACCAGGGTGGTTTTCTTCAGATGTTCAAGTGACATTTTTACTTCCTCAGTTCAGCTCTCAAGTACCTCCTCTACATTGGCCAACAACTTGTGAGGGGGGAAATGGAGACAGATCATCCTGAATCATTTACCTAGAACTTGGATGGCATATAAACATGTCAGAGGGCAAAGTAACTTCTAAAAACTCAGAAAGATGTGAGCGTATTGAAATGCAGTCCTCCATGGCCATGAGGTTCCCAATTGCAAAGACTGGTTCATATATGCACCCCTATGTTCATAGGAGCACAATTTACAATAGCTAAGATTTGGAAACAGCCTAGGTGCCCGTCAGCAGATGACTGGATCAGAAAACTATGGTACACCTACACAATGGAATACTATGCTGCCATAAAAAAGAAGGAATTCTTACCATTTGTAACAACCTGGATGGAATTGGAGAACATTATGTTAAGTGAAATAAGCCAGTCAATGAAAGAAAAATACCACATGATCTCACTCATTTGTGGATAATAAAAAACACATTATAAACTGATGAACAAAAAGATAGATACAGAGACAGTAAAGCATCAAACAGACTGTCAAATTACAGCGGGAAGGTTAGGGAGAGGTGGGGGAAATAAGAGATCAACCAAAGGACTTATATGCATGCATATAAGAATAACCAACGGATGCAAAACATTGGAGGGTGAAGGCATGTATGGGAGTGGCGTGTGGCAGGGGGACAGTGGTAAGATATGTACACATGTAATACCTTAATAAAAAAGTGGGGGGGAAAGAAAAGAAAGAAAAAAAAAGACTGGTTCAGTGATGCATGGAGACAACAAGCACCTGAATCCTGGAAGGTCCATCCCTGAACTACACCTTGCAGGTGCACGCAAAGTCTTCTGTGTTTTAAGAAAAGGGTGAAGGGAGTCCCAGTTTACAGAGTACCACCTGTGTGCTACTCACTGTTCATTCATTTAACAACAGTTTGCTAAGTGCTTACCTTAAGCAACTTGGCCACCAAGTTGAATGTGATTTGGTTCCTGTTCATAAGGAGCTCAAATTACCCAATTCAATTCAATTTTCTCTAGAAAGTTATTCACTGTGTCTACTTAATGTTTTAAATGGGTTTTTAATACACAGAGGTTACTAGTCTAAATCACTGGAATTGGACCAAATACTTTTGTACTGAAGTTGAAGGGAGAAGAGGGAACCCAGGGCGGTCTTGCCAAGAAAGGGGATCAGGGTTCGTAGCAGGTTTAGGTGGGGTCTGAGAATCCCAGGGCACTAGGAAGTGGAGACAATTTGAGTCATCCTCCTCCACCGTGTTTTCTGAAGAGCGTTCTACAGAACACCAGCCAGCAAGATGCTCTGGGCGAGAGTCCTGTGGTCAAAGATGTTTGGAAAACTTTGTGTGTCATATCATGGACGTTTATAAGAACATGACAAGGACTCTTAAAAAGTTTTGCAGGTAAGAAAAAGAATCACGTTCCCAACACCCCCAAACCTGGGCATCCTAGTTTTATTCTACAATATAATATGTTGTTACATAATACTTACCCACATTCCATAAATCTGGTATTTTTCTCATCGCATTTTTATACAACATGACGCAGTTTAACCTGGAATGCCACTCTAGGCAAGCGGAGCTTTCAATAGTCAAATACATATGCTGTAATTATTTTTTTTAATATATTTTATTGATCTTTTACAGAAAGGAAGGAAGAGGGATAGAGAGCTAGAAACATCGATGAGAGAGAAACATCAATCAGCTGCCTCCTGCACACTCCCCACTGGGGATGTGCCCACAACCAAGGTACATGCCCTTGACGGGAATCGAACCCGGGACCCTTCAGTCCGCAGGCCGACGCTCTATCCACTGAGCCAAACCAGTTTTGGCTGTAATTATTTTTATTAACCTCAGCTTCTATGAATATCTGTCAGCAGTGACTTCTTTTTTTTGTTTTGTTTTGTTTTTTAATTTCTTTATTGATTAAGGTATTACATATGTGTCCTTGTTCTCCCATTACCCCCCACCTCCCATTCATGCCCCTACCCCCCGGTTGTCTGTGTCCATTGATTAGGCTTACATGCATGCATATAAGTCCTTTGGTTGATCTCTTCCCCTTACCCTAACCCTCCCCTACCTTCCCTGAGGTTTGACATTCTGATTGATGTTTCTGTCTCTGCAGTGACTTCTTTGTGCCCTGGCAAAGCAATCTCAGGAAGACGTGGATTCTTCAGCACAAAGATTCCCAGAGAAAGAAACAGTAAACGGCTAAGGATCAGGGTCAACTTCCTGCTAAAAGTTGAGTGCCCTCCATGATCTCTGCAGCTAAAAGATTTGGGTTTTTCTCTACTTGGTTGAAAGGTTGAGATCCAGACTAAAGGTGCAGGAAACGTTAAGACCCAGCATGTATCCTGAGAGCATCTAGGTGAGAGGGAGCTTTTCACATTCACTGCTTAGCAGGGTAAAAGGAGGCCAGGTGGGAATCCACTTAAGGGATTCAAGCAATTATGTAAATTAAATGAATACACAGTTTGGAAGACATATAATATTTAGATAACAACATTCAGTTTTTAATCACCTTCCAGCCTTTTAAAGATATGCATTTCTAAAGACTCATTATAAATATTATTTCATAAAATGTTGAAGGTGCAGAGGTCTGCATAAACTTCTATTAGATAAAAATATTTGTTATTTTAATGAGTAAGTAAATGGATGCTTGAGAAAATAAAATTAAAAGACTGTAAATTAGTTTTTTTAAACCTAGGGAACTTTCAATAATTACCAAAAACTCATATCCTTTTCCATACTAGCCTATAATTTTTTCTTTGTACATATTACTAGTGAGATTTAGTATCTCATTTTTTACTGACATGAGAAAATAATTACTAATTGTCACAGGAGATTTCATTGATAGCCTGATAATGATGGGAACAGAAAAACGTAATTTAAATTTAAAATTTAAAGCCACAGATGTCTGGTAGTGTTCACTATAGAGACAAGCAACCCTGTAGCTTTGAGTACATTGTACACTGATGTAATTAATATTCATACTAATGACTTTTGATTATCAAGAAAGTTTGTGATGTAGCTACATATTCTAATTTAAAAGACTGGGAGATGTATTCTATGTTAACATTTCCATCATGTTTTTGTTTTTACGTGTTGGTATTTTATGGGTTTGGCTTCCGTCATGTGTAAAAGTCATTTGTCCAGAAAGCCTTCTTTCTACAATAACTAGGGTTGCTAGATTTAGCAAATAAAAGTATAGTATGTTCCGTTAAATTTAATTACAGGTAGTCACTTTTTCTATAAATATATCACATCAAATATTTGGAGCATACTTCCGTCCCATTCAATATTTGGGACACACAGTTTTTAAAATTGTTTATTTGATGTTTATATTTATTGGGTGTCCTGTATTTTATTTGACAACCTTACCAATGACTCAAAAGTAATCCTGTGTTGCCTCTCAGAGTTAGTACATTCTGGAATTGTTGCACTTGAGGAAACCTGGTTGATTCTATGAGTCAGCTCCACAGTGCTTTTCAGGAGAAATCTATAAACATTAGGACAACATAACCTCCTAAAATAATAACCTCCTCTGAAAGTCTGAGTCAAGTGAGATCAAAGTTTGAGATAGATCTGCTAGAAGTATGCAAATAGAGATGACAAGCTCTAGGAAGTAGGCATGGAGTAAAGTAACTCCCCTGGCGAAATGACTACCATTGAACTGAGTTGCATAGTGAAGCCTTTGGCAAGAGCATCATGATACCCATTACTAAAGCTGTCATCAAGTGTTGTTGGGGACACTGTACTCTGCTTCCCTCCTCCTTTCTCTGGAAGCTCCCATTTTAGTCTGAATTTTATGTTTTCATAATTACCTATCTGTGTTGTTCACTCACTGTATTCTTTAAAGGACAGGGAATGTATCTTTTAACTTTGTACTGTATTCCCAAAGTTAGAACATTGCCTGACAAGCAGTAAATACACAATATGTGTTTGAATGGGTGGTCAGGAGGATGGATGGATGGATGGAAGGGTGGATGGATGGGTGGATGATATAGTTGAAAATATTACATTGTTTATGGAGAGGCAAAAATTAGATCATACTTTATATAATAACTAGAGGCCAACAAATGCATGCACAGGTGGGGTCCCTTGGCCTGGCCAGCAATTGGGGCCCATCGGGCCAACTCGCCCAGTCCAGATTGGGGCTGATCAGAGCCCGTGGCAGGGAGGAGGGAACAGGGGAGGTTGCCCAGCCGCCAGAGGTTGGCCGTGGGAGCGCACTGACCACTAGGGGGCAGATCCTGCGTTGAGCATCTGCCCCCTGGTGGTCAGTGTACGTCAGAGTGACCGGTCAACCAGTCATTTGGTTGCTTAGGCTTTTATATAGAGAGATATTCATAGTCACTTTATTCATATTAGCCAAAAACTGGGGAGTGAGAGAAGCCAATATGTTCACAGAAGGAGACTGGATGAGCAAATTGTGATATATTAACCCAATAGGATTTTACTTGGCAATAAAAAGGAATAAACTGCTAATGCACACAATAGAAATAAACTACTAAAATCTTATACTGAGTAACAGAAGACATACAAAAGGGTACATAATACATAATTCCATTTTGTAAATATCTAAACAGACAAAACTAACTTAGAGAAGAATAACATAAGAACACAGTTTGTTTGGGAGGTGGAAGGGGTGGGGAGTGACCCAGAAGAGGCATGAGAGGACTTTCTGGGAAACAAGTGGTTGTGCATCTTGATAGTTATTCAGGATGCCTAGATACATGCATTTGTCCAAGCCCAACAAATGTACTCTTGAGATTTGTTTCATTGTAAGCAAATTTTACTCCATAAGAAGAAAAACCTGTAGACAAATATTGAACTCTGGCTACATGCACAAGCATTTAGGGGAAGTGTGGTGATATCTGTGATGTGCTCTGAAATGCATCCACAAAAGAAAGTGGACTGATGACTGGATAGAGCAATATATAGGTGTAAAATAAAGCAGGTGGAGTAAGATGTTAATGGTAGGGTCCAGATGCCAAGACTACAGGTGTTCACTGTGAAATTCTTCCAATGTTGTTCTATGTTTTAAATTTTTCATAATAAAATGTTGGGGTAAAAAAGAAACTTCTGATTCACATTAACTGTCAGAGTGCTTCATGCTAGCAGTTCTCTGATGATGTCTGAGAACCTCTCTCAGGGTGAGCAAGTAGCCTCTGAGGCTTTCTGGGCATTGGCTCTCTCTAGTGAGAAGCCCAATTCCACTTGGCCGAACTGGGGATAGCTGGTGATAATTCTACTCAGGTTATTTTTCCTCACCCCAGCTGTTCCAGAACATTGTCCTCTGAAAACACTGTCCATTTATTTAGAAGCAAGAAGAACACCCCCATCGCTAGGGCTCCTGTACCTTCTGCTGTCCCCCATTGGTCTCTGTCCTTGAGTGTCTGGCTGAGGGAGGCCATATCATCGTGGTGCACAGTGGATCTGAGATGACTGACTCCCTCCTTCTTCTCTTATAATTTTCTATTTAGAAAATCTTCCCCATACCCAACTCAGTAATCACTTCCATTTTAGTTGGGGATATTTCCATTACCATATCAACATTGCAGTTTACATGCAGTTCACTCCAGAGAGATACCATGTACCATTCCAGTTTTCCCAAAGGTTATAAACTTTTTATTTTTGAAAATTATAGTTCAGATGCAGTTTTGAGAAACAATCCAGAGAGATACCATGTACCATTTCCAGTTTCCCGAAAATATATGAAAGTTGAAGTAATAAAAAAATTCTATAATACTTTGAATTTTATTGTTTTCTTTCCCATTAACTTGCAGTAGAAATTTTTACATGTTTGTTATCATATGGTACCTATAAATTTTATATACTAATTTTATTTTATTTTTTTATTTTTTTACCATTTTTTATTGTTTTAAGTATTACAAATAGTAGTACATATGTCTCCTTTTTTTCCCCCATTGATCTCCCCCCGACCTACCCTACCCCCCAGTACATGCCTTCACCTGCCCGCCCTCCCCCCCGCCCCAGTGTCTTATATCCATTGGTTGTGCTTATATGCAAGCGTACAAGTCCTTCAGTTGGTCTCTTACAGCCCCCCTCGCCCAACCTCCCCTGTCTTCCCAATGTAGTGTGACAGTCTGTTCAATGCTTCTTTGCCTCTGTATCTTTTTCCCACCATTTCTTTCCTTTAAAAAGTTTTGCCTTTGCAGACTAGAAATAAACATATAATAACAAAACAAGACAAAACAAAAAAATGTTTGAGTCCCAATTTCAATGTCCAACTAGTTCTGAGTCCCCGTTTCAATGTCTAACAGTTCCTTATGTGTACATGTCAGCAATGATATCTGGATGGTGGGCACATGTTGGCAATGCAGGTCCGACCCTCTCTGGTTTGGTCCTAGGTAACCTGCAGCAGTGCACAGCTGCTGACTGCTCGCGTGGCAAGGCGTTGTCAGCGTCTTCCATCTCTGGACTGTTTTTTCCTCTTGTCTTCGTGGTTGGAGCACACCTGTCAATTCCTCTCTGTTGCAGGAATCCATCTGGTCTTGGGGTTGTTTTATGAAAATATACAAATGTATTCTCGACCACAAGTTAATAAAGGAATCTTTTCTATATAATTGATTTGGGATCCTTTTTATTTTTGTTCAAACAATTTTCCTTTGTCTTATTTAGTACCATGTGTGTTTTTAATGGCCTTCTTGCTGTTAGCATTGCAAATGAAACTTAATTTGGTAAAGTAAAAATTTTCTAGATGTAATTTACTTATAGGATATTTTACCTTACATGATATTGCCCTACTATCCCCCCTTTTTTTATTAATGGAGGTTTTTGTAAATTTTATAATGCAGTCTTGATAACTTTAAATTTAATTTTTTTTTTTTTTGCCCACACATATGACTGCTTTAGGTTCATTGCATATTCAGGAATTTTACCATGAGATGAACTACCAATAGAAATTTTAGTTATTACTTTAAGAATAGCTTTTTGTCCAGTATAATTAACTTTACTTGAATATTCACTTATTTCAATTAGCCTATTTAAATTAATCTGAAAACTCGATTACTATTTTACTGTCAAATTTAATACTCTACCAACAATCTTAGTTTACCCTAATTTTAAATTTATTTATATGATTATAAAATGAACATCTGATCACTGTATAAAAATCTGGTGACTACACAGTGTCACATGGAGAAATTAAAAAGAACTATATCCCAATCACCCAGGTAGAGCCACTGTCAACATTTAGCATACAATATTTCCTTCCAGTGTTTTGTTGTACACATTTTTACATAATTGTAATGTGAAATATGCATAAAATTATACTGATTTTAATCATGTTCATCTAAAATTTGTATCCACAGTAGAAATTTGTGTATCCAAAAGCATAAAACAGAAAATTAAAATCACTAATAACAGTATCATTCCAAGAAAATCACTATTGATAACTTTATTACGTCAGAAAGTGATATTCATATGTCTTCCCTGAAAGACAAGAGAAGAATGTGCATATACATCATATATATCACATAATACCAATATTCACAGGTTTTCTATGTAAGGTAACATATAAACAGAAGCTTAACAATTGGCATATACTAATTAAATCACTGAATGTTTGTTCTACTCTTCTGTATTTTGAGTTTCTTAGCTTTGCCTCCAAGTTACTGGCTTTAAGTTTCTGCAGAGCAATTCTACCCTCTACTCCCTCCAATGATGATTTTCATTACATTTTTGCAAATTAGCTTCCTATGCCAACCAGCTCTTTGTCATTTCTTTCTGCATTTATTTGTGTCTTGTGGTTTCTGCTCACCACTCAGAGTTGATACTGGGGTGTTTGGTATTTGAATTTTTCTCTGGTTTATTTTTTGTTTTTGTGTCTTAATTAAACCTCTTATTTTTGATCATTATAGTTCACATGCAGTTTTAAGAAACAATCCAGAGAGATACCATGCACCATTTCCAGTTTTCCCAAAGGTTAACAATATATGGAAACAACCTAAGCATTGTGATATGTATCACATTTTCATTATCCATTCACCTGCAGAGAGAGAGAGAGAGAGAGAGAGAGAGAGAGAGAGAGAGAGAGAGAGAGAGAGGTAATGGAATATCACTCGGCTATATAAAAGAAGGAAATCCTGCTTTTTGCAACAACATGGATGAACCTGGTGGGTGTTATGCTAAGTGAAATAAACCAGAAACAGAAAGACAAATATGTATAATCTCATTTACATGTAGGCTCTAAATGAAGCTGAACACATAGAAACAGGGTAGAATGATCATTGACAGGGGAAAGAGAAACAGGGAAATGCTGGCCAAAGGGTACAAACTTTAAGTGATAAGTTCTGGGGATTTAATGTATAGCACAGTGACTATAGCTAATAATACAGTATTGTATACTTGAAATTTGCAAAAAGGGTGGATCTTAAGTGTTCTCACCACCAAAAAAAAAGGGGGGGGGTAATTATGTGAGGTGATAAATGTGTTAATTAGCTTAATTGTGGTAATCATTTCACAATGTATATGTATATCAAATCATCATATTGTACACCTTAAACTGTATAATTCTTATTTGTCAATTATACCTCAAAAGAGCTGGAAAATAATGCCATTTATACCAGATGCATCCTTTTGATTTCTGGTGTAAGGCTGTGTTTGCTGTATGCATGAGAACATAAGCTTTACTAAAAATATTTCAACATAAGTACACAAATCTGGAGACTGCAGCAGCATAGCAGACTCAGTGAGTTGATTTACATAGGGCACCGCTAACTACTCTTTGACTTATTCTGAAAAAGGAGATCCGAAGTTTTGCCATGTTATCGATGGTAAAACAGATGAGGCATGGCTTACATAAAAGTGAAGGTATTTCCAAGGCCATTTCCTTCCCTCCTTGACTGTATTGGTCCATTTCTGCCTTATTTTTTTCAAAAGCCTCTCTCCCGCATGACCAAGCTGCATTCTCTGAGGACAGGTTGGTGCTGCCAAGCCGGCAACATGTAATGGAGTGATTTCAAAGCCTGCATTCCAATAATGGGAGTCGCTCACTTCTGAGCCTATAACTAATTCAAAAGCAATTGAAATTTCCCAAAGAGAGCACACTGTAGTGGCAAGCAGTCTCCCAGGCCCCAGAGTGAGACTGTGAGATGGGCTAAGTCCATCAGGCCAGCACGCAGGCGGGCAGGCTGACTCCTGGTGGAGGGAGAGCCCAAAATAGAATGGGGACTGAGTTGATCATCTCCCAGTCAGGTTATTGGGTCTACTCCCTTAAAAGTCCACCTTCTCCCAAAACAAACTAACCATGATGCATTGCACTGGTCAGAAGCAGGGCTCATACATGTGTGCATGCGTTTATCAACAAACACTTAACAGAATACTGCTAAAGTGCAGGACATTCCTATGCAGGAAGAACACTAGAGAACACGGTCACTCTCTACAGTTTGAGTGGCCCACAGTGTGTTTAAACATTTACTGAGTGACCTCGGTGTGTTCCATACAGGGTTAAGCATGCTTCTCCCATGAATCGTGAGATTTCCTACAAAGGGGCACATGCAAAATACAACTAACAAACCACAAAGACAAAACCACACTAACCTGCACTAGATCAGGTAGAAAATACTTTTCCAGAGATGATTAGTTCCGATTAGTTTCACACCTAACCATGTCCCTTGGATACAGGATAAGGTGACTGGGTCTCAGTGTCCAGTGCCCAGTGCCCAGTCCTGAGTTAGCCCAGGGCGTAGGGAGGCAGTCATCCTTTCTGGCTGCCATGTAAGAGGCAGAGAGAGAGAAGGCTATGAGGGTGAGAAGACAGGATGTCAACAGACAGGCCCTAATAGGAACTCCTACAGCACAGAAGAGCGAGAAAGCCAACCTCACTTTCTCTGCCTCATCTAATACACAATGACTCCATGTGCCATTGTTTTGAAAGAGAGCTCAATAGTTCACCCATGCTCCTTTGCAGTATGACTGTGAAATTTTTTCTCATCAAGAGATGGGGTTTAGCCCTGGCCATTGTGGCTCAGTTGGCTGGAGTATCATCCCATACACCAAAAGGTTGCAGGTTTGATTCCAGGTCAGGGCACATCCCAGGTTGCAGATTCATCCCCAGTTGGAGTACATGAGGGAGGCAATCAATTGGTGTTTCTCACATCAAGGTCTCTCTCTCTCTCTCTCTCTCTCTCTCTCTCTCTCTCTCTCTCTCTCTTTCTCTCCCTCTCCCTCCCTCAAATCAATAATTATAAAAAAAGAGATGGTGTTTTATTTCCTCTACCCTTGAGTCAAGATGGCTCTGTGATAGCTTTGGCCCATAGAACGTTGATGCAAGTGGTGCTATGCATGATCCCAGCCCAGGCCTCCACAGACCTGGCATTTTCTGGCTCTGCACTCTTGGAGCATTGTCCTGAGGCCACTATGTAGACCACCAGTCTACACAGAGATAAACCAGGTCTTCCAGACGACTGTCAACACCAACTGCCAGACTTGAGTGAGGCCATCTTACACCTTCCACCACCACTGACCCCCCCACCCCCACCTGAACGCAGCCACCTGTTTGAGCCCAGTGGAAACTAGCAAAAGAACTTCCCAGCCAACCCACAGGATTCTAAGAAAAAATACAATGTTGTTGTTTTAAGTCACTATGCTTTTAGGTGGTTTGTTATGTAGGATTAGATAAATAAAACAACTAGAAAACATGGTCTGTTTCTCATATCTGACCTATGTGGTCAGCATTCTGGCTTGTGAGAGTGAGAGTGGAGAGCAATGGGGTGAGTCCAGGTAGGAAGATGGGTAAGGGAACATAAGCAAAGCAGTAGCCACCACCTTGGAGATCAAGCAGGGCCAGATCCAGGATTAACCAACAGATGCTGATGCAAACCTGGGGTTTGCACTGGAACCAGCTCAAGTTTCCATTTCACTTTGCTTGTTGGCGAGGGCAGAGGAGGGGCACTCGCCTGAGAGTCAGGATCTGTGAGTTCTCATGACTCACTGTGACCTTTAGATGTATCACGTAAGCCACCTGTGCCTCAGTGTCATCACCAGCAGCATGTCCTTAACTGCCCTGCTTAATCCACAGCCACGGCTGCTGGGAGGATCCAATGAACATAACTACTCTGGAAACTCTGAAACATGATGCAAATATGGGACATTTCTATAAATGAGACCCAATGCTATGAACTAGAGCCATTGCCATTTATTGAGTCCCCAGCTCACTCAAATTATTTGATGAGATAAGGGAAAACATTTTCTGTCTGAAAGGCATCAGTGCTACCATCTCACAAATACATACTCACCCAAAAAGGGTGAGTCCAGCACTGGAACCCAGAACAGAAAGAAGAAGGTGTCCCTGGAGTATCCCCTAAGCCTCAGAAAAGAGGGAGATGAATGGAAACATGAATCATCTAGGCCTCCTGGCCTCATTTCCAGATGTACAAAATTGGAAAATTTTTACACTATTGATAGGGCTTTTGACATGTTCTGGGGATAGAAAATGAATAGAATTAGCCATCACTTGTTACCTGCCATGTGCCAGGGAATCTGAGGGTAGTTCCTAGGAGTACTCTGTGATCCTTTTCAACCACATTGTGAATTTGCAGACAAAGAAACTGATTTTCAAGGAGATAAGCAAAACTATAACGTGCAAAGGAGGAAGGTGGTGGGATTAGTGAACTTTCTATGGATGACAGAGAATATGAGATGGTTTCAAAGGTAATTATTTCTAATTTTGTTACATTTATTGGGGTGACATTGGTTAATAAGATTACATAATAAAAATAAAAAATAAGATTATATAAGTTTCAAGTGTACATTTCAATAATTAATAATCACCTGTGTATGGCGTTGCATGTTCATTAAATGGAAAAATAGGCAAAATTCATGCTGGAGAAGAAACTAGCATGAGGTATGAAGCAATGAAACAGTGTGTTCATGGAGATAGTTTGGCTGAGCACAGCTGTGTATGGATATTAGAGAGAGATAAAATTACAACATGGGGCTGAGACTCTATCTGTCAGGCTTCAAGGAGAGACAGAGACCCTATAGGATAGGTATGGGCTTGATATAGGGAAATTCTCACACAATTGTGGAAGCTTGACTGTGAATTTTTTTCTCATCAAGAGATGGGGTTTAGCCCTGGCCAGGATGGCTCAGTTGGCTATAAGGCTGCTGTCTTGGCATTTAAGACTGGAACCTAAAGTCCACATGGCAATCAGTCAGGAAGAGAAGAGCAAGAGCAAGCTGGAATTCTGATAACTCAGTAATAACATGATAAGTAACTCAATTTAAAAATGGGTAAAGTCTCTACATAGGCATTTCTCCAAAGAAGATACATGAAATGACGTTGCCATTAGGGGATGCAAATCAAAACCACAATGAGCTTTTACTTCCCACTTCCTAAGGTGGCTATGATCAAAAATCCTATATAATAAAAGGCTAATATGCAAATTGACCGAACGGCAGAATGACCGGTCGCTATGATGCACACTGACCACCTGTGCCTCAGTGTCATTACCAGCAGCATGTTCTTAACTACCCTGCCTAATTCACAGCCTGGGCTGTTGGGAGGATCCAATGAACATAACTACTTTGGAAACTCAATGCAGGAGCTGCCCCCTGGTGGTCAGTGCACTCCCACAGGGGGAGCGCCACTCAGCCAGAAGCCAGGCTTACGGCTGGTGAGTGCAGCAGTGGTGGCGGGAGCCTCTCCTGCCTCCACAGCAGTGTTAAGGATGTCCGACTGCCAGCTTAGGTTGCAGGGAGCAGGCCTAAGCCATCAGTCGGACATTCCCTGAGGGCTCCCGGACTGCAAGAGGGCACAGGCCTGGCTGAGGGAACCCTGTGAGTGCATGAATTTCATGCACCAGGCCTCTAATACAGATAATAGCAAGTGTTGGCAAGGATGCAGAGAAATTGGAATCCTCATGTGTTGCTGGTGAGAATTTAAAATGCTGTGGTCACTCTGGGCAATTTGGCAGTTGCTCCAATTGAGTTACCATATGACCCAGTAAATTCACTCCTAGGCATGTACCAAAGAGAAAGGAAAACATGTCCACACAAAAACTGTACACAAGTTTGAACGTATTGGCAGTAGTCAAAACAAAAGGAACCCGGCACAAAGCTGGGATGGTCTCATGCTGGAGAAGCACTGTGGATCTGTGGGAACAGCTGATGAGATTGCAGAGGTGAGCAACCCTGGAAAAATGTCAGGGATGTCCATGGGATTCAACTTGCCCATGGTCAGGAAAGTGTAAGGTCTTGTTTTCCTCACGGGAAAGCCACATTGCTGAGGAAATTATTCCTCCCTGGGAATTTCTGATCCAGATTCCCTCCATTTCTCTAGCAATGATATCTTAATTGATGTTTAATTATTTTCATTTCTCAAAGTTAATTACCCTCCTAAGTTACCATCACAGCTAAATCACTCTGCCTGCCCCGGAGTATGTGTGCATGGGTGTGTGGTTTGCAAGCATACACGTGTTCACACAGCTATGATCATCTGTGTTTGTCCTTCATTTTATCGAAGATAATTATCACAATCTTAAGACTACATGTGTGAATATAGCTGAGAGCGACAGAACAGAAAACAAAGAAAAAATGTCTTCATGTTTGTATCTAGGTTAGAATTTTCCTTTTTTTTGGGGGGGGGGGGGCATACATGGCTTCTCAGTTACGTTTTCATGGCAATCCTAGGCCAAAAGCAAACGCTGTTCTCTTTATGAAGTCATTGGGTCCAAACAACTTAATAAGTAGCTGTGCCCAAACAACTTAGCAGCCATTTGAAAGAGATAATTCACAGAAATGAAAAGAAGTCTCTCATCACCTCCATTACCTTCATTTTGAATTACCCTGCCTTTATTCTGCCCCCCCCACACACATACACACACCTGACCACAATGTCACCCCCTCAGTTCTCGCCCAACACACAGCTCTGTCTTCATGACACAACTCAAGTTTCACCCTCCCCTCCTGTCACCCTCCCTCCACACTGCAGTGAGAACTGCGACACCTTCCACTTGGCTCCCAAAGCACTTGTGCCCTGAGCACAAGCATCACAGCTACTCACTGGTGGTAGACTGCGTGCTATAAATAGTGAGGAGACATGTTTATTCATGCCTCTCTCTTCAGCTCCTCACAGGGTCTGCCACCTTGTAGGTGCTCGATACATGTTTATTCATTGAATGAATGATTGACGTCACGAAGTTCACTGAACAACTTTGAAGGAGCAATGTGTGAGAACTACAGGAGTTGCCAGCGTGTAAATGCACAGCTATACACAAACGCCAGTTTACTTGTACACCCGCATTTACCATATACATAGGCAGGCTGACATTGAATATTGGTTCTGGGCCCTCTCCCCAGGCAGGACACAGAGTGATTAAATAATTTACCCGAGATCACACAGCTAGCAGGCAGCAGACTTAGGAGTGAAATCCAGGCAAATGAGCTCCTTGTTCTTAACCAGTATGCTCCCCGCTGCCTCTCACTCCTCCTGGCTGGTGGTCTTTCTTAAGTGTGTGTATACAAGCAGGAAGAAGTGAAGTGAGCTGCTTGTACTCTGCCTCCATTCTCACGCCTGCTGCCCAAAACTTCCTCAGATTATCCAGCAGCATCAAATTTATTAATTCAGTACATTCAACAAACAAGCATGTTGCTCCCTAACCTGTACCAGGCACTGGGGAAGCACTCCTAGCAGAGCACGGTTCTTGCCCAGGCTGAGGAGAGAAGACAGTGGTATTTCAGAATATAAGGGTCATACACAAGGTATATAGGAACAAGGAATAGAATATAACATTCACGCTGTTACGAAGATCATCAAAAGCCCCACAGAAGGCCACCAGGCTCCCCAAAAAGCAGGGTTCCTACTCAAACCAGTCAGAATTAACTCATTCCAGAATAAAGAGCTAAATTCTGAATGTTGCTAGTGCACTTCAGGCCGCACCACCTGCCCTGTGACAAGGACTCAGGGAGCCCACCCTGTCTCCAAAGCGGGGGGGCAAGCCATTCCTCACCCTGTGCCTCAGTTTCTTCCTCTGCAGAAGCCCCATGGAGCAGGCTGGACTAGATACACTATCTTCAGCTCCAAAACCTCAATCCATACTATGTCAGATCCAAATAGGAGAGAAAATGTTTATAGTGGTTCTTCAAAAATAAAGAGAAAGCATACAATTTAAAGTAGATGCAATTATTTTAATTTTTGGCAAAAGAACCTAGAGACCAAAGGGAGGAGGCCAACAGCCAGAGATCTCACAGGGACATAGAGTTTTTCATCCCTGACCCATCACTCTTCCTGAGTAGCGAAGCAGGGACACTCAGATGGCTCCCTGCTGCCCCTCATTCTCCAAAAGTTAGCTCTCTGCAGAGCACTGCTTAATGTCCCTGGGCACCTAATTTGTGCCTGAATTGTGCCAGACCCTTCTCAATGTGGCCTCATTTCATCTTCTTAACAACACTGTAAAGACAGGGTTATCATCCTATTTCACAGGTGAGAAAACAGACTTAGAGAAGTTAGTTCATTTGCCTAAAGCCACACAGCAGGAGCCAGCTGAGAATCCAGATTCATAGTATTACACATTGAATGTTCCTTCCACTCCGCACATAGTTGGCTTTGATAGTAGGTAGCAGGGTAGGGGAGGCAAATAAGAGATCTAAAGGTTGTATTACCTCAAAGCTTTCATGGCGTGGTCATCTTCTGTCAAAAACACAGCGTGCAAACTCTTTGAATGTTTCACTTACTTAAAAAGAAGGGAACTGGCACCATTTCCTTCTGATTCTGTTTGTTGCTGCCTTGTGTGCTCTCAGCTGCTGCCCACAGCTGAGTTTTGTCCTCTTCCTTCCTTCAAATTTGCTCAAGAAAATGTCCCTCCCTCTTGATATAAATGCTGAGAAGGCCAACTCTTGGATCCTGTGATGATGGGAGAAGGGACACCAAGCATCACACTTACATTCCAGTTTGCTAACGCAGCCATTCAAGGGCCAAGGCAATGAGCCTCTGTTTAGGTCCTCAGAGAAGAAGGCACCAAGGTGGGCTGAGACGTGCAAGGGATTGGTGGTGTGATACACGTGTGGAGGATAAAACAGAGAGAGAATGGGAGTGGGCTGGAGAGAACCTTTAGACTGCAGTGCAGGTCTGACACCCACAAAGAGAGACAAGGAAGGGAGGAAGATTGAGTTTGAGGGGGAGACACAGGCTTAAGCTCAGTTCTAAGAAAGTCTTGGTGAGGCTGATGGACAACCTCAGTGAAGAGTCCTGCCCTGGACAGGAATGATCAGGCTCTAGGACCCTCTCTGTGCTCATCATGTCAGTGGCTGTGAAGAGCCTGGGGACAAAGCTGCAGTGATCTCAGATTTGCAGCAACTGGAATCTGTCAGCTAACTGTACTCCTCACAGCAGGGCCTTCCCTGAAGGGAACTCTGAGAAGCATGATCCAAAGCTCCCATGCAGAACTGTCCTCTGCAAAAGCTTTCACAGTTCTAGCAGATCTACACACCTCTGAGTGGGTGCTTGACTGTCTGAGAAAATAGTTGCATTCTTCAGTGACTGTTCCAAGGGGCACTGGAGGTGATTTTGACATCTGAGTCCAATAAGGAAAAAATGTAGGGTGCCTTCTGAAGTAAAGCCTGTCTCTCATTTTCATGCCGGACAGTATTAAGTGAGTGGTGGGAAGGACAGCCTGTTACTGTGTGACTGATTTTGGAAGGAAGGAAGGAAGGAAGGAAGGAAGGAAGGAAGGAAGGAAGGAAGGAAGGAAGGAAGGAAGGGAGGGAGGGAGCAGGGAGGGAGGAGAGAGAGGGAGCAGGGAGGGAGGAGAGAGAGGGAGGGGGCAAGGAGGGAGGAGAAGGAGGGAGGGAGCAGGGAGGGAGGGGAAGGAGGGAGGGAGGGAGGGAGGGAGGGAGGGAGGGAGGGAGGGAGGGAAGGATGGGAGGGAGGGAGGGATGGGAGGGAAGAAGAAAGGAGAATATTCACCAAAAGGATAGTTCTGTGGAGAATCATCATCTTCCGCAAAGCCCACATAAAAGATATTTGCTAGTATTGATGGAGTGAGTGAACCATCTCCATATTTCATGCATTAGGTTTAATGTCTCCCAGTTGAGGTCCTTTATCAGTAAGCAGATATGTGCGCCTACTACATGCCAGGCATTATAAGGGTGCTAGGGGTGGTGAGCTTCATTTTCACAATTCCTGCCTGCAAGAGATGAATAGTGGGAAGACACTCGGGGTAATCAGAAATATGAGCAAACATTTACTTTTCTAAGTGCTCTGATAGCAGGATATACAAAGCACTTATTTGATTGCTATGGTTAGCATGTGTCTGTTACAAGGAACATAAAACCCAACTCAAATTGGCTTAAATAGGATGGTTATTGCTTCCCATAAATGCTCTCATAACAAAGTTGCATTTTTCTCTCTTTCTGTGTTCAGAAAGGATGTCTGCAACCTAAACAATTCAGGACTTCCATATTCATGCACCATATTTCCACCAAGAAATATGACTACACCTTGATCTCCCCAAGATGTGAAAGGCAGATGATTTACAAAGTGGAGCACTCTCTCGTGCCCTTCATTCCACTTTAACCAATTCTGTACTTTAGAGTTTGTTACTATGGATGAATACCCCTCTTTCCAATATCAAGTTCTCTTATCATTTGCAATGCCTTGAATTATAAATAATAATAAAAACTTAACTCCAAGCAGATTTTACTAAGAAGAGGATATATTGGTGAATAATAATAAAGAAGTGCTGGTTTGAGCTGTAGCCAGTTTGGTTCAGTGGATAGAGTATTGGCCTGTGGACCAAAGTGTCCCAGGTTCAATTCTGGTCAAGGGCACATATCTTGGTTGCAACCTCCTCCCCAGCCTAGGCCCTGGCCGGGACTTATGCAGGAGGCAACCAATCAATGTGTTTCTCTCACATCAATATTTCTGTCTTTTCCTCTCTCTTCCACGCTCCCTAAAAATCAAAGGAAAAATATTCTTGGGTGAGTATTAAGAAAAAAAAAGTGCTGGTTTAATTCAGCAGCTCAACAATGTCAACATTTCCATCTCTCCTCTGTTTGCCATGGTGTTGGCTTCATGGTTACAAGATGGTTTTCAACAGCTACCAAAGATCTGTTCCCTTGAACCACATCAAGAAAGTTGGGAAGGAAATTACTACTAGAAGCTCTCTGAGAAGAATGAGGAAGTGCAGTTCCAGAAACTCCTAGAACACATCTCTTCTTGTTTCACTTGTACAAATGGGACCATGAGCCCAGCCCTGAACCAATCATGATGGCCAGGAAATGTGGCTTTACTAATTAAAATAGTCCTGAACTATGTACAAGGGTTCAATCTACTTTCCACAAAACATGTGCATTTGAATAGGAAAGGTGTTGATAACTGAATTAAAATTGAGGTTTTTATAAAAATGGATGTTGGGAAGATAACTACAATTTCCATTACAATGATAACAGCAAGCATTTACTGAACCCTTCTAGGCATAAGGGCTCTCTAGCATGGACATGTCTTTGCTCCCATGTTAAACACGTCCCCGAGTGATCCAGCCAGAAAAACCTGAGCCAAGAACTCTGCAAGACTCCAGCTGAAATAGAAACCCACCAAGTTCAGTTCATCTACTCCTACCTCTTCCCCCATCTATGACCACTTTTACTTCACTGTTTTGTTATTTTAAAGCATGAGGCAGACATAATTACTGAATTTAGTTAGGTAAGATCCTGAAAGGACCCCAAGGTCTTGTCTTTAACTCAACCAGAAACCATTTGTTCTAATGAGCCCCACTCATCCCTTCCTGATCTTAGAGCTCATTTTACACAAGTAAAGTACCAAATGCCTCTGACTCCTGCTGTTAAAGATGTTCCCATTAAAAAGGCTGTCACCTCCCTCAGTAGGGACCTGACTGGAAACTGGCTGTAAGGATCAATCACATGGCACCGAAGTCAGGAAAGATGGGTTTGTCTGAAGCAACTGGAAAAGACATGGGAATCAGGTCCCACCTGAGCCAGAGCGGCCTCTTTGGTTCATTCAGGCTACCCTTGTGCCACTAGACTTTTCAAAGAAGCCACAGGGAAACTAGGATCTGACTAGGAACCACCCCTCTCCTCCAACCAACTCTGCCTCCCTTTGCTTGGCTGATTCCTCTTCACCCTTCACTACTCCCCTTGGTTCTCTTGTCTCTTCCTTCAGAAAGCCTTCCTGACACTTCCTTCCTTCAACCTTACAGATTATGTAGGTTGCCTTTTGACCTTTGTCACACCCAGAACCCCTTTTCTCTCCACCAGGCACTCAATCCACCTTAGCAAAATAGCTTGATTGTTCATCTATGATCCCTAAAGACCATGGGTGCCATAAGAGTAGGAATAGAGTCTATTTTATTTTCAAATACATCCTTAACCTCTTAGGACAGTGTCTGGCACACATCCTAGGATCAATAATTATTATTAAAGGAAGAGAAGGAAAGAAAGGACTAGTTAGGCAGACACCCGAAGGAACAATGTCTTATTGATTCTGTTTTTGCAGTTCCACCAGCCTCATCATAGAGTCTTCTTGACTTAAACTTTTTTATTCTTACGAACCTTGATGGTGATGATGTATTGTCTCTGCCTGCTTTCTCCAGCCCATATTTTTGGGGCTCAAGGGAGTGGTTGAGGGGGGAAGCTGTCAAACCAAAAAGGTTCTGCAGGTAGGACCCTGGTGGGCTCTGTTTGTGTACCTAGTCCTCAGTGTCCAGCACAGTGTCTGATGCTTAGAAAAGCTTCAGCTGAGAAGGAGAGAAAAAGGATGAGACACTAGGTAGAAAATATATCCAAGACAAAAAAGGACTTCTAGGGCCACAGAAATACAAGGAAAAAGAGGGAAGCCAGAGAGAAGGAGATTTTGTGCTGACTAAATGATGCAGAATATAGAGAATTAGTGTTAAATAGAGAAAAGTTCACCTGGTCCTCTTGCTGTATTCAAGAGGGGTAACAACTCTAATGGAGCTAACTCTAAGCACAACTAGCACGTTTAGGGTGAAAGAAAATTCATCAGCATCTTAGTCCTTCCTATTAATTTCCAGGCTTGCAATTAATTGATTTTTTCCTCATTGAATCCCCATAGCAATAAGTAGCTTGTATATAAATATGACAGGTATGCTGGGTGGATAAGAGTATGCCATAGAAATGTAATGACATTATTAATGATCTTGTCATCCATAAAATCGCAATATTTTTTAAAATAAAGCTTTAAGCTTACTTGTGCATGTGTCTGAGAATATCTTGTCTGCCTTAGAAAAGTTGCTGATCCTAAAGATTTTTTTTCTCTTTGTGTTGCAACTTGAGCTTCCTTTGATGTTTGCTTCTTTGTATATTACTTAAATAATTAAAACAGCTATTTTTCTACTTTACATATAGAAAGTTAGATTCCCATCATTGAATTAGAATATTATCTAATGGGACTTTACTAAATAGAGAGCAGATAAATGATAGATAGATAGATAGATAGATAGATAGATAGATAGATAGATAATAGATAGATAGATAGATAGATAGATAATAGATAGATAGATAGATAATAGATAGACAATAGATAGATAGATAGATAGATAGATAGATAGATAGATAGATAGATGATAGATAGATAGATGATAGATAGATAGATAGATAGATAGATAGATATAGATAATAGATAGATAGATAGATAGATAATAGATAGATAGATGATAGATAGATAGATAATAGATAGATAGATAGATAGATAGATAGATAGATAGATAGATAGATAGATAGATAGATACTGGATTCTGTATGAAAACTGTGAATGCCATGAAATCCAGATGGACACAAAGCCCCATTGTTATTCTCTGCAGCTTCCAGGTGCTGACTTCACACTAACTTCAAAGGGAATTGAGGAGGAAGAAAGCTCAATGCCTTGGGAATTTACCCGAGGCCCTTGCTACCTAGTGAGAAGCAGGTTGCAATGTCCATGTGGTTTATTTCGACGAAAGGACCTGATGGAAAAGTTCATCTGCCTCCGTGGCCATCCCTCAGAGCTGGTTCTATCAGTAAAGAAGGAGCATGGCTACAACCACAGATCACTTTTCAGTCTGTGTTCTACCATTTATTAGCTGTGGAATCCTGTGCAAGTCTCCTAACCTCTCTGAGCCTGTCTCCTTATTTATAAGCTAGAGATAATAAACTGAACATTTAGAACTATTTTGAAGATTAAAAGTTATGTTTTAAAGTACCCAGTGCAGCCTGTCCAGTGTAGCTCAGTGGTTGAGTGTCAACCTATGAACCAGGAAGTTGTGGTTTGATTCCTGGTCAGGACACATGCTTGGGGTTGTGACCTCAATCCCCAGTAGGGGGTGTGCAGGAGGCAGCCCATCAATGATTCTCTCTCATCATTGATGTTTCTATCTTTCTCTCCCTCTCTCTTCTTCTCTTAGATCAATAAAAATATATTTTTAAAAATAATAATAATAAACAAAGTACCCAGTGCATAGTAGAAGTCCATAAACTATATGTATTATCACTACTGTTATTATGCATGAACAGGAACGCATACATAATCCTCAAAGGTTTTTCCCCTCAAAATACTAGTTCATGAAATCCAAGCCTTTATACATTTAATTTGCCAGCCCAGCTTCCCTAAGCCATGGTAGCCTTGAAGGGCCTCACGTGACCATGACTCCTAGGTCACTAGCAAAGGTTTCTCCTTGGAGTAGGGGTGGTCTCTTCTCACTGGTCTTACCCCTCTCTTACTAGTTTTCAAAAAACATGGCCTCACTCACTTATTTATAGCCCTCTTAAACATAGGACATTCCTGGATGATATTCAAGAGGTGCAGCCTGTGCTATATACATCCCTTCTCATTACCCAGAATGAACCCAGGGACCTGCTCTCTAACTTTTGTGATGGGGAGAGGGAGTTCTCTACCCATTCAGGCAGGAGTGGTCTTTATTCTCACTATCTGTTCTCAGGTGCTGCTTCTTGTGTTTAGTGGACCAGACACTCTTCCTAAAGTCCTCTTCCCAATGGAACTCTGGCAGCCTGTCCTGTTAGGTAATGCTATCCTAAATGGAAGCATGAAATTCCCTTCTTATTTGTGCATTTATTCAACAACAACTTATTGAGGGTCTACTCAATGCCAGGCACAGTTCTAGGCTCTAAAGGAATCAATGAAAGGGAAAAAATGCCATTCCTACCCTCATGGAAAGGCAGACATCCTATCTAATAAAGAGGGAATATGCTAACTGACCCTCACGCTGTCCCAAAGAAGGCAGCACCCACAGCCAATAAGGAGGGAATATGCTAATTGACTGCCACACCCTCAAAGATGGCAGTGCCCACAGCCACAAGATGGCAGCGCCCAGTCCCCTCACCCCCGCCAAGACAGCAGGCACGCAGCAAGGCCGGGCCTGCCCCCAGTCAGGCCCTGCTGCTCCACGCCTGCTTCTGGAGTCCCCCAGTCCTTTCAGCTCCCCAGATGCCCAGGGCCAGCCCAAGGCACAGGCAAGCCTCTGATGGCAGCTGCCCAGCCAATGCCCGAGGTGCAGGCAAGCCTCAGATCTTGGCTGCCCAGCAACCCAGGGCTGGCCCGAGGCACAGGCAAACCTCTGATGGCAGCTTCCCAGCCACTCAGGGCCGCCCGAGGCTCAGGTAACCAGGGCCGGCCAGGCTTGCACTGACAGCAGTGGCAGCAGCAGAGGTGTGATGGGGTCTCACATTCCCCTGATGTCTGGGTCACCTCCCACCCCTGAGGGTTCCCGGACTATGAGAGGGGGCAGGCCAGGCTGAGGGACCCTCCGCTCCAGGGCATGAATTTTCATGTACCGGGCCTCTAGTTAATCAAATAAATAGCATTACAATTATGTTAATGTGCTACGGAGAAGGTGTATGTAGTGGTATTAAAGAAAGTAACAAGACAGATTGACCTGGCCTAGGATATCAAGAAAGGCTTGTCTAAGGCAGTGATCACTGAGCTTTGACCTAAAAGATGAGAAACATTAATAAAATGAAAGTTAAGGTGAGGATGGAGGTAGAGGAAATGTATATTCAAAGGCCTACAGCAAGAAGTGATATGGCAGGTGCCATTGAATCCCCCAGGAAATGAGGAGAAAGCTCATGAGGCAAGCAGGCAGCATCCACATTATGTAGGACTTTGTAGGACCTCCTAGGGATTTTGGTCTTCCACCTGATAGTACAGAGAAGCCACTGAAGTGATGTCAGTGGTTGGAAGATGACATGATCAAATTTTCACTTTCGGGAAGATATTATTTTTCTAACTGGACATCACTGTCTATCTGGATGTACTTCCTAGACCAACTTTTCAGCTGGCTCTGTGACAGGGAACCAGGAGGAAGCATGAGTCAGGGGCTCCCTATAATTGGATGTCTCTAATCTCTGCTACCCTGTTGGTGATGACTTGAGTACACCATGATTTCATCATTTTTCTTATCTTGGTTTCTTGTGCCAATGAGCTTTCAGCATATCTAGCTTCTCTCCACCCAGAGGGCAAGAAAATCACTATCCTTTTTTTTTTCCCCCCTTAATCTTTATTGTTGAAAGTAACACAGATGTCCCCTTTTTTCCCCCAATTAAACCCCTCCACCTTGATCCCACCCTCTCCCCAGGCCTTCACTGCACTATTGTCTGTCCATGGGTTATGCATATATGCACATAAGTTCTTTGGCTAATCTCTTCCTGCCACCTTTCCTCTGAAATCCATCAGTCTAAGTGGAATCTAATGAACAAAATAAACTGATGAATAAAATAGATCCAGAGACATTAAAGCATGCAATCACCATCCTTAATAACAACATCTTCTCCTGGGGAAGGAATCAAAATACTGTTTCAGCCAAATAAATAAATAAATGCTGTTTCAGCCTCATTAAAGGTCAAACTCAATGGTGAGTAAATCCCTGTTAAAAACTTTCATCATTCTAAACTATGTTCTCTGTTGTATTTATTATCCAAAAAAAGTAACTTACTAAAAACTAAGCCATAAGGTCCATGAAAAAGAGAGCTGTTTTTGAATGGTTCTGTTTCCAACCTGCTACACAGCAGTTACTCAATAAACATTTGTTATATAAATAAACCTTAAAATATTTTTTTACAAAAAGAAATAAAATGAAAAAAATCACTCCTCATCCAACCATTCTAAAAGAACTTCCAATTTTTATAGAATGATTTTATTCTTGTGTTTATAGACATGTATATTGAGTTAACTTTCTCAGCATATAATCCTAGTTTATATATGTTACAGACATTGTTTCCAGTATGATGTTATCATAAATATGTGAGTAAACCTCTTATTTAGCCACTCAGGTCTTCCTGGTGTGTATGCACAGCAATATAAAAATAGACAGGAATGTGTGTGTTTAAAACTGTAACCCCACAATCTAACTGGGGACATTTTTCTCTACACAGAGGCAAAGAACATGCAACATGCTTTCAAGAGAAGAAAAGAACAAACTGAGTTTGAGGAATCATCCATAAACTAAAAGTTTACATTTTGATATTATTTAAAGCTCTGATCACCATTTTGCAGGCAAAAATATAGGGTTCTAAAGAAAAAATATATTTGTCTAAGATCACAGATCTATTAACCTTCTGACCCCTAAGCCTGTTCTCCCGACCAACTCTTAGGGGCCTCTTTCTCTAACATCAAAGTGCAGAAATGGTCTCTCAAGAAACAAGTAATTTTATTTAATGTTCATACAGACTGTAATCATGAACGAGAAACTTCTTTTTTCTATGCTGTCCATAATGAAGTGTGCAGATTTGGACACCGGTTTCTGCATCAGGAACTATTTCTATGAAGTTTCTAACAGTGTCCCATTTAATGGAAGAAAAAACTGAGACTCAGAAAATTTCATTCATTTGCCCAATGTCGCATAACTGAGGATGAGCAGCATAAAAATTCAGTCTAATTCCCAAACCCATGTTCTGTGTCCTACCCCACCCTGTGATCTTATACTCTCCTAGTTTTATTTTCAAATCTGACTAAGTTTTCTATGTCTTAAACACTAAAAAAAAAAAAAAAAAAAAAAAAAAAAAATCCAAAATGGAAGTGTGGAAGAAGAAAGCAAGATGGCTGGTCTGGGCTGCACCAACCAATACGGAGGCTTTATTACTACATAAGAGACCAAAGTCATATATCCTAAAGCCACAAGTACAACCATTTAGCATTCTTTCCCTTAATTTCTGTAAGACAAATGCATACATCAGAAAAAACATCCTTAGTGGGAAAAGATGCCCTGATTTTGGTTATGAAAATGTAACTGCTGCAAACCCAAATATAATATATCAAGTTCACCTCCACCTAAGATTCTTGTGTTTGTCAGTTTGGGTTGATATAATAAATTGCCATAGACAAAGTGTCTTAAACACAAACATGTATTTCTCACAGTTCTGGAAGCTGGAGGTCCAAGATCAGGGTGGCAGCATGGTCATTTTCATTTTTTTTTTTTTTTTTTAATCCTCACCTGAGGATATTTTTCCATTGACTTTAGAGAGAGCAGAAGAGAGAGAGGAAGACAGAAAGAGACTTCAATGTGAAAGAAACACATTGATTTAGTTGCCTCCTGCTCCCTCCTTGACCAGGGCCCAGTCCAGGGAGGAACCTGCAAATAAGGTACATGCCCTTAATTGGAATCGAACCCAAGACCCTTGAGCCACAGACCGAAGCTCTATCCACTGAACCAAACTAACTAGGGGCAGGTGGTCATTTTGTTGTTGTTGTATCTTCACATGGAGGAAAAAGAAATAGGTAGCTCTTTTCATAAGGGCTCTATGCTTATGATTTAAATTAACCCTCAAAGGCCAAACTTCCAAACACTACCACATTGGGATTAAGGTTTCAACACATTAATTTTTGAGGGGATACAAATCACAATTCCTTGTGCCCTGGCATCAACTCTCATGTGAACTCCAAGACTAATATATGAAAATGAGTCTTGTTCTGTTCATTTATTTGTGTTCAGATTCATGGACCCCTGAAGAGATAGGCATTCCCGGTCTATATCTTTTGCAGCTTAATTTCTTCTCTACTTCTTCCCAGAAAGGAAGAGTTCTGTCCTTCAATCTTTGTTTCCCAAAGATGTGGAACTTGAAATACAGTCTCCTGAAGCTCCAGGACTGTTGATAGCAGATGTTAACATGCATGCCCCAGGAATTAGCACAGGTTTGAAACCATATCAGGAGCAAATAACTTACCACTAGCAAAACTGTCAAGTTCAAGAGAGATACACAGCAGATAGGGACTCCCTGCCAACCACCCTGCTCCAGAAATGTGTTGCTCTCCGCACCCGACAACGCCAGCCCTGCCTGGGGCTCAAGGTCCTTTACAAATGGCCACTTGTCTTCTCCAACATGTGAGTATCTGTTCAGACCCTCAGTACATTTGACAGTTTAGGGAAGGTTATTCAGATTAATTTTTCCACCACAAGACAATTCTTCCACCCACACTTCCACACAAGCATATAATTGACCTGGTGGTTTGTAGGGACAGTGAGCTCAGTTTCAGAGTCTAATGACAACTAGAGCAGGAACCAGGAGGAGGTGTTGTGAGGAGCTTCAACTTCCTTAGGAGTCCTCCAAGGACATGCTCTGTGGCTCTCCAGGGTCAAGATTAGAATTCATATGGAGCCAAAGACTTCATTTTATATATTGAAACTGAGTCTTTGAAATTGAGTCAAAGGCCCAATTTCATATATCTTTGTAGCTCCAGGGGTTTGAATATCTTAACTTTCCAGGACAGATGATATGAAAAGCTCTCAATAAGTATTGATGGGTTGAATGAATGAATGAATGAATGAGTGAATGAATTCTGTTATTTCCCTATGCCTTATAAGCACAAATTACCTCTTTCTTGGAGACAACCAAGTAAGATGTTGCAGTTTTTGAGGTCAGACAGGCCTGTGAATCCTAGTTTTGTCATTTACTGGCAAATGACTTTAATCTCTGAACTCTTTCTCATCTGAATAAAGAGGATTATAATCTTCATCTCAAAGCCCATTAGTAATATTGGGAGGGCTAATATTCAGAGGATCTCAGTAGATGCTAGTTTCCATTCTTGTGATGTCTTCTCCTCCTGCATTTTCTGAATTCCCTAGGGCCTAATGCTTTATGGCACAGAGCCAAGGTTAGTACTGCGGGATTCTTTACCTGTTTCTGACCAGGGGTCACTAGATGCCTCAAGAGCGCAGGCTCTGAAAGTCAACTGTTTTCATTTGAATATCAGTCCCATCCTTTAAAGTTGTGTGACCTTAGGTAAGTTACTTCACTTCTCTGAACATCTGTTTCCAGGTGTGAAAGATAGGGATAATACCCATACTTACTTTGAAGGGATTTGGGGAACACATATAGAATTTAGAATAATGTCTGGGTTTAGAACTGTTTGATAAGTGTAAATATTATGTTATGTGTATATAAAGCTCTACTTGAAATTTGAACTCTTCAAGCCAGGAACCCAAGTTTCTCTCTCTCTCTCTCTCTCTCTCTCTCTCTCTCTCTCTCTCTCTCTCTCTCTCTCTCTCTCTCCTACCAATCATCTTGCTTGACTCCCTAGGCATACTCTGGAATTAAGGCTGATGCTGGTTTGCTCTCACAGCTCTGTGGTACCCTGACTCCATCTCCCCAGACCCCAGAGAGTTGGGGACATTAGGAGCAGCCCAGGGGGTTGGAAGCGCAGCCGCTTAGGCCCCTCTACAGAACCCTGGGTCTTAGGAGAAGAGTGAGGCCCAAATGTCTTCAGAAGCTGCTCCAGCAACACACTCTGCTCCCATTGAAAGAACTCTGCAGTGTGGGTGGAGGTTTGTGGGGAACTCATGAGACTTTTTAGCTTGATGACAGCACCTGAAACCACTCCTCTCCCATTTTCTATGTTTCTTTTTAAGCAAATGGGTGCATGAGGGCACATTAAGATTTATTAAGTAAGAGGCAGAAATGCTTGCAAAATTTTACTGCTCCTCCCAGGCCTATCAACAGTTCCCCTCAATCCCCCTTTCCAAGGCTATAAAACCTGGAGGGAGGTGAGCCCTGGGCTCCAGAGGTGAGGGTGGGTCTGCTCCCAGCCTGAGGCTGAAACCCAGGTGAAACCAGGGCAGCCCCACTCCTGCTCCATCCTCCAGGCGAGGGAAGTGAAGGGGGGAACCTGAAGAGCCAAAACTGCTAAGATACCAGAAAGCCTGGGCCCTCAACTTGTATGTAATAAGGAGAGAAGGACAATCTTAGGGCGACTGGAGGAGGCACAGGGACTCAGGAGGAGCATTTGGAGGCTCTGCAGCCAAATCCCTTCATTACAAGAAGGTGTGCGGCACATGGAATGAGATGATGGGCAATGAGTCAGAAGGCTGGGTCCTGATACAGGCTCTGCCTCTTACCAGGTAAGTGGCCCTGCGCAAGTGACATAATCTGTCTCAGCCTCGGTTTCCTTGTCTCTCATGAGGATAATGAGATATCTGGATAACTGGATGAGACGATCAACGTAAAGCAAATAATACTGTACTGAGAAACCATGACAAATCACCCCTTGGAATGTGAGTTGAGCACACATCCCAAAGGATTTGGAGCATGAAGCCACATGTGATTAATAACAATGGTCATATAGTTCACCCCTTGTGTGTTTGTCTGGGTGACAGGTGTTCTCAAAGAGCTCAAGGAAACCCTCAAAGATGTCACAGACATGAGACAGGCTAGCAAGCTCTCCAGGAATCGGCATCTGAGGGATCTACTTGTCATTGCACCATGGGCCTCCTCCTCTGGCTGTTCCCAGTACCAGATTGCCCTGATGTTGCCCATCATGAACCCAGAGTCAGCAGACCCTGGACCTAGACCTAGGAGAAACATAAGGTGACTTGCAGCCTAGTAGCAGGACAAAGAGCACACACTGCACTTTAATGAGAAAAAGTAAAAGGATCCAAAAACATACCTGTACAAACAGAAAACAAGACCTGTGGTTGAAGCTTAACGTCTCAGATAAAAGTCCTGGTGGGCAGTGATTTCTTTTATGATCCTCAACTAAATTAGGGTGTGTGGTGTTTTTTACCTCCCACCAGTTAAATTTTCATTTGTGGGTCACATTAACAGAACCACATTCCATTTCAAGTACTTAGGGGATCTGTAATAGATCACTGATGTACTCTTTCTGGAAGATTTACATGGACATGCACTCTGCCCAGCCAAAAGGTGTAGCTAAAACCAGAACTCAAAATGGCATAAAAGGCTGCTAATGAGCACAAAAATCAACTAAAACCCAGGCAAGACTAAACCATTACTGTAAGGTTAGTTACAAAGACCAAAGTCAAACTTATTTTTGGAAGAGTCAATATTTAAGCAAATAGCAACAACAATAACTCTATGCCAATACTTTAAAATAAAGTATTTGATTCTGTTAGCAAACACTGCAAAGTGGAAAATTAAATTGGGAGGATGTTAAAGAAGAAAGTAGAAGTATGCTAAAAATCCTAACTCAAACAGGAAGAGTTAAATTTAAAACAGGGAATATAAATAAATTGTTTAAAATAAATAAAGAAAAATGCAAAATCATTAGAAGAGTTGATAAAAAGCAAGACCAAGGAAAAAATAAGAACATATAAAAATAAATTATAAATCAAGATGACAGAAGAATGAATTTAACAGTTATTATTTTATATATAAATGTGTCTTTAAAATATACAAAAACACAGATTCTTTCATTTAATCAGAATCAAAATTTAAACTAAGAGGCATCAAAATGGTAAAGATGGATTATCTGTTTAAGCATGGGGCCTTGGGTACATAATGCAGTGTACATACAGATGATGTTTTATTGAGTTATGCATTTGGAACTAATATGGTTTTGTGAACCAAGATCACCCCAATAAATTCAATTTAAAAACATAAAAATAGCAATGTATTTTTAAAATGAATTAAAAAATAAAACCATAGTCACAATATTACTATCTGACAAAACATTAACTAGGATAGAAAAGCCTGCTTTCTAATAACAATTCAGCACACAAAGAGAAAAAAGAAAAAGACACAAGGAAAAATGACCACAAAGTTAACCGTGCTTATCTCTCACTTTTTAAGTTACATGTGAGTCTTATTTTGTTTTATCTGGATTTTCTCTATTTTCTTCAATATACATAAAGTGAATGAAGAGAAAGAGTTATAACGTCTTCCCTTTACTAACCTTTACCCTCCTTCCTAAATAAGCTAATACAGGTCAAGTGTCTCCTCTTCTGGAAGCTTCCCCTGACATTACAAACCTCACTCCTGTATGGACCAGTTGAGGTACCCTTCTTAGGGATGTGCTAAACCAGCTCCTTTAGCCACAGAACAGGATGCGTGCATCTCTTCCCAACTCATTGCGCAGCAACACCAGGTTGATAGCTTGAAATCCACCACGGTGGGAGTATGGAGATCAGCAAATGCTACAAATCAAGCTCTCCCCATCCCTCACCCTGGAGCCTGTTGCTAAATATTTATCAACACACTACTGTTTATGTTCCCAGAAGCCTGTGCCTGTCCCTCTGTATAGTTTTATCATCTTGTGCTATAATGCTCTGCCTGCTTTTCTCCACCACTAATTTGTTAACACCTGAGAGATGAGATATTTCATTATGTGTCTCTTACCCAACCACAGTACCAAGCATGGTGGGAGGAAGGAAAGGAGGAAGAAAGAAGAAAAAGAAAAATGGGAGGAAAAGAATTAGGGGAAAGAAAGGGAGAGAGGAAGGAAGAGAAGGAGAGGAAGCAATAATAACTGCTTGCTTTCTTCAAATGTAATAAAATTGCCTAATTCTCCCTAAATATCAACAACAGCCCATTCTTTGGAGCATGAAATTCTCTAAGTATCACCAAGAGGAAGATACATGCTTCCTCATTTGTGATTCCTAAGAAGCAAAAGCCTTTGAAACGCAGCCTCTGGAACTTCCAGCCAGACAAAGACATCCCTGAATCCCAGTAAGGTGGCCAATCCCAGTGTTGCTTAGAAGACTTCCTGAGAATGAACCCTTCTGCTTCTGTTTCCTCATTCAGCAAGTGCTGTGAGAACTCTCCCTTCTTCACTGAGCGCCAGGTATTGAAAAAGGGCTCCATAAACATAAATGATTTGAAAAGTTTACCTAATTGGCTCCTTTTTCTTTTCAAAAGATACTGGAATCTCTTCAAGAACCATTTTGCTGTCATAGGCTAATAGGTATCTTTTTGGTAGTGATTTATCCAGGTAAAGTGCTCATTATATGAATATACCCTAATATATCATTAATGTAACGTCCCTCCCCATTCTGCATGAATATGTACACCCAGGCCAGAAGCTCAGAGGCCAAGGAAACTTGTTAAAGAAAACAGTAGCTAACCCAACTGGTTAAGCTGCTTCTTCTGATATATACTAGATACATCCACTGAGCTGTTACTTCCATTGTCCTGGTCCAGCTCCTTCAGGTTGTGTGTGCCATTATGTGTGAGTGGTCACTCCTGCTTAGAGGAGAGAAGGAAACAAAAACCACTAATTATTGACTAGCCTCTGGATTCATTCACTGGTTCAACAAATGTTGATTGAACAGGGTGCCAGGCACGGGCCCAGCCCCTGAGGTTACAGCTGAATGAGACAAACTTCTGGCATGTGCAACCCATTGGAGGAATGGGCCCCATAGCAAGTAGCAAAAAGCAAATAAACAACATAATTACATATTGTAATACACTCCAGTAAGGAATGAAACAAAGCTCTGTGGTACATTATAAAGGAAAGGGAAGGATGTATTTAGGAGAAGCAGGAGGGATTTTTCTAAGGATGCATGAACTACAGGGTGAGAAGAAATTGGTTATGCTAAGGGCCAGGAAAGAAGCATTCTCAGAAAAGGCAAAAGTAGGAACAAAGGCCTTAAGATGGAAAAGAACTCAGCACATTCGAAGAACATAAAGGAGTTCTGTGTGGCTACAGAAGTGAGCAAGAATGCGGGTAGGAGCTTGGCCGGTTTGGCTCAGGGAATAGAGCGTCAGCCTGTGGATCAAAGGGTCCCAGGTTTGATTCTGATCAAGGGCACATACCTTGGTTGCAGTCTCCTACCCGGCCTGGGCCCTGGTTGGGGCTCATGCAGGAGGCAACCAATAGATGTGTTTCTCTCACATCGATGTTTCTCTCTGTCTTTCCCACTCTCTTCCACTCTTTCTGGAAATCAATGGAAAAATATCCTCAGGTGAGGATTAACAACAAAAACAAAAGCAAAAAAAAAAAAAAATGAGGGTAGGAAATAAAGAGGAAAACAGACAGGCACCAACCACACAGGGCATACTATAAAATTTAGATTTGAATGTAAGTGCAATGGGGAGTAATTGAGGCATTTGAAGCTGCAAAGAGACATAAACTGGCTTCAATGAAAGTCTTCCTCTAAGTTGTATGGAAAGCAGATGGAGGGGACTGGGATGAAAACAGGGACTACCTGAAATGCGGGGTGAACTTCCTTTCAGCAGATTTAGGACTCACAGGCAGGAGAGTTGAGTGCATGTTCACTAAATCCAACACAAAGTTTTTAAACATGGATCTATTTGCCCAAAGGAAACATTTGGTACCTCCAGGCCTTTCTCATACTTCTGGCTATGAAATTTTGGACAATTTACATCACCTCATAGGACTTAGGTGTCTTCATTTGTAAAGGCAGTTTAGCTGAATCTCTCGGAGTATCCAGTAAGCGTTACACTCCTTCGTTTCTTGGAAAGGAAAATGACTCATGTGCTGGAAATAGACCAGGTAGCTCCAGGCAGTTTGCTGGACCCAGCCACAGCCAAGCTTGGGTGGAGCCTGAAAGGGGCCAGGGTGGGTACCTGATTATTCAGTGCAAAGTCTCGAGTCCCACGCTGCTGCAGAGCTTCAGCTCTGGAATGTGGCTTAGGTGGGACCTGCTAGTGTTGGAAACAGCAGAGAGAAAACCAGGAGGCTCTGGAAGAAATAGTACAGGTAAATATTTAAATGATTGTAGGGTGGAGAAACATTGCTAAATTGGAAAGTAAAGGCAGAAAGCATAAAGACAAAAATGGATAGACTTTATTTCATGAAACACCTAAGATTAGCCTACAAATCAAAAATAAAATTGTGAGTAAACTAATTAAAAATGGGCAAAACACATGAACAGGCATTTCAAGAAAAGCATAAATAGTCAAACCTTTGGTAAGATGTTAAACAATATTGATGATCAGGAAAATACAAATCAAGACAACTATAATCTGTAATTTTATACACATTCAATTGACCAAAGCTGAATGTTTATAATACTAAGTTTGGAAAGGGATTTAGATCTATGGCTCTCTTACCCACTTTCGGTGGAATGTAACATAGTGTTACCATTTTGGAAAATAATCAATATTTTTAATAATGATTTCTAATAACAAATATTTATATATTTTATGGTCTAACAATTCCACTCATAGGTGTAATTATACATGTATATCAGAACACACAGCCAAGAATATTCAGAGCTACACTGTTCACAATAACAAAAACCTAGAAACCACTCAAATATTCATTGATGAGAAAGTGGATCCATAAAAATATTATATTTATACAATGGAATCACATGCAGAACAAATTGCAAAACATTCATGAGCATAATGATATGCAACCATGTAGGTACATTTTTTTCAAAATGATATTAAATGGAGAAAGTACCAAAAGATTACCAAGTCTTTTAGGAGATGGAAAAAATTGTACATTTTGGAATGGGAGGTAGTCACATAGATGTTTACATAAGTAAAATATTTTTCCACTAAAAAGACATTGAACTGTATATTTAATACTTTGCATACTTTATTGCATGCATATTATAAATTAATAATAATTGTCTTAGAAAGGAGTATGTACCCATTTTATGAAATGACAAATTGCAACATTTTAAAAACCTAGTTTTTAATATCATGACTCCACTTTTATTAAATAAAACTAAATAAAAAGGAATTCATGATGATGGTGACACCTGAGTCTAAACGTGAAGAAACATCAGACAAACCCCACTTGATGGGTATTCTACAAAAAAACTTGAACTTTTCATAAATATCAAAGTCATAAAAACACCAAGAAAAGCAAATAAACTTCTAGAGTAAAGATAACTAAAAGACATGACAACTAATATGGTAAGCGACACAGAATTAAATCCTGGCCCACCAAGACTCTCCCCACCTGCCAGGACACCAGCACAATAAAGGATTGCTGTTGTTTTAAGCCACTAAACTTGGTGTCTTTTGCTATGTAGCAATAGATGACTGGAATAGTGGGTATTCTTTCTTAAGTGATAAAGAAAAGGAAGATAAGAAGGAGGGAAGGAACAAGGAAGAAGTATTTGCATACTGCAAACCAGTCATAGAAAGACAAGCACTATATGATTTTATTTATATGTGGAATCTCATGAACAAAAGAAGCTAACAAACAAAAAAGCAACAGACTTGTAGATACAGAGAACAGACTGACAGCTGTCAGAGGGGAGGAGGAGGTAGCTGGGTGAAAAAGGTGAAGGGATTAAGAAAAAACAACTCATAGACAGACAACAGGATGGTGACTGACAAAGAGAAAGGAGATAAGGGGAGGTAGGAGTGAGTAAAGGGAGGATAAATGGTGATGGAAAGAGACTTGACTTGGGGTGGTGAACACATGATACAATACAGAGGATGCATTATAAAATTGTACCCCTGAAACCTTTATAATTTTATGAACCAATTTCACCCCCAATAAATTCAACTAAAAAAAAGAGAAGTATTTGCAACTTCATTTCATGAGGGAAAATTGCACACATGAGTAAAATTCTCTTAGTGAGCAAATGCACCCTTACTCCTGGGCCACTGAGACCCAACTGTGCAGAGAGGAGCCCAGTTTTGGCTCTGCAACCAGTTGTCTCCAAACCGCTCTCCTTGTCCTCAGCAAGATCAGATGGTAAAAAGACTACAGTTGCTGGTGCAATGCTATTGCTTGCCCAGGCAACTGCAAGGGTAATGTCTACAGCAGAGAGGCAGAAGTTTTACTTACACACTCCCTTGTGTATTTATCCTGCCAAAGGCATTTTTAAACGTGTCATTTTAACCCCAAGAATGTTTCATCCCTTTTGGAATGTTAATCATCATGTCACTGAATGGTGACAGTGATGTAGGGGCAGCCAAGCTCCTTTGAGCAACATAAATCCATGGCCTCTACCTTCAGATAAGCTAGTCCCTGGTGACCTGCTACCAGAAGCATTCAACCAAAGGAAGCTGGACCCTCGTCCTGAAGTGACATTCTTATGCAAGATGATCATCTGAATGGTGGCTTCCTTCTTCTTCTTCTTTTTTTTTTATATATATATATATATATATATATATATATATATATATATATTATTGATTTTTTACAGAGAGGAAGGGAGAGGAATAGAGATAGAAACATTGAAGGGAGAGAAACATCGATCAGCTGCCTCCTGCACACCTCCCACTGGGGATGTGCCCGCAACCAAGGTACATGCCCTTGACCAGAATCGAACCTGGGACCTTTCAGTCCGCAGGCCGACGCTCTATCCACTGAGCCAAACTAGTTAGGGCGGTGGCTTCCTTCTTCTCCTTGATTTGTGACTAATTCCAAATAAAATAGATTCTCCTTCCAGAGTCTCTAACTCTGGAATAGCAAATGGAACCTAAGAGTCCATCTGGTCCATACACTAGACTCTAGGTTGAGAAATCAGTATGTGTTCCAGCACACCTTAGCTTCTTGTATTCCAGATGGAATCATTCAAATTCTCATACCTTAAAGATGTTGAGATAACTTATAATGCAAAGAAGACCTTGTCACTATGCTCTTCTTCAGCCTGGTGCAATCCGCATTCTTCCATCATGAGCAGCTCTCCCATTGACATTCATTAGATCAGAAGATCTTGGAACTGAGTTCCATGAACCAGCACTCACTTCGCTTTTGAAATGTACTGTTTTAAAGTGTAAGCCTCCTTCTGTGGCTAAGCAAATCCATGTTAATTTACATAAGTCCCTGAAGGTTTTGGACTGTGCTGCACATGTATTTCTGTCACTAGCATTCTGTTGTCATAAGGAGTTAAGCATTTGAAATAGGAAGGCATAAGAGGAAAGTACTGCCCCATCCACTCTTCCCCCATCATCCATCCATCCATCTATCCTTCCACTCATTTGAATCAATCCCTCATTGATTCAAGTGAGTTTATGGGTTAAGTGTAGAGATTTCTGAATCTGAAAATATGGCAATTAAAATACAACTTTACCACTTTTTTTTAACTTTATGAACTTAACAAATTATTTACTTTTCTAAGCCTTAGTTC
This sequence comes from Corynorhinus townsendii, assembly GCA_026230045.1. Taxonomy (NCBI): domain Eukaryota; kingdom Metazoa; phylum Chordata; class Mammalia; order Chiroptera; family Vespertilionidae; genus Corynorhinus; species Corynorhinus townsendii. The sequence goes on from JAPDVU010000007.1 coordinate 21,607,769, forward strand.
ACTTTTTATACAATTGAGATCCAAATATCTACTCATAAGATTATTGCAAGGATTAAAAACCACAATGTCTAATGTGCCTGTGCTTAATAAATGTTAGCTATTCTGTTATTTGAATCATTGAGTGTCTTAAGTATGCTTGGCTCTGTGCTAGGTTGTAAAGTCTCAGAGTTTCTCAAGTTGACCAATAACTACCAATTGGTTGTTATTGTAAGGAATAAGTCAAGCAGTCTCTCTAAAGTGCCTAGAACAGGACCTGGAATGTAGCTATTACTAAATAAGAGTTTGTGTTGGAGGAGGAGGAGGAAGACAAGATGGAGACAATTACAATACAGATGATGAGGCTATTCTCAGAAGCAATTCATAGATGCCTCTCTCTGGAAATGAGTCCAGATAAACCCTTTGCAAAGCCTTGAAAATTCATATGAAGCAGTCTATCCAGCTTCTGTGAACTGAGCAATGCCAAAGGCTCATAGAAAACAAAATCCATGATGAGAGACCTGGCCTGACTTCCATGGAGAGCAAAGTCAAAGGAGCTTGAACAGATTACTGATGGACCACCAGTGGGGGATACCCACCCCCTGTATGATGACCAACAAGACCTAGTACTCTCTGAATATGAGCCCTCTGTATGAAAAGACAAAAACCTGACTTACAAGTAACACAGCAAGACTGGATTAGATAAAGCACTTTAGACTCCTTGGAGAGTGGCTGTCTACAAATAGCATGTGGTGGTATTATTGTTAATCAGTCAACCTCTCATTGAAGTTAACTGCTACTGAGGCAAATGGGACATTTACATGGGTGTGGTCTAAGAATCAGGCTTTATAGCAGCTATCCATTATTTATTCATCGTTAGATTGGTGGCCAAGAAAGAAATGTATTCCCTAACGAACAGTAGCATTAATTGTCTACAGGAAGGTCCAAAAGGAAAAAAAAGTTACCTATTTTTCTGGTCTTAAAAACTTGGATTCCAATCCACCTTCACCTGTGATTGCAAACATGATAATAAGATGATGTATTCGCTTTACTGAGCCTCAGTTTCCTCATCTATAAAAGAGAACTAATAGTTCTTACCTCAGGTAGGGATTGCAGATGAAATTAGGTCATGAATGCTCAGTCCCAAGCCTATTGTCAGGCATGGGACAACTGTGGTGCCTTACATGGCCCACTTCAAACGTTCAGGGCTTAACATTTATCACCTAAAACTTCTAAGCTGTCTTGTCTACACCATCCTTTTTCTTATCAAGTATGGCCTTTTGTAACCAAGGAAATAAGCCCAGCTTTCAAGCCAATGAAAGAGCAGGAGATAGCTCAACAGAAATCCAAGAATGCACATTTGTCCCTGTGCTTTACTCTTCTTTGAATAAGGTTGAATATCTCCTCTCTAATTCTCTGTTCCAGAATGATTCCAACCAATGAGAAATCATTGGAGCCAATGGCTGACTTTTCTGCAACCTGGACTAGCCAGTAGCTGCCTTTCCCACCTTCTCCTTGCTTGCTGGCATTTGAAGGAGAAATTTACTCATATGCTTGGATTGACCAATGAGTGAGAGACACAAGCCACTATGAGAGGCTGCCTGGAGGTCTGCAGAAACCACAAAGCTGCCTCAAATGAACACTGTTGGCCCCTCCTCTATTAGGAACCATGGATCATTACATTATGTGATACACTCTCTGGGATTTAGCAGAACACAACTGCCAAAGAAGAAGGAGAAGCAAAAGGAGGAGAAAGAGGAGGAGGAAGAGGAGGAGGAGGAGGAGGAGGAGGAGGAGGAGGAGGAGGAAGGGAGGAAGGGAGGAGGAAGAGAGGAAGGAAAGAGGAAGGAAGGAAGGAAGGAAGGAAGGAAGGAAGGAAGGAAGGAAGGAAGGAAGGAAGGAAGGAAGGAAGGAAGGAAGGAAGGAAGAAAGGAAGGAAGGAAGAAAGGAAGGAAGGAAGGAAGGAAGGAAGGAAGGAAGGAAGGAAGGAAGGAAGGAAGGAAGGAAGAAGGGAGGAGGAAGAGATGAATAAAAAGGAGGAAGAGAAAGAGAGGAAGAAGAGAGGAAAGGAAGGAAAAGAAAAGTAGGGAGAGAAAGAAAAGACTAGAAGACCACTGCCTTCGTTTTCTATTGCTATTAAAACAAATAATCTCAAATGGGATGACTTAAAACAACACCGATTTAATATCTTACAGTTCTATAGATATGAAGTCTGGCACAGGTCCTTCAGCTAAAATTAAGGTATCATTTGGGCTTCATTTCATTCTGGAGGCTTTGCGGGAGAATCCATTCCTTTCTCTTCTCCAACTCTGCTTTTAAGTGCTCATATGATAATACTGTATTAGGTTTACCTAGATAATCCAGAATATTGTTCCCATTTTAAGCTCAGCTGATTAGCAACCTCAATTGCATCTGCAATCTTAATTCACTTTGACCATGTAAAGTAAAATTTTCACAGGTTCCTGGGATTAGGACCTTATCTTTAGTCTGTGGATCCCCAAAACCCTCAAGGGTGAAGCTGCTTTCTTGACTACTCATGCTTACAGTAAATGGATGAGGATCATAAGGAAATAAAGAACCTTCTAGTATGGCTCTTCACATATTGCTTCATTTAGTCATCAGAGTTCTGGAAAGTGGACCTGACTATGTAAATTTAACCATGGGAAAACCAGGAATCAGAGAGGTAATGCTTTACCCATTAACAGCTGTTAAAAGTGGCCCATCTGGGATTCAGTCAAAAACTCCTCTTCCTTTCTTGGTGGCAGGGCATGCTCTAAGAACTGCCTGAACCCAAATAGTCATCAATGCTTCACTCTACCCATGTTTGTGAGAAACAAAACTAGAACTTAGACCAGAGAATTGGGAGAAGTTGAAAGGTTTGCTTTGTCGAAGTATCTAGATTTGGGGGGATAGGTTTCTTTACTTGTATAACAAAGAACTGGCTTAGGTCAGAGAAAAGTGAGAATTTCTCCAGACTTAAACAACTCTCAACTCTTTAGAATATGTATAGTCAAGGACTTAGATGGTCAAAATATAGGTGGCTGATTGTCCATTAATTAATTCATCAATTTAATTAATTCTTAAAAGAAGATGTTCGGTGCCATTTACCAGACATTATGCTAGGCACCATTCCTCCCAGAGCTCAGTGTCTAGGGGTGAGCAGACACCAAACAATTCTTTGAGTCATATGAGATTGCTAACATTTGACTCTCTCACCTATAGAAATGGTGTGTCCTATGGTTCCACCTATAATTGCACAATCAACTATATTAAAGTTATGATTAGAGCTATGGGAACTCTAAAACAAGAGGGGATATTACATTGAAAAACTAAAAGACAAGCCCTATGTCTGGAGCCCAAGAAATGATAAAGATTGGCACAAGATGCATCCATACAGGAAGGCAAGGAGATTGGGCAGGGTCTTGTGGGCCAACACAAACACTTTGGATTTAATCCTGATCTAATGTGAGCAGTGAAAGAAAGTTTTCCCAATATTTCATTATTAAATTTTTCATAGGAAAAAGTTGAAAAGGTTGCACAATGAAACCCCATGTACTCACTACCTAGATTCTATAATTAACATTTTGCCCTATTTGCTTTATAACTTATTACCCATCAAGCCATCCATCTGTCCATCTTATTTTCGATGCATTTCATGGTAAATTAGCAGTCACGAGTACACTTTACCCCAACATTGCAGTATGTGTGTCATTAGTTAGAGTTCAATATTTGTACACAGTTTTTTAGGCAACATTTCTATGACACGAAGTCACAAATCTCAGGTATGTTATTTGAGAGCATTAAAAGATTTTTAACTAGAGGAATAACTTGCCCAGATTTGCATTTCTTTACGATTATTCCAGCTTTGGGGTGAACGTCTGCAAGTATGAAGAGGTGGGATTTATGAGAGAAATCAATTGGGGGCTATGAAAATGGTTTTGTAAGGAAAAATGGTGAGGAGCTCAAGTGGTGACCTTAGGTGCAGAAGGAAAAGGATGGATTTAAGAACTGTTTTCGAGGTAAATCGACAGAACTTGGAGATGGATTTGATTTGGGGCAATGAGGGAGTAGGCAGGGTCAGATTGGCTTCCAGGTCTATGTCCAAACCTGCATTCATGACTCTCCCGAATCCCATTACCTGACGCAGTAGATGTTATCATCTCATGTATATTACATATGAGGAAACTGAGGCATGGAGATGAGCTAGCGAGACAGAAACAGTATTGTAGCCCAGGCAGCTGATGCCAGAAACAAAGTGTCTAACAGTTATGGTACAGCCCCTTCATGCCCTCAGACACTCAATTATTTGTGGGTCCTGGAACCTTTGAGAATCAATTTCTCTGTCAGAAAAACGTTCAGACATTTGGTACACACCTTCAGGGGGTTCTCAGAGTCCTTGAAGTTCATCCCTGGACTCCAAGTGTATAACTCCCTGGGACAGCCAACCACCAAGCCACACTGTATAGAGAACTGACTGATAGCCTTCATGTGGGTAAGGAGGGAAAAGAAGAACCAGAGGAGTGGCCCAGGGAAAGTGCCTACAACTTGCCCAGACTGGTGGAAGCTGGAGTCTGCCCAGGGAGACAGGCAGGCGGGAGCACTTTGCCCCAGGAGGAGGAGGAGGGGGAGAAGGAGGAGGAGGCCTGGAATGACAAAGTCAGGAGAGGGTGGGCTGGCCCCCAGCCAAAGCAGTTCCTCCCAGGAGTCCTGAGCATCTGACTCAGGGTGGGGGTCACAGAGGCCGGGGAAGCTCAGGGAGAGGCCCATTGGGAGCAAGTGGCAGCAGTAGGGGGTTCACCCCGCCTGGGCCTTGGGGCAGGGCGGTGCTGGGACAGCCCAGCCATGCGTATGCAAACCAGATGGGCCCTAGCTTGGGAGGCTTGGGGAGGACCTGACAGGACTCCCTTCCAAGGGAGGAGCTAGATCAGGATAGGCTCCCAGAAGGCGTGGGGTGGGCAGGGTGAGGCCACTTCTCAGCAGCCCATGGGGACAGGGAACCCAGGCTACCCTGGGAGGATTAACTCAGCTCACGTGGACTGAGGGAGAGGGGATTGCCTTCTTCAACCTTCTAATAGGGTGGGGGTTTTCTATCAGAGATTTGAGGTATTTATGACATTGTTTTGGTTTTTCATTTTGAAATTATTCTAGACTTACCAGGAGTAATAATAATAATAATAATAATAATAATAATTGCACATGGAGTCCCTTGAACCTGGCTTCCCCCAATGGTGGCATCTTATAACTTCTATACAATAGCAAAACCAGAAAATCAGCATTGGCAAACTATTGTTAACTAGGCTACACTCCTTGTTCAGTTTCTAAATGTGTGTGAAGCTTTAAATCAATGGTTCGCATTTACAGGACGTCCCCTCAGTGCTGAGCCACCTCCCAGGACATTGAAGTAAGGTTGGAGTTGGTTTGACTAGAAGGCAGGACAAGAGGCAGATAGAGGTCAGGAGAGAAACAGAGCCATAAGCAGGAGCCATTCCTTAGGTTGCAATTGTGACTAGACAGTGTGGTTCAGGCAGAGTGAACTTTATTTGGCACCAGGTCCAGTGGGATCTGACAAATACCTGGTGGCTTCCATGCCCACTTTTTTTGCCAAATGTATTGAATGGTGACCTCCCCCAAAACTTGCCCATGTCCTAATCCCAAACCTGTGAGTGTGACCTTATTTGGAATGTACTTTGGGGATGTACTTATGTTAAAGATCTTGAGATGAGTTCATCTTGGATTGCCCACAGGGGCCTGACATCCAATGACAACTATCCCTAGAAGAGAGGAAAACACAGAGAGAAGAAAAGGTCTCCAACAGGGAGACAGAGATTGGGGTGATGCAGCCACAAGGAATGTCATAGCCACCAGAAGCTGGAAGAGACAATTAAGAACTCTCCCCTACAGCCGCCAGAGAGAGTGCAACTCTGCTGAGCCTGGGTGTCAGACTCTAGCCTCCAGGACTGGGAGAAACTAGATGTGTGTTGGCTTACCAAGTTGGTGGTAATTTGCTATGGCAACCCTAGGAAATGAATGCATTCGATAATTCAAGCCACAGAGCTCTCCGCCTTTCACAAGCAGACAGACAGGATCGGGTTTGCTCCTTACCTGGGCAGGACTTCTGATCCCAGTTAACCAACAAGAAAACTGAGGCACAGAGCAGCCCTCTGATGTGTCCAAGGATGCAAAGCTGCTAAATGGTGTGCTCTGCCTCAAATCCATCTCTGGCTCGCTCCCAAACCCATGATCATCTCTGAGATCACTCACTGAGAGCCTTGGAGAGGGACAGCTGGTTGCCTGTTGGGGCACGTTTTGCTCTAAAGCTTTTAACACACACACACACACACACACACACACACACACACACACACACACACACGGCCTAGCTCAAGTTTCTCAGGAACCTGGAAAAAAGACATGTACTTGATTATCTTCTCACTCACTCTGTCTTCAGCTAAGACAAGAAGTGAGGCAAATTGCTAAGGAGGAGGGTATAGTTGCTCCACTCAGCAGGCACTGGAAAGCAAGAGGGAGCGTATGTTCCCCTGACTTACTCCCCAGCAGAATATCACTGGCTTCCGCTACAGCTGTTGGCAGCACTCTCTCCCGGAGCACCCCGAAAGGCCCCCCTGAAGGCCAAGTTCTAAGCCAGCCAGTCTCCTGTATGCCTCTGAAGACCAAGTCAAGCCGACTTCCCCTCCCAGTCCTGGCCTGCCTGTTGAAGCCTGTTCTTCCTACACATTTTCCATTGGAGTCCAAAGGCTTTTTTACTTCATTCTTTTGAAAAGGTATTACATATACATAGAAGAAAAAATTAAACAATTTACAAAAATGAAATAGGAAACATCTCCCTCCCGCCTGAGACACTAGTTCCTGAGAATAGCTCTAACCAGCAGCATGAACAGCTACACTTGTCCTTCTTTTACAGAAACGAGAGGACTCCATCAGCATCATCCTGTACCTTTTTCCGATTGCTATAGCTGGAAGATGTTCCCATAGAGCCTACATTCTTGATGACGGCTTCTCTAGCATTCTTTTGCAAAATCCACTCTAATTTCTATAACCCACCCAGTGCAGCAACGCTAGGGTGTTCCCCATGTCTCCTCTCTGTAAACAGCTCTGTAATGAGTGTCAGGTACACTTACCTTCACACATAAGTAAAAGCATATCTGTAGGATTCATTTCTGAAAGAGGAATTGTTGTCCAAATTGGACACATGCATTTTTAAATTAAATAGCTACTGTGAAATTGCCCTCCAAAGGGCTAGTAAGAATTTATGCACCCAGCCAGCAGTCAGTATCTATTACCCTATGATTGTACCATAATGGGGTATTATCAAATCCTGTCTCTTTGCCAATCAGATAAGTAACAATAACATGTGAGTGCTGGGAAGGAGCTGGTGGTTTGAGAGAACTTTGCATATCTATGCATAAGTAAAGATCATTATACTGTACATGTAAAATTAGTGTGCTTAAGGTACTTTATTGAATGCATATTACACCTCAATAAAGAGGAAAGTGATGCAATATGAAGGAAAAACAGGATGCTGATATTAAAAAGTGATGGGGTCTCCTCCTTCAAGAGGGTGGTCTTGAAATGCTTCCCTGTAACCCATAGGATGATGAGGCTCCCACGCAGGAGTCAAGCATGTGAAGCGGGTTTCCGACACAAGGAAGAACACAATCGAAGGACAGGGAAGGAGCTTGACTTATTGGAGGAAGTGAAAACAGCAAGCTAGTGAGACTGGTCCCAGATGAGGTCCAAAAGGTTATCCGGGGCCAGATCAAACAGTCTCTTGGGCAAGAAGTTGGGAGTTATTTTTCTCACTGCAATGGGAAACCATTGAAGGGAATGAAGCACATAAGTGGCATGATCCATTCTATATTTTAAAAAAAGAAATCACATGGTGGCTATATGGAGAGTAGACTTTAGGTGGGCAGAAATAGAAGCACAGAGACATGGGGGTGGCTTGGATCAGGGTGGTGATAGAAATAGAGAGAGGTGGGAGGATGTGGATATATATATGTGTGTGTGTGTGTGTGTGTGTGTGTGTGTGTGTGTGTGTATGTGTGTGTATATATATATATATATATATATATATATATATATATATATGATGGTGGGACATCTATACAGATGATCCATAGGACCCATTACCTGGCTTAGAGTGATCGCTTTGTACCTACTGAAGCCAAGCCTTGTCCTTGCTCATGTGACATGGTGGGAACATCCACCAGAAATACAAGTTCGGGATGAACACATTCAAAGAGAGGTGACACCAAAGGAAGATAGGACGGGCTAGTTTAGAGCAGTATGGTGTCTGGACCTCAGATCTATCCTTAGTCCTATCCCAAATTCTTCTGTCTGAGTCCTGGGGGTGAGGAGGGACAAAGAATGGGAATGAATGGGGTGCTGGTCATGCTCTTTGTCTTCATCTGGGTGCTGGTCACATGGGTGTGGTCAGTATGAGAAAATTCAGCAGCTATACACTAGGAATAAGAATTATTTATAAAATCAACTGGATCAAATAGAAAGAGCAGTATCATTTTGTTAAGCTATGGAAGACAGGGAGAACCTAAAAGGGAGGACCCTTTAGACCCCCAGGAGACCAAAAGGAGAGAAACTGATTGTCACTCAGGCATCTCGAGGGTCCCAGCTTCAGTCCCAGCATTCGGGGAGGCCACAGTGACAGTAGCACCCATATTTGTAAATACATGGAGTTACAGGTGTAACCACAGAAACAGATACAGACATAGATTCAGCACATGGGAACTGTACTCATATAACTGCTGTTAATAAAAGAATGCCTGAAATGATACGCACTAAACTAAAAACAATGGTTACCCTGAGTGACTCATTTTTTTTTATTTTTTTAGGTTACTTATGGTTTTGTCATTTGATTATTCTTACAACAAACATTTTTTAAATTACTTTATTGTAAGGTATTTTCTCCTCTTGCTTGTCCTTTAAATATATCCTTTAAAGTACATTATGTGCCCCATCGACATTTTCTCTGATTTCTTGGTACATATTTTCTCAAAGTGTTGTCCTCCCACCCCAGACCACTTATTTCAGAATCACCTGGGGAGATGGTTAGGTCAGGAGATTCTTGGATCCTCTTCCCAGACTTTCTCAAATAGAGTACCTGGGGTCCATGAATCTACATTGTAATGTGATTCTGTTGCACCCTCCCATTTGGTCATCTGAGTTAGATGGCAAATGTCTCTCATTTCTGGGCACACAAGCTTTTTTATTGCATTCATCCTGTGGCCCGGGTTTATTCGACCCTCTAACTATCTTCCCCCCTAAACTATGAGCCCCCCAAGGAAATGGCTATATCTGATTCAACTCAGTTCCCTTAGGGTCTAGGACAGAAGGTACTCAATAAATATGTGCTGAATCAATGAATAAATAAATGTCCATCATCATATAACCATTGAGTTCCCAAGGATGAGACTTACATGGTGGGCCCGGTGCAGGTACACAACTGGGCTTAGTTCAAGTACATTTGTGCCTCTGTGAGGAATTCTAACCTATGATCCCAGATTGCCATGAGTGGAGACAAGCCAGACCTGGCCAGACAATAGGGAAACCCCAAAAGCCAGTGGAACCAGACAGAGGGGTGACCCAGTAACCCAGATTATAGGGTTCAGCTTTCGTGGGTTGGGTTGGCTCTTCATTAACTTTAAAGGAACTATACTACAAATCAGAAGCAATACAGTTCCCAAGCTCCAGGTTCCCTAAGACCAGAAAGTCTAACCTCTTCAATAGTACAGAGCCGAGGCCACCAGCCTGCACTGTGGGGTCAGCAACTTGGTTTCAATTTCTGTTGACCTTCTAAGTATGGTTTTGGGGTCAGCTCCACCATGAGCCTGAGTTTCTCCATCTGCAAGTTGAAAGAAGATAATAGTACTTGACTCAGAGGGCTGTTGTACCAAGTTAGCTCACTCATGCAACAAATAATCTTTAAGCTCCTACTGTGTGCCTGGCACTGTTCCAGGTGCTAAGGAGACAGCAGCAAATAAAACAGGGAACCTGTCCTAAAAGGGTTTAATTTAGGCACAGCAGTGTCCCTAGCACAAGGTAACCCCTCCAGGTGGCCAAAAGAGACTCCTCACACAGAGACCTGTCATAAAGTAGAGACTTGAAACTGACCGTCAGTTCCTGGAGCTAAGAATTACGACACTTGGAGAAGAAGGCAGCAGAAGCACCCACAGATCCTTGGCAATGGCCAACAAATAGCAGCTTTACACATTGCAGCTCTATTTTGCTCAGCTCACTCTGGTAGTGCATGGAGGTGGAGCCTCTTAGGGCCCGGAGAAGCCGGAGCTGTGTAAACAGAGTAGTGGGGGAGGACAGGCCACCAAAAGGTGCCCGAGCCACAGCGGGTCAGCAAGCTCCCCTGGCTCCATTTCTTGGAAATAAGCTGCTCCCTTTTGCCAGAAGAATGTAAACTTAAACAGGAAAGTGCTTCATCATTCAGTGGGTGCCTCGAGGCTTTTGAGTTGTGAGTGGGTCTGGGTACATGGGCTGTGGCTTTCCACGTACCTCAGAGCGAAGGGGAACAGCAGGGTTTCCTGGATGTGACATTGCCTGCTTTGCGTATGTTTATGCCCAGGTCCTGTTGTATATGCATGTGTTTATGTGTGCCTCTATGTGTTCATACACACGTGAGTGGCTGTTTTCACATATGCCTGCTCACATGAGGGTCTGAGAGTACATGGGCCTCTGTGTTTCTGCCTTGATTTCTGAGGATCTGTGTTTGTAACTTCTCCCTGTGCTCCTGTGTATTTATGTGTGCCTGTAATGTACCTTCATGTGTGTGTCTGTGTAAGTATGAGCATACTCCAGGGAGAAGCAGGGAGAGGAGAGGGAAAACAGACATTGGAGAAGAGGGTGGGGTTTAGAGCCTTCCAGGAAAGGGGTGGATGTGCAGGGCAGGGACTTAACACATTCCTGCCACTGCCAGGGGTATGGTGAGGAAACAGACCCACAGCATCCAATCAGGGCCTCCAGAGAGGGCTTTGGGGCTCTCGCTCAGCTCTGCTCTGGCCTCAGGGAAGAAGGCAGCCTCCTGGGCATACAAAAGCCCAGCAGGGTCTCTGAGGGCCTATGGGTGCCCCTACCCAGGGGAGCTGGCTCAGGGAGTCCTGCAGGTGTAGGCAGAGTCAGAAGGATCCAGGAACTGCCTGCAACCCCTGACTAAGGGAAATAAGACCTTCCAATAGGAGCAGAACAAAGGCTCCCCCCAACATGTGGGCATTGATCGGGCATCTAGGAAAAGAATAAGCCTGTGAAGCTGGCCTGTCCCTGGGGCCCACGCTGCTGGTCATCGGCAGGAGAAACTCTGTGGATGACGCCCTCTACTTCCAACACCCTTCTGGCCACCCAGGCCCCTGGGCCCAGGCTTGACAGACAATAATGAGTTAGTCCCACGCAGGAATGGCAATGCCGGAGATATGCCGTCGGTTAGGAAACAACTGGCATCAGGCTGACTCAGGAGAGTGAAAAGGTGGGCGCAAGCAGGTCAGGGAGGTGAGAAAGAAGAACATTCTGGAGAGAAGGAACAGATACAACCTCACCCTCCCATCTAGGGAAGGTTGGGATCTGGATCAAAGCAATTGTTCTGTGATTGTCCCCCAAGCCAGGAGGGCCTGGCAAAGCAGTTTAAGAGGACAGTTGCCCTAGGCACCTTAAGTCTATTGCCTCTGAGATCTTAAGAGCTTTCAGCTGCCCTTGCATACCCCCAACCAAGCCCATGGAGCTTCATGAGGGGAAGGGGTCTGCCTGATTTTGGTCCCCAACCTCAATCAGGTGCAATGAGGCCAATCCTGACACAGATGGCTGTCCAACACCCCTCCCTAGTATTTTCTTTTTAATTGATTGGAGGGAGGGGGGATTTGTTGTTCTACTTGTTTATGCATTCATTGGTTGCTTCATATATATATGAATTTTGTGCACCAGGCCTCTAGTGTGTGTGTGTATGTGTGTGTGTGTGTGTGTGTGTGTGTGTGTGTGTACGAAATTTGTGCATGGGGTGCGGGGTGGGTTGTCCCTCAGCCCAACCTGCACCCTCTCCAATCTTGGACCCCTCAAGGCATGTCCGACTGCCCATTTAGGCCCGATCCCGGTAGAATCCTGGCACATCCCTCTCACAATCCAGGACTGCTGACTCCCAACTGCTCACATGCCTGCCTTCCTGATTGCCCCTAACTGCTTCTGCCTGCCAGCCTGATCACCCCTTAACCACCCCCCGCTAGCCTGATTGATGCCTAACTGCTCCCTTGCCAGCCTGATTGCCCTTAACTGCCCTCCCCTGCAGGCCTGGTCACACCTAGCTGCCCTCCCTTGCAGGCCTGGGTCCTCTCCAATTGCCCTTCCCTACAGGCCTGGTCGCCCCCAACTTCCCTCCTCTGTCAGCCTGGTCACCTCTAACTGCCCTCCCCTGCAGGCTTGATCATCCCCAACTGCCCTCCCTTGCAGGCCTGGTCCCTCCCAACTGCCCTCCCCTGCTGGCCATCTTGTGGTGGCCATGTTGTGTCCACATGGGGGCAGCCATCTTTGACCACATGGGGGCAGCCATCTTGTGTGTTGGAGTGATGGTCAATTTGCATATTGTGTTTATTAGAGAGGATAGAGGCCTGGTACACGGGTGGGGGCTGGCTGGTTTACCCTGAAGGGTGTCCCAGATCAGGGTGGGGGTTCCCTTAGTGTGTGGGGCGGCCTGGGCAAGGGCCTGTGGTGGTTTTCAGGCTGGCCACACCCTCCGGGTAACCCAAGCGGAGTCCCTGGTATCTGGGATTTATTTATCTTCTATAATTGAAACTTTGTAGCCTTGAGTGGAGGCCAGGGCCAGCTAGAGCGGGTGAGAAGCTTGGCTTCCTCCATTGCCAGGGAAACCCAAGACTTCTGCTCACTCAGTGGCCACAGCCATCTTGGTTGGGTTAATTTGCATATTCACTTCTGATTGGTTAGTGGGCATGGCTTGTGGGTGTAGCAGAGGTACAGTCAATTTGCATGTTTCTCTTTCATTAGTGTAGATATATATATATATATATATATAAATAGAGAGAGAGAGATTTCAGAGAGGAAAGAAGAGGAAGAGAAATATCAGTGATGACAGAGAATCATTGATCAGCTGCCTCCTACATGCCCCTTATTGGGGATTGAGCTTTCAACCAGGCATGTGCCCTGACCAGGAATCAATCTGTGACCTCCTGGTTCATAGGTCCATGCTCAACTACTGAGCACACCAGCCTAGACATTGGTTGCTTTTTATATGAGCCTTGACCAGGAATCCAACCCACAACCTTGGCAAATGAGGATCATGCTCTAACCAACTGAACTCTCTGGCCTGAGCCACTCTGGGATTTCCTGATGGCACTGAGTTTTGGTGGCTGTTTTCAGTAGCAATGGCTAGAGCAGGGGCTTAAACATCAAGGTGGGTGTGTAAAAAGCTGAGTATCTGCCCACCAGCAGGAAAGGCATTCAGTAGGTATGGGGTAAGGATGGAGACTCTGCCTTTACCACAAGCATGCACAGACCACATTAGCAGAAAGCCTGTTGAGGCAGCTGATCCCTCACCCCACCGCCACAGCCCTCCCAGCAACCCTGTGCGCCATCCTCAACCAAGGTTTCCATCTGAAAAGTCAATTCCGTGTTAGGGCCCCAAGAAACCCAGCACGCATCTGCCTGGGGTTCCTGAGCTCAGATGGAATTGGAACTCCAGCTTTGCCTGCAGATGGTTCCATCTCCCCTGTGTGTGTCCCTCCAGGAACCTGAGGGAGAGCCTGAAGCAAGGGGCACGGTCATTTCACTGCAAACCAATTACTGTCATCAGAAGGAGAGAGACTGCTGCGCCCTGGCACTGAGACCAGCGAAGGGTAGTGAGCATGAATTATGTATGACACTGGCAATAGAGATAAGAGTGGAATGGGGAAAATCATAACCCTATTAATAATGGAAGTGCAGTTTGTAAACTCTCCACCAGGAATAATTTGCATCGCAATATAAACAGGGAGTATAACACAGAGCAGCCGGCAATAGTGCCTCAGTAAAATGTAAAAGCCATCATATCAAACATTAAAAGTCATGATTAAATTATAGAGATTTGTTCGGCAGAATGTACAAGGAGAGGGCACATGTTCCGACTCCATCTGAGCCCAGGGCAGCCCTGCCTCCCTGTGTCTGCCAGGGGTGTGAACCATGCAGGCTTGGGTCCTTGGGACCTTGGCAGTTGTCATCATGATTGGCTGTTGTTGCTGTTGAGTGATCACTAGGCACACCAGTGTGAGCATGTTGCCTGCAATCACTCACCTAATTCTTGAAGAAACCCTAAGAGAGTCCCTATAACATTCCATCTTTAAAGTGAGAAAACCAAGGCCCATGGAGGCTAGAGAACTTGGCATCTGGACTGCACAATCGGTATGTTGGGTGTGCTGTGATGCCAACCCAGACATTCTGACCTTTGAGCCCTCCTGTGCTGCTCTGCTCTCTTTGATAGCAACTCAGAGGCCCCTTCCTGAGCCTGTCAGACAGGACTGATGGGAGGGAAAATTGGAACCATGCTTTAAAAAAAATAACTCAGCTGCATATTAGGAACTTGGTCAATCTTTGATCAAGTCATTCTCCATGTCTATGAAACCTTCCGTAAAAAAAAAAAAGCATTCTGATATCTATTAGCTGTTGAGGTATGATCAGTATTATTAACTATTTATATAGAAAAGCTCTGGGTACAAAGATGGTTTTTATTTCCACAGTATCACATGAAAAATTTGGGAGCAACCCAAATGTTCAATAATCATCAATAGTTAAACAAACAGTGGTGAACCACTGTGCACCCAAAGGGGGATATTGATGAAGAATTGGTAATAACATGGGAACACACTTGCTCACTTGTTAAGGAAAAGCAAGCTATGAAAAGATAGATTCAGTATCAACTCAACTGGGTAAAATAATGCATGGGAAAATATGGGAATGTACCTAAAAGGGTAATAAGGTTTGTCTCTTTGTGTCAAAAGTGAAGGTGGTTTTCTTCTCTTCTATTTCTGTATTTTCCAAGCTATCCACAACAAGCATGTGCTACTTTTATAGTAGAAAGATTACATAGATAGATGATATAGATATGGATATGAATATAGATATAGATATGGATATAGATATGGTGTGGTACTCAGTATATGTAAATTTGAAGGAGCCTCGCCACCTCAATTGCAGATGCCAAGCAGAAGGAAAACATTCCT
Organism: Corynorhinus townsendii; assembly: GCA_026230045.1. Lineage (NCBI taxonomy): Eukaryota > Metazoa > Chordata > Mammalia > Chiroptera > Vespertilionidae > Corynorhinus > Corynorhinus townsendii. The sequence continues at coordinate 21,622,981 of JAPDVU010000007.1, forward strand.
CTGTGCTCCCACTTTATCATTCCCATCCCACAAAATCTTATGGTTCACACCACCCCAGGATCTTTTCTCATTCTCTGTGGTCAACTGCCTCTCTGACCTGTCTGCTCAGAACTTCCTGGACCAGAGGACTGGGCTCTGGCTTCCCACACAAGTGAGCAGTACTTCATATGCAATAGATTTTTCACTCTCATTTCTAGAAGCATCCACCAGTGGAGAGGTACCTGCAGTCATCTGTCCATCAAGCTAGAACTTGACAACCCCATGCTCACTCCCAAGTAAATAAGGTGTGGGGCTGGGAGACAGTGCTGCTTGTACATGGGCCACCTGGCTGTGGGATCTCAGTTGAGTTACCTGAGCTCTCTGCACTGCAGCTGACCCACCCATAATTGAGAGTATTTGACTAGCACATGAAAGCCCCTTTCCTACCAGAAGACTGTATAAACATATGCTCATGTGGATGTGAGACAAATCTAAATGTGAAGCATATGAATGCAGTGTCTGAGCATTGAATGCATGCTAACATAGAGGCCTCAATAGTGACTGCTGCAGAGGTAGAGAGGGCACTTGGGATGGAGCAAGATGACACATCAGTGTGACAATAGTGAGCCTTAGGCACAGTGGCCTGGCTCCCAGCTTCCCAGATTTGCCAAAGTGCTGCCATCTGGAACAGGCTCAGCTGGCTTTTGTCACCAATGGCTGCTGCCCCATCCAGTGACCTGAGAGTCATCATGAGGGAAACCCTAGCAACGGATGGGTCAGGCCTCCTCCTGGTGGATGAGGGAAGCCAGGAAGATGGCTAGGCTCCCAAGGATATGAGGAGCAGGATGCCACAGGCCTGGGGACATAGGAGCCCCAAACTGCCTGGAAGGACAGCTTGGAGGCTCTGAGCCCTGGTCAGGAAAGGGACTGACGGCCAACTGCACTCCCCACTGTCCTCAGCACATTACTGACATTCCAGAGAGGAGAGGCAGAGAATTAATTTCATGCTGACTTCCTCCCCCCACACCCAGGCCTCCCCTGCCCACACAATCCCCAGCCACGTCCAAATGAGGGTCTGTGTCTTATAGGAAGACAAATGATCACAATTAGGAAAATGCCTCTGAGGCCCCCACATTCCATTCCTCCACCCATTCCTCCCCAGTATCCCAATGAGGCTATGTACCCAAATGCTGGGTACAGTGGCATGCATTCGGTGCTCAGTAAATGGCTGTTGGCTCTGAACCTCATGGCTGTTTTTAGCTTTGCTTTCCTGAGCTCCAGCTTGCCTGCTGAGAAAACCTTTCCCCTATTCCTAACTCTTATCTCCTCTGAATTCACCCCATCCTTCCCTATCTAATTTGTCCAATCCTAAATGATTGCAAGAAAAATTAGAGGAGATCTTACGGGTTTTTCTCATTATTTAACATCATTCATTCAAATCACTAGTTTTACTGGCTTCAGAAGGATAAAAGCACAGTGTTTGTGTTTAAGAGGTTTAAAACATGAATGAGAAAGAATAAGAAAATGATAAGGGGTTTGGTCCAGAGGCCAGAGGGAAGAGAAAATACTTTCCAAGCATTTATTATGCTCCAAAGCACTGTGCTTTGCACATATTATTTCATTTATCCATGATAATAACCTCATGAAGTAAGCCTTATTATCCCCCTGTGACATATGAGGAAACAGGCTTGGAAAATTGACATCATTTCCAAGTACAGATTTCCTTCTTTCTGCCTGGCAATGAATAGGCTGGACCTAGAGGTGGTGTAATCTAGAGCCTTCCTATGACTCAACGTGTGGCCTACAGACCAGCGTCTGGGAGCTTGTCATCTGGGAGCTTGTTAGAAATGCAGAATCCCGGGTCCCCTCAAACCTTCTACATTAGAATCTGCATTCTAATAGATCCCTGAGTGAGTTGTGTGCACATTACCATTTGAGAAATCCTGGTCTAGAGCATGGTCTGCATCTTCAGAGAGTCCTGGCCCACAGTTTCTGACTCAGTGGTTCTGGGGTAGGAACCCAAGAATTTGTACCTCTAAGTTGCTGCTCGATACTAATGCCACTGATAAGGGGGAGCACATTTTGAGAACCTAGGATCTAAAGATGCCCCAGTGGCTCCAGCCATCATCCTTCCTTCCATGCATTTAATTGAGGCCATTTGTTGAGGTCCTGCTGTCACCACATGACACCACAGCTAAGCCATTGGGGATTCAGACAGAGAGAGTCCTGGCTCACGTTCCATCAGAAGAGGTGATATGACAGCAACTAAGTCTAAACCAGTGGTTCCCAACCTTTCTAATGCCGCGACCCTTTAATACAGTTCCTCGTGTTGTGGTGACCCCCAACCATAAAATTATTTTCTTTGCTACTTCATAGTGTTATGAATCATAATGTAAATATCTGTGTTTTCCGGTGGTCTTAGGCGACCCTGCTAGCAGTTCTAAACCATTTCTGCGTGTCTAGGGAATCTAGGTGCTGTTGAAGCACTGAAGTGGGGCATGCCAGGTGAGCCTGGGGGCTGAGTAGAGAAGGCCCCATAGGAATGGTTTGCAGTGGATCTGAAACAAGCCAGAGGAACCCTTCCTTGAATGTTGGGCTATTCTACCCATTGGGCATTATAAACTCAGGACTATGGGCTCATTGAAAGACCTCCAAAATATTAGGACTTTTTTAAAAATATATACGGCTTCAATAGATCATTAGAAAAAAAATGTGTAAAATAGAAATAAACAGGCCTGGTTGGGTGGCTCAGTTGGTTGGAGCTTTATCCCATACATCAAAAGGTTGCACGTTTGGTTCCCAGGCAGGGCACTTACCTGGGTTCCATTCAATCAATGTCTCCCCCCCCCCCTCTCTCTAAAAGTCAATGAAAATATATCTTTGTGTGAGGATTAAAAAAACAGAAATACATAGACGTTCATTAAATGCCTGCAAAGAATGCAGATGGCAAGTACTGAACACAGCTGAACTTGCATACTTAATTTGAGATGTGAGTACATTTTAAAATGTTTTTTGATGGTGTCAGATGAAACATCCAAAATTTGGAGACCCAGGAGGCTACAAATCTCCTCAACCCTCCTGACTCTGTGCTGCACACCCACCTCCCCCCCACCCCCGCTTTGTGCCTCCACCTAGGAAGGTCCCCCATTGACAGTGTTCCAGCGGCTCACTGAGGCAGGAGGCCTGGGGCTTGCTCCCCGATGCCTTTCACCTTCCTTCTGCTCTCAGCCGTCTGCTCTGGAGACTGGTGCTGTTTGTCAGCCACCACCCAGGGGTCAGAGAAAGCTTGCTCAGGTGCCTGTCACAATCCAGGTACAGCCATAGGTGCTGACGCCTTGTCACAGTGTCACCCTGACCTAATCTTATTGGCCTTTACATGTTGCTGCCCAAAAAGACATCAGGGGACATCAGAGGCCAAGAAGGGGGTTCCCAGGAGCTGGGGCTCACTTCCCTCCATCTGTGGCAGGAAGGTAGTCACAGAAAAGCTGGGAGGGAAGGGCAGAACATCGGCAGAGCTTTAAAAGCCATGAGCTGCTGGGGCAACAGGGCAGCTGAGAGAGGAGAGAAGGTCTGTTCAGACGGGGCACAGAGTCATATGAGTATCCCCCGTTCCACCATCAATTATAAGGAAATGATCAAGCATGTGGCCAAAGATTTATGCACACAGGTGGGTATTTCAGTGCCATTTATAAAGATGGCAAATTAAAAATGTCATCATTGAATGTGCTACTTTGAACAAGTCAACAAACTCTCTAAGCTTCAGTTGCATCAGCTCTAAAGTGGAAGAAAAATTATATTCACCTTATGAATTAATGAAGAAGATTAAATGAGATAATGCATAGAATGTGTATTACATGGCACTTGTCATAGAATAAAGGTTCACTAAATAGCCACTGCTAAAAGTATATCCTAAAATAACCTATCGTTTACACAGATAGGTGTGCCCAAAGAGTGGGAAATAATACAGTAACTCAAAGTGGGTTTCTTTCAAAAAAGATTTATTTATAAGGGGACCATACTTATGGTATAATGCAGAATGACATTTATCTGTGTTTTTTTCATGTAAACATGTACATATTTAAAATGGAAGAGTGGGTTTTATTTTTCTTATTGGAACCTCAGTATTGTGAAGAGGTGATCCAGTTGGTTTCACTGCTGGGGATAGAAAAACCTTGACTGAGTGTGGGAGGGGCCCAGAAAGCAGGGTGGAGCCAAGTAACATGTTTCTAAGTGTGTGTGTGTGTGTGTGTGTGTGTGTGTGTGTGTGTGTGTGTGTGTGTTCCCCTCTACATGTGGAGTCCCCAGAGCAGTGTTTCAAGATTGTTCTCCACCACCCAGGGGCTTGTTCAAAATGTAAACTCAAAATTCAGATGGCTGATCAGAATCTCCAGGGAGGAGCCGAGGCAACTTGAACTCAGTGTGTAACTCACCCTCCAGAGATTCGAATGCTCAGAATGAGAAGAATTTGGTAACCCTGAGGATAGGGACCTTCTCTCATTCACTTTCAAATCGCCAGTGGCTGGCACATAAGAGCTTTTACAAACCATTCATTCAATGAACAGAATGATCAATAAATGGATTAATCAGTCAATATTTCCTCCCAACTTTGGGGAAAATACACACATCCTGAACTGTATTAGACTGTTAAGTCCCCTAAGGATGAGAACCAAGTACACTCTGTACATGGCAAGGTAGATGTTGAATAAATGCATGGAAGTAATTAATGTTACTAATATTGATGAAAAAACTAAAAGACTCTCTTTTTCCTAGAAGGGCTGACTTCTTCACTGAGCAGCTGGCTCCTGGTCACAGAGGCGAGCATTGTTGGCAGAGCCTACCCACCCCAGTGCAGACTCCAGGACTCTGGTGATGAGGGGCCTCACAGTGGTAGCATGAGCACCCACATGAAATCTCACCCCCATTGAAATAGACCAAATAAGATCACAAAATTGACAGTTGTAGCTGCAGCCACTGTCAAATTTACATGTTTCTCTGGAGTTGACAAGATTCTTCTCCTCACTTGAGCTTTGCCAGGACACTGGAGTGAGTGTCATCCTCACAGATGAGAAAATAAGGTGACTTGCCCAAGTTTCCTCAGCTACTCAGTGGCACCACCAGGCCACAGGCAATCTGGTGGTTTAACTCTGGTTTCAGAATTCTTCGCTAAGACAGCGATGCAAAGACTGTCTTTTCCCTTTGCTTGCTCTTCTCAGCCCAAACAGGCAGATCGGAAGGCAAGAAGCACCCCACCAAATGACTTGAATGGGCCCCTGCAAAGATGTAAGCAATAATAGATGTCAATGGGGGGGGTGGGGAGAGGAGACATAGGTACTACTATTTCTAATACTTTAAACAATAAAAAAAAAGTAATAACCAGACAAAAGTAGATTTCACAGGTACCTCTGATTTATCACCTTTAAATGGATGGATCTATTCTCCTTGTTCTCACGGAACTGCAAATGCTCCCAGAGGGAGCCCCAGTCCCAACACAGTGGATTTTGTTGTAAGTACCAGTGTCCCAGAATGGTGTCCATTACTTACCTGGAATTCCAAAATCATGCAACAAATCTAAGTTACAGAGAAACTAAAAATAATGAAGGCAATGCCAGAGGAGAAGACAGAAGAAAATACAATATTTTTCAAATATTTTCCCAACTGTCATTTTAATAATGGTCTAACAACAGAATATGCCAATTTCCCTCCACAGATGCAAATGCAAAACAAATAGTAATTAACGTCTCGGTGTGAAAATCAGCAATTGGTATTAATTCTGCATCAGACCTGAGATTATGCACATTCAAAATCATGATCTGTTTTCAGTAGCAACTCTGACAATCATAGAGAAAACATGGTGAGGGGAGGCTCTGAGGATAATAGATTCCACACACCCACCCCCGATATGACCTTTCTCAGCTCCCCACTAAAATACACACTAACACTCTTGTAGCTAAGAACCCTAACCAACAAAGTCTCAAATTCAGAGAGTTCCTGTTACTAACTATATCAATGGAAAGGAAGTGATAAAATTAAATCATTCTTGGACCTGGCCAGGTAGCACAGTTGGTTAGAGCGTCATCCTGATACCCTAAGGTTTTGGGTTCAATCTCTGATCAGGACACATAGAAGAAGCAACCAATGAATGCATAGATAAGTGGAACAACAAATCCATGTTTCTCTCTCTCTCTCTCTCTCTCTCTTTCTCTCTCTCTCTCTCTCTCTCTCTCTCTCTCTCTCTCTCTCTCTCTCTTTCTCAAATCAATTATTTTTTAAAATGTAATTAAATCATTCTTGATAACACATCTTGGCTTTTGAAACAGACACTGTCAAGCTTTAGTTCATAGGCAGAGATCTCAGATTTTTCTGATTTAAAAAATAGACACCTTATAATGCACTCAAAGAGCTTTCTAAAGTCATCCTCCCTGACGCCCCTCATTTGAGAGATTATCCTATAACCACATAGTGAAGGGAAGGAAAGGGGTCCCAGGTGAGATTTTAGGCAGGCAAAGTCTTAAAAGGAGCTCTGGAAGTAATGTTTCCTAGAGCTTGTGGATTTTCAGATATTATTTCTAGAAAAAGAGAGGGAGAGAGAGAGACAGAGACAGACAGACAAACAGGAGATTATCTCAGAATATTCTGAAATGAATGAACTGTTTCATAATCTAAGAACCAGGGAACAAATATTCCAGGACTATCCAGCAAATTGCACTGCCATTGGTGGATGCAAGAAGATAGAAATCCACCCTGACCAATATGGTAGGCCCTAGCTCTAAGTGGCTGTTTAAATTTAAATTAATTACAATAAAAAATTAGTTCCTAAGCCCATGAACACATTTCCAGTGCTCAGTAGCTAAAAGTAGCTAGTGGCTAGTTTATTAGACAGTGTAGACACAAAACACACCCATCACTGTAGAAAGTTCTATTGGACAGCTCTAATCTAGACACTCCAAAAGTAAACTCTGAGTGCTATGTATCTTTTACTTACTCACTCTTCCCCACTCTCTGCTGTGCCCCCAGGAGGCAGGCCTGTGTGGGGTTCACTAAAGGATTCCTTTGTCCTCTGGTTTCTGGTTGCCTTCAGCCATTGGAAGGCACCAGCGTGGCACCCTAGGACATGGGAATGAGGTGATGTTACTCTGGCTGCTTCTTCCTGGCCAGTCATTGTGACTTAGATGCATTTGTCTATTGAAAGTCACGACTCTCTTCAGGCAACACTCCACTCAGCTATTCTCTCTGAGTTATGGTCCCCTCAGCCCTCCCCTTACTCCTTCAGGCCTAGGGTAGTAAAGGTGCCTCACAGGTATTAGACTTGGGGTACTACATCAACCCTTTTTTGAGTCCCTGAACTCTTCCGACAACTTTGGAAATAGCCCCTTAATAAATCTTTCATCAATTACCCAATATAAGTGTGGGATCTATAACCTTCTGGGGGTCAAACAATGAATTTAGAAATATCACTGTTGATTTAACAATGATTAAACAGAGGGGAATAACACAGGAGTTAGCTAATTTTTTCCCATAAAACTAAACAGATCTTAAATTTTGTGAGCCACACAGTCTCTGTCATCATTACACTATAGTGAGAAAGCAAGCAGTCACAGACAATATGTAAATATACAAATGAGTGAAGGTGGCTGTGTTCCAATAAAACTTTATTTCCCAAAACAAGGAACGGGCCGAGTTTAGCCCATGGGCTGTAGTTTGCCAAATTTTCTCAAACATAGGTTTCCCCCTAAAGATATAAAGAAAAGGCATACCTCTAAATTTGCTTACTAAAAAAACACATATAAGTACACAAATACTAGTACATACATTTTTTTCTCAATAAACTGCAAAAAGCCATGCCTTCTAGGGGAAAAAAGGAGATGAAAAATAAGACCAAAGTGCAAAAGCAAGTTGCAGGCTAAGATGAAGAAAAGCCTCGCTAACATACAAAGTATTCAAAGAGACCAATGTACTATTAGAATCACAGCTTTCATTAGAAGCAGTAAAAAGCAGAATCTACACTGCAGTTTCAGATAGATAGTAAATTTGAAATATATCTTCTAAAATCTAGAGTTGAAAATAATGAGCAGACAGATGCCATGTATGAGTAACAGACAAAAGTAATTCAATTCATAAAGAGAGGGGGTGGGGGGAGAGGGGAAGAGGGGGGGGGGGGTGTCAAAAACGTCTTCAAAAAAGTAACAATACTGAAAAGTCAATCAAATCTATAGTAGAACATTCCCGAACTAAAAACAAACAAACAAAAAACAGAGAGAGAGAGAGAGAGAGATCTCCAATTGTAAAATAAAATGGTATATGCTGCACCAGGCATAATTGATAAAAAAAAGAAAAAAGAAAAGAAAAAGAAAGAAACCCACAGTTTGACGGCGAGGAAAAAAATAAATTATAAGTATCCCAAGTAGAAAAGAAAAAACAAAGATAATGAAAAACACGTTGTTTGCAAATGAGTGGGGAATAAAAAAGCAAAGCAGGCTGGGCTGGCCTCGGAACTCTCCTTGATAAAAAATTGAAAATAAACAAAATGGCCCACAATATGGAAATGGTTAGGTGTACTTACAGAGCAACCAGATGTTAGAATATTATGCAACTATCAAAAGCAATATGGAACAGGTGTTTTTAATGAGATTAGAAAAATGCTTATGATAAATGTTTAGAAAGAAAGTCAGACACTAAAAACACCCATAGCATGCATGTAGATGCATTAACACATCTATTGTATTTCTGTCTATCCTTTTGTCTGCTTGCATACACAAGTACAAAAAATACTGAGTGCTACCTAGGAGCCAGACATTTTCACATCATTGACCACGCATAGTTTACGTCTTCCAACAAATCTGTGAAATAAGTCAGATTACATTCACAGTTAAGGACACTGGGTGTCTGAGAGGTCATGGGCTTATCCAAACCATCCAATTAGTGACATAACAAGATTTCATTCAAAATCTAAAATGGGCATTTTTCCATGAGGATATGGACTGAAGGGATGCCTGATTGAAGGGATGGACAGGAAGGGCTGGAGGAACAAGAAGCCTGAGAATAAGGCCCTGGGGTCTTGAGAGCCATGAGCCATAGTAAGACTTTCAGGTGGAATCCATTTTTCTTTACTTTGAGATCCCCTCTTCAGACTGTCACAGCAACCTATCCCCCTGGAGTCCTGACCTCACCCCTGGAGAGCCTGGAAGGACCAATGGAATTCAACAGAACCCAGGACTAGCCAACTCACGGATGATTGATGCTTTATCCGTTTGCTGAGATGTGAATTTACCATCATAACCTCTTTAGACGTCCATAACAATTCTCTGTTTAGAGAAAGGAGAACCCCAGGAAGGATTCTGTGCTTAGTTCCAAGAAAGCAGATGAGGAGCCAAGCTTCTGAGAGCCTACACAGCTCTAAGATGCCCACCTCTCCCAAAAGTCTAACTTCTGTGCTGGACTTGCTGATGGACTTAAGTCTTTGGGAAGTTGTACAGGCAGACACTGAAAAGGCATTCAAAGAGAAAAAGAAAAAAGAAATTAAAATGTCACCTTCCCCACAAAAGGGGGCCAGCAGAAGAGAGGGTATTTGTCCTGGACTTTCAGATTCTTCATGACATGAAGACCACTGTTCTTCATTCATTCGTTCACCCTAATCATTTTTTATAAAGCATCAGGCACAGTGTTAGACTCACAGGACACAAAGAGACAGCAAACATTGCCTCTGTTTCTGGGAACCAACAGTATGGAAGGGGTGAAGGAGAGGGGGGAAGGTTAAAAGGATAGGGAGTCACATAACCCATTATGTGGTTTAGAAAGCTTGCTCTGTGAAATAAGCAAGTGGCCAAACTTTCTTACTTTGTGAAACTATGTATTTAAACAAAACAAAACACATCCAAAGCAAATGTTATACACATATGTAAACATAGAGAGGCACGAACTGAATACGTACCACATTTATGATGTGTGGTGGTTGCCTTTGGAGAAGGAAAAGGAATACAAAGGATTAAAACATAGGGGACTTCATATTTATCTTTATAAATGACTTTAAAAAAAGAGAACATTCAAAACAAATACAGCACACAGTGAGCACATATTGTGTGGCTGCACTTACGTAAGGTTCAAAAATAGGCAAACCAACCTACACTGGATAGCGGTTCCCTTTTGCAGGGGTGGGAGCGCAGAATGGCCAGAAGAAGGCAAAACCAGGAGATTGGAAATGCTCTGTTTCTTTTGTGGTCCTGGTTACAGGACTATGTTTACTTTGTGAAAATCCAACAGCTTTACAATTACGGTATGTGCACTTTACCTTATGAATGCTATGTTTTAATAAAGGAGAGAAAGAGAGATAAGTAAAATATGGCAGAAAGCTAGCATTTGTTGATTTGAAACAGCAAATATATGAATATTACCTATATATTTCTAGCTGTATAATGCACTCTTCTGTACATTTTTACATTTTTTCCTAATTATATAAATAATGAAAAATAAGAAACACATGTCTAGCTGCAAGATGCAAGGGATAGAGACTGGAGTCAGGCAGACTAACTAAGTGGTCATTGCAAGAGCCCAAGTTATAAAAGATGAGACCTGAACGAGGAATGGCAGCCAGAGTGGAGAGAAATAGACGGTGAAGGATCCTCAAGACCTGGTGACCACAAGCCATCCCTCCTGGTGGCTCTGCAGACTCTGAGAACTCTATCTGTATGATCTATATCACTAGTGTCTCAGCCGTCCTTGACCATGGAAGAGCCCCTTATCATTTGTGGGATGAGATGTGTTTGGCCCTGATATCATCTTCTCCAAATGCCTCCTATTAGCCTGCTCTCCTCTCATCCTGAAGCTCACCCCCACCCAAGTCATTCCCCCAGAGCCTTTTGATTGGTTTAAGCATTAAACAGGAGATTCCCTGGGATGGGGTGATCCATTATTGAACTAGGTCTAATCAGCATGATTAGTTTGTCTGATTAACAAGCTTTCACTACCTGTTATCACCTGTCTGAGAGGAGGCCATGCAGAGCTCTGTCAGCAGGTAGGCAAAGGCTCTGTGTCTGATAGTTTGCGTGGGGAGAAGAGGACACTGCAGGAGGTTACTCTGAATTATAGGGCCACCAAACCCACAGCAGCTCTTGTCCAAATGGAACTATAGAAGGAGAAAAGGCATGGGATGGGCAGCCCTCACCAGCAACACTGCAACATCCACCTGGTGCTGTCCTATGTACATCCTACAGAAAGGACCATGAGTTAGGAACATTTCTCTACCCCCATAAGCAGAGGGTTTCTGCTTTCCCTTCTCAGAAAGGAGCAGTATGGGCATAAGCACTTGCTATTCCTGTCTCCATCCCCTCACTCCTCCCATCCTAGGGAAGAAAATGATTGATCTGATTGGTGAATAGAAAGAGGCCATCTATCAGGCCATATTTGCCAGAGCAGGAGTACTATTCTGAATCATGAGGGTCTCTGCCCATCTCTCCCTTCTGTATGCTTTTCTCCTTAGAACTTCATATTCTCAGGATGAGTGAGTCCACTTCTCTGCATCCAGCCTCCAACAGACCAAACCGGCCTGTGATCTCTTCCCTTTTCCTTCTCAGCCTTCATCAGGTTGAATGAACTCCACCAGCTCACCACTAGAGGCTTGGGGAGAGGAAAAGCAAACCTTCTTTAGTCTAATATCTCCTGTGACAGATTGCATTATTGGTACCAACGCTTTACCCCTTCTTGTATCAATGTCCTTTATATGTGTCTTTAGTCGACTTCTCATGAAAGACAGAGTATATTTCCCTGCCCGATGAGTTGGGCTTATCCACAGGATTTGCTTTGGCCAATGGAATGTGGGTAAGGGGACAATGTGCCAGATCTAAGACTTGGTGTTAGGAAGCATCTCAAGTTCCACTCATGTGCCAATGTTCTTGATAGAGCATTCCACAGTCGGCCCACTGGTCCATGGAGAAGGAGATACGTGAAAAGCAGAGCTGGACCGACCGGTAGCTTGCATTCAAGCCCAGCCTAGATCAACTGACCTGCAGATAGATGAATGAGAATAACGGATTGTTGCTTTAAGACACTGAGTTTTGGAGGGCTTTATTATGCGACATTATTACCACAGCTGCTAGCTGATATACCCCATTGTCCTATGTTCTTCAGTTCAGTAGGAAAGCCACTACTTTAGGTTATAATTTAATATTTTCCCCAATTTGGTTGATTTCTTTGAGTTTTTACTCTATCATCCATGCCCGTGGAGGGAAATTTCAGTAAGTGGTAGGCTTAGAGCACTAAGTTTATGATAATCATATGTGCCAATGGACCAGGACAGTCTTGATTTACACTTGTTACCCCAATATAATTACTAATAGCACCCCTATCCTCCAAATGCATGCTGGCTTATGTGATTAAATTATAGTCACCCTAAACCCAGCAAGGCCCAACATGAACCATGCTCTCCCCACAATAACCACAGGCACCCCTTTGTGGTCAGCAGATACCATAGGGAAAAAAAATTTAAGCCATGCTCTGGAAGGCAGGAGGTCTGAACAATGATTTCCATGGTAGCAGGTAAGGTAAAAATAATTCTTTTCCTAAATGCAGTCTCTCTATGTAAGGTTTTATAAAAGTGCTATGGGGTATTTCCTGAGAAATAAACCCCTTAATATGACTTCATGGTAAGAGATCTATTTCCTTTATTCTCTGGAGTCCCAGGAAAAAAAAATATGCCCCCTGGCAGTGTTCCATAAAACTAATGATGTGGGGGAATATGTGAATAATTGCCTGAATCACAGGGCTATGTATCTGTTCAGAACTCTCTTGGCAATATAAGGAAGGGGCTCAGGACAGTTAAATTGGAGTCAAGTGAAATAAAGGGCTGCTGTATCAGCTAGACACTCTTATGGGTCGAGAACTGTGGCAGCCATCTCTATAACTTGGGAAATCTAGGCAGCCACGCATTCTTCATTAACAGCAAAGGGGATGTAGGATGAGGGATGGAAGGAAGGAATAAATACGGACAAGACTTCAGAGAGGCAGAAGGCCAAGACAAAGTCAGGTAGAGAGGGCAGCTTCTGAGCTGCATATTGGTAACTTGGATCAGTGCCCCAAGAATTAGTCAAGTGATGGTGTGGCCATATGTGGCACCTTAAAGGTATACTTGGGGTCTAGGCACAGTGATAAACGTGCTTCCACCTGGGTCACAAATTAGTCCCCAGTCCCGGGCAGTCCAAAGGTCTTAGGTGACCATAGATAGGAGAAAGTACTTTAGCAGATAAAGAATGGCATACCCTAGTATGTGATTCAGGAATAATTTCCTGAACCATGGTGCCTGATGCGTGTCTGTGGAAAATGATACCAGATAATCTTCATCATCAATTGGAGAAAATCTGGCAATGTTGAATAAAGGTTTGTGTGCATGATTAAATTAAGATATTCTACAAATATTTAGCAAGAACTGCTTCTGTGCCAGACACTGCCTGTGGTACTTCAAATGTGGCAGAAACGAAAGAGACATGGCTACACTCTCACGGAAGCTGAAGTCTCAATCTGACCTGAATTAGAATCACATGGAGACACCAATGCCTGGTCCCCACCCAACCAAGTTCATCAAAAACTTCAAGTACAGTTGAAAACCACTTGACTAGTGAGTAGGATAGATAGATGAGTGAATGAGTGAATTCTAAGTGTAAGGTTATTTCTTATGCTATATTAATATTGTGCTTTGTAATATTACACTTCCAAATTTCTAAAATGAAAGGCAATAAAGCCCTTTGAGAATGCCAGGTGATGAGATCTAAAGATCCATAAAACAAGAAGTTTGAGGTACTGACGTATATGAAAAGCCCAACTGCTTTTTCATCCACTCTCAGCTACCAGGACTAATACACATAGCATCACAGACCATTCACGAGAATACTTTAGATCATTCTTCCAGGGTCATATGGAGATTTGAATAAAAATCCTTGAATTCTAACAAAGTAGACAACCAATTTGCACAACTCAGGACACTAACTCATGTTATTTGTTGAATATATGTTTATTGATTTCAGAGAGGAAGGGAGAGGGGGAGAGAGATAGAAACATCAATGATGAGAGAGAATCATTGATTGGCTGCCTCCTGCATGACCCCTACCAGAGATCAAGCCCACAACCTGGCATGTGCCCTGACCAGGAATCCAACTGTGACCTCTTGGTTTATAGGTCGACACTCAACCACTGAGCCACACCAGCCGGGCTAACCCATTTTCTTTACCTGCAGGTATTTGGTTCCAAGGTGCATGTGTGTTAATACATTTTAAATCATATTTCTATCTCCTTCTCATTCATGTGCCTTCACAGTAAATTGAGGAATTATTTCAATGAGGCCATGCACGTTTCCATCTCCCAAGTCACACATATGGACCTCATGTTAATGTCTCACACTGCACAGAACTATTGCAACCCAGCCTCAAGTCACCCATCATTATTGCCTCTCCCTCCCACCCAACCCCAGTCAGTCTTCCTTCTAAATCTGCCATGAATCCCTCCTGTTCTTCCTGGCCACTGCCTGTCCCACTCTTACCCATGTTTCCATCATGTCTTCCTGTTTTATGGGAGAGCCTCCTAGCTGCCTCTCTGCCTTTAAATCTACCCTACACACAGCAACCAGAGTGATCTTTCAAAACAAAAATTTGCCTCCATGGTCTTCTGGAAACCTGGAAATGGCTTCACACTAGAATTAAATCCAAATTCCTATGAGGCTTTGCACAATTTGACCTCTGCTTACTCCTCTAACCCCATCTCTCACCATTCCTTGCTCCTCACACTAGCTATGGCATCCTCAGTTCCTCATGGCTGCTTGCCTTCTCTCACTTTCAATTGTTGGACATCCTCCTTCATCCCCTAGAACTCAATTGCTCACTTCCTATCTTCACCTATCTACCAAGTTCTATCTTCACTGATCCACCAAGTCCTATCTGCACTACTCACCAAGACCTGTCTTTATCTGTCTACCATTCTGTCACTCCACAGGTCTAGGTGAGGTGTCCTACTATATCCTCCTAAGCACTATCCCCAGTCCCCCAAGTCATCACTTCCAATGCAGTGTCATGTTAGCTTGGCCAATTTCCTGTCTTCCTATTGCCTGAAAAAGATCAGGAAGGACAGAATCTGGGTCAACCTTGTTTGTGATTGAATTTCAAGGGCCTAGTTCTGTTCTTGCCACAAAGAAAGTGCTTCAGACTTTTTGAATGTTGAGTGAATGCATGAACTGAAGACAATTATTTATTCATTCAACATATATTAACTGAGGGCCTGCTAGGTGTCAGGCACAGTTCTCTGCTTGGGAGGTGCATCAGCAAACAAGAGATAAACCCAACCTTGGTGGAGCTCGCTTTCTATTTGGAGAGACACATTTATTTATGTATTCAAATACATTTAATTGGGCACAGAATCATAGTACACACACACAAAAAAAAACAAAAAAAAAACAGGGTGACCTCCCTGGACACATGTGCAGCAGGTCAGCACTCAAATATTTTGCTTGTTTTAGTTCTATCTTGCTGAAAAAAAATTGTCATGATTTCAGTGTTAACAACCCCATTATCATTTTTATCTACTTACTAGAGGCCCAGTGCACATATTTGTGTATGGGTGGGGTCCAGCCAGCCCAGCCCCAATTGGAGTGGATCAGGGTTGGGCCTGTCATGAGGAGAAGATGGCGGGAGGTTGGGAGGCCAGCCAGCCCCTATCCGGGCCCATTGGGACCCAATCAGGGCTAGGATGGCTGGGGGAAGGGGCCATGGGTGATTGGCCAGCAGGACCCAACCCCGATTGGGGTTGGGGGGCCAACTGGGGGTGGGGCCAGCCATGGGGAGGGGTTGTGAGTGGTGGGCCAGCCCACCCTGCCCCTGAATGGGGTAAGGGGTGCCAAGTGGGGAGGCCAGCGGCCTGGGGGAGGGGCCATGGGTGGTTGGCCAGCCATCCCTGCCCCTGATTGGGTGAAGGGGCTGATCTGGGGTGGGGCTGGGTTAGGGGAGGGGCTGCAGGAGGTTGGTGGACTGGCCCCACCACCTATTGGGGTAGGGGGTGAGATCAAGCATGGGGTGGCCAGAAGGAAGGGCTGCAGGAGGTTGGCTGTCCAGCCCCGCCCCCTATTGTGGTTAGGACCTAGCTGGCAATCAGGCCCGAGCTGGCTATGGGGGAGGGGCTGCAGGCCTATCGTGGGGGGGGGGGGGCATTTTGCCATAGGCCCGTTCTTGATCAGGGTGGGAGAGTCCAATCAGGGGCAGGCAGGCAGTGGGGAGGCATCTCGAGGTTGGCCAGCCGACCCCACCCCCTAATCCGGCTGGTTTGCTGGCCACAGTGGGCATCATAGTGACAGGTTGTTATGGTCGTATGGCTGATATGGTCGCTGGCTTTTTATATATATAGATTGTTTCTTTGTAGAATTCTCACCATCTAATATGAAGAGTAATGCACTAGAGTGAGTGCTTAGTCGAGGCTTGTGAAATACCTAAATGAATAAGGATCTCATTCCGTATGAAACAGGCAAATAGGTGAGAAGAGGAGCAAAAGAGAAAGAAACATTTAGAACAGCCAGAAAAGGGAGAACAACTCTGTAAAATTCAGAGAACCAGGAGCCCTGGCCGATCTTTCTGAGCCAGTGGAGAAAGATGAGCAAATGACAGCCTGTCTAACGTTTTAATGTGAGGTAATTTACATAGTTACCTGATTATTATGTCTCAATATAGGGGGGAAAGCTAGTGTTTTTCTCTATATTTGCCTTAAAGCTCAGAGGCTAACAGACTGTTAGGTTTATTCCTAATTGGTACATGCTGCTTCTTTTTTCTTTAAAAAAATCAATACGTGGTTTGTGAGAACTCTGACTAGACTGATTATCCTTTTTATTGAGATAATCTGTCAGCATTTATTCTTTAAAGGGCCTCAAGTAAGGAACCCCCTGGTCTCTTTTGCGCAGTGGTAAATGTCATACCACCTTTCAAGTTAAAATGATCTGAAAAGTATAACCGGTTCAAGCTACACTTGGGAAAAGGCACTGTTTCTTTTGCAAAAACCATGTGCTGCGAATCCGGTCTGCAGAGGCGGAGCTCCCAACATCTTGGAAATGCTGTGCAGTCCACTGCCCACTGCCCTGGCCGTGCTCCTGCCCCCACTCAACTTCGGGAAGTGGCTGCTGCTGTTCCCAGTGAGTCTGGCCAGAGGCAGAGGACGCTGGTAACCTTAACCCCACGTGGGCAGACCAGGCAGACCCTCACCAGAAACTCTCTCTCCAACCCTCAAATTAACTGGTAAGTTTTTGGAAGGAGAGGTGAACAGGAAAGTGTGGGACCATGTTTGTTATTCAGATCCCAAAGGAAATAGGATTCTGAGAACTGGCTCCTTGGGTTTAAAATGCTGTCATTGTCAACTGAGTTCAAGCATGTAAACAAGAGAGTTTCTTCCCCAGTCTGCAGGACAGCACCTGAGAGTGTCAGAGCCCATGTGATGTGGGCACGCGGTCACTCTGGGAGGGAGGAGGGCAGAGAATGGGAAAGTCTGAAATCAATCAGTAACTAAGTGTATGGCTGAAGCTGGGTTCTGATAAGGCCTCGCATGCAAATGTAACCCACATCAGTGTGTCTGTGTGGACCAGACTGTGTGCCTCACTTTACCCTCTGCAAAAATGGTCTGGTGTGAGCATTTTTATTTCCATTTTTATAGATAAGGCTCAGAGCAATTAATTGACCTTCCCAAGACACACAGGCAAGTGGCAGGGCTGAGATACACAAGCAGTCTATTCTAGGTCTCATGTTATCTTTCTTACACCAAACACCACAGGCAAGAAGACAGCTTGGGTAATGGTGAAGAGCAGGGCTCTGGAGTTAGACCGCCTGGGTTCCTGGCTCTGTTCCTTAGTAGCTGTATGGCCTTGGGCAAGTTACTTAACATCTCTGTGCCAAAGTTTTCTCATCTGTGTAAAATAAGGACAAGAGTTGTATCTTTCTCATTGGATGATTAAGGGAATTGAAATATGTTAATATTTGTCAAGTATTTCAAAGACTATGTTGCAATGATAAAGATGATTTATATGTTTCACGTTTGTTAAAAAAAAATAAGTTAAAAAAGGATCTTTTCATTCTCACCACCACAAAGCTCATTTTTCAATACCTGAACTCAGAACATGCCTTACATTTTCCTGTTATCATGGTATCTGCAAAGTACTTTTGCTGTGATGACTTTATCTTACTGTCACAACAGCTGTCCAGAGACAAAGAAGGATTGTACCCATTTAACAGAAGAAGACTGAGATCTGCCCTTGTTGGAGTCTCCAAGGTCATTTAGCAAATGAATGAAGAGCAAAGACTCCAGCCAGATCTCTCTGGCCTTGAATCCTGTGATCTGCACGCACTCCAAATAAAGCCATGAACTTCCTGAGTTTGTGAATGAAAACTTGGCATTGCACCCACAATAGGACTTCAGGACATACTCCCGCTCTTGTCTGTGCCTGGCTCCCTGATTTCACACGCTCTGGTGAAATTCCTGAACCCTCCAAATGAAGTCAGTGGCTCCTGGGCCCCAGAGCTGTGGAACCCTCCACTGCATCTCTCCTCTATTCTGTGGGAGTGGGAGCTCCTCTAGCATTGACACATCCTGATCACTTTGTACCAAAAACAATACAGTCCCCTCTTTTCGCACATAGAACAAAGGGAAGCTTCAAGAGCGTGAGTGAGTTATCCAAAAGTCACATGAGTTCCGTGGGTAGGGAACTGCATCAAGAGAAAGAGCTTCCAGTTAATTTTATGAACTTTATGTGTATTGCCCAATATGAGTGTTCAAACTTATGGTTCCCTGTTTTTTGTGTGCAATGACCCAGATTCTAAGGAAGTTGGGGTAGGGTCAGGAGGAGATAGGGAAAAATAAAAGAAAACAAAATCCGTTCTATTGGGTTTGAAGGCAAGGCAAGAAAGCTGGAAGCAGATGGAGGGGTTTGGGGGAATTGGGGAAATCAAGAGGTTTAAAGTCCCTCAGAAGAACTAAAGCCAGATTTGTCAGGGACACAGAATAGTGGCTGGTAGAAATACTCGTGGAGACCCGGCAGTGTCCAGCACTATTTGAACTGGGAGATCAATGATGGTGTGTTAATGCTGGTTATGGTTCCAAAGTAAAGTGTCCAGGACTCAGGATTCTAATGGTGAAACTGTGTGAGTTTCACGGCCCATCTTGGACCTTAAGATTCCAGGTTAATGGCCACTACACTGATCTTGGGTTCCCCTCCCATTATCCAAGTATGGTGCCTAGGGTCCTGATCCTCCCCAATCAGGTCAGGACCCCAGTCTGCTACTTGAGGGACTATCAATAAAAATGGCCACATTTCAAATGCATGCGTGCTACAATTTTCTGATTATAAAATCAATGCAGGCTTATTTGAAAAGGACTTGGATCTGCTGGCATATGCATATACTCTGCAATGAATCAGAAGGATTTATTATCAATGGTTTCACTTGGGAGGCTTGGGGAGGAGAAAAAGAACTTTTAGTTTTGTTTTTGCTCTTTTACTCTTTTAAATTGAAAACTAAGCTCATGGGTCACTGTGTGTGTGTGTGTGTGTGTGTGTGTGTGTGTGTGTGTGTGTGTACAGAGGCTATTTGAGATGGCAGCCCATTTTGTCTTTTTGATACATCCATCTACTCCTCTGTATTGAGAGGGGGGATCTATCTTAAATAATTTGAAAACTAAAAAAAAATAAATTTAAATCAACATTAATCACACCATCCAGATGTGAACACTCATCATTTCAGCATATATCCTTCATGTTTAAATAATGAGGATTATTATTTTATATCTAAATTCTGTTTTTTATTTTTTCTTATTTTCTAATTTACACCAGGAATACTTTTACATATTTGAATATTGTTCACAAACACCCTTTTAATAGTTATATATGAGTCTTTCTACAAAATGATTTTTTCTTTTTTCTTTTCTTTTTTCCATCACCATTTATCCTCCTATACCCTTTTCCACCTCCACTCACACACCCTCCCACAATCACCACACTGTTGTCTGAGTCCGTGAGTTCTTTCTTTTTATTTTTTTCTCAATCCTTCCACCCCTCCAAACACTCTCCCCTCAGAGCTGTCAGCCTGCTCTCTGTCTATGAGTGTGTCTTTATCTACAAAATGATTTTTAAAACTCTAAAGGCTCATGTCCATTGAGCGCCTCCTAGTTGTTCCTGGCTCCCCAGATTCCATGAGAGGACTAGATGGTTCGACATACACAAAGCACTGAGCACCGTGATAGACCGTGTGACCAGATGGGGTCTTCCCAGAGACCACTTTCCTTTCAGATTCAGCACGATTTCTTAAGCCAACGTTCTTTTACAGAATATCTAACTCATTCCATATTTTTCACTATTAAATGATTCTGTGATGAACATTCCTTTAAATTTCTTTATTGATTAAGTTATTACATACATGTCCTCACCCCCCAATAACCCCCCCATCCCCTCACTCATGCCCTCACCCGCTGTTGTCTGTGTCCATTGGTTAGGCCTATATGCATGCACACAAGTCCTTTGGTTGATCTCTCTCCCTTTCCCCACCCTCCCCTACCTTCCCTCTGAGATTTGATGGTCTGATCGATGTTTCTCTGTCTCTGGATCTGTTTTTTGTGATCAACATTTTTGTCCACGAATCTTTGTTTCTGAATAGTTCCTTAAGTGAAAACTCTTACCAAAAGAATTTTTGATCCATAAGAATAAAAACCTGATGCATTCCCCAAAGTGACCCACTTACACCTCCACAACAAGGTTTGAGAGAGTAAAACTTCGACTTCATGTTTCATTTACTGGTAATTTATTTTATTGCAGTTAAGATGATCTTTCCAGTGTTTAGCCATTTGCATTTGATGATTGCTTAATCATCAAATATGGAGTCAGATAGGCAAAACATATTGTTTTCTACAATCTACCTCACTGCTACAATAATAAATGCAATGTTCCTTTCACATAGGAGTGTGAAGTCTCTTTAAAATTAACAACACTCTTGCCTGGAGAACTGATTTGTTATTTTCTAGCAGGGAAGGCCCCGGAAGAAAACAGATGGAATGCTCACTGGGGGTAATCGAGGAGAGTGTATAAAAGGGGCATTCACAGGGCTGAGGGACCCAGAAGAGGTGGGGCAGTGCCGGGGGCAGCATCACAGAGGAGCCATCACCTCCCCAAGCTACAGGGACAGGAGCAGTTGTAGGGACCTGGGAGAGCAGCTATGGCTGAGCTGGAGGGAGGCAGCAACCCTCAGAGACCCCACAGGGAAGAAGCCAGGGAATAAATTACCCTGACTTCACTCTCACTCCCTCTGATTCTAGACCCTGCCTCTCACTGGCCAAGCCAAACAGAAGCCCGAGGGGAAGGAAACCCTTCCAGGTGACCCTGTCAACCTCCTGGAGCACCAAACACTGTGGGGAAGGGTGGAGAGCAGGTCTGGAGAGAGGCCCATGGAAACATGCAGACATCGTGTGCCATCTCTCTTCAGTTTTTGCCCAGACCCCACCAGAATTGAAACAATTTTCCACAGCGAGGGACCCTGTTGGCCTTGTTCTCTGTAATATCCCAGAACTGACACCTGGCACATAACAGGTGTCCAATAAGTGCCTGGCAAACAAAGAATGCATATATGAATGAATGACTGAATGAAAGAACGAACTCCCAATCACCCTTGATATTTATTGAAGCTTCAGAGGAAGTCCCTTGTAAAAGCTGCAGATGCCCACATAGAAGGAAGAGGAAACTCTGTTTCTTGTCCCCTAAGTAATATCTGGCATGATATGAACTTGACTTAACCGGCCACCCCACCCCTCCCCCACCAGCCCTGGGACTGCAGTTCAGAGCTTCTTCCTCTCACCTCCTCTTTCACTTTCCAACCTAAGAAGGTCCATCCTGGGATATGTTTCCACCACTGCTAGTAGGCAGGACACTCACAGCAACTGCCTACCCACCTCCTTGCCTGATCATGGACTGGCTCCCAGGAAACTTGGGAAAAACATATCCCTGGACCCTGCTCCCAGAGATTTGGATTCAGAAGGTCAGGAGGGCCTGGCAGTCAGAATGTTTTTCAAAAGACAAGAAGGACATTGGGACAATCAGCTCAGCTTACAGCACAACCCACCAGCCCAGTTTACTTGGGACTTCTGATCCTAAAACCAGGAAAGTCCTGGGGAAACCCTGCTGAGTTGGGCACTACCTGCTCCTGCTTTGGGCCAATGAGCTGCCTCCTGTGCTATCTCTTCCTTGTTGCTGGAGCTGGTGGGCTCGCCTCCTGGTGAAGCAATGCTGTCTGGGAACGAGCCTCAAATTCAGCAGGAAAGGAAGCCATTGAGACTTTCATTTGGAGCAAAAATAAATGTCCATACACATGCCCACTGGGAGCCTGCACCGCCATGGAAGGCCAGAGCTTAGACCATTCAGCCCAGTTCTGAGTGGCTCTGCCTTCCTGTGCATTTTCCTCCCTTGGAGCTCTCGAAGGCAGGTGCTGGCTGGTGGAGGGTGGGACTCAGTTTTTTAGTAGCATAACTTTCAGGAAAGGTAAATTGCTCCATATTCTTTGCACAACTCCCTCATCCCTCATGGGCAACTCCAGGGGACCCTCAGACCACCTCTGAATGCTCAAGGACAGGGCCATCACCAATCCCCACTAACAGATACCAGAAAGAGGGAGAGAGAGAGAGGAGCTACGCCAACCCGCTTCCCAAGGCTGCTTGTTCCAGAAATCAAGAAAATCCTTTGCTGCTGCAGAGTAAGTCTCCCTGAGCTGTGGCAGGATGAGGGGGATCAGGTGTTACCTACAGACACATCATCAGACTTCACTTTTCTATACCAGTTAAAGCTAAGGGGTCTGTCCCTATCTCTTTTTAAGGATTATAGGTACCATTATGTCACATTAACAGCTGGCATTTACTGGGTCCCAACCTCTGGCCAGACACTGAACCAACCATTTTATTGAACTGACTTGTTATGAATCCAATGAGGTAGGGACTATTTTGATCCCCTTTAAACAGATGAGAAAATGAAGGCACAGAGAGGTTGCAGCTTGCTAAGGGCCACCCAGCTTGTCAGTGTGGGAACTGAAATAGAAAACCAGGTAGATCTGGCCTCAAATCCTTCACGTACAACTAGTGCAGTGCCTCACTCTAGTGGAAATAACAAGGGCCTGGGCCCCAATCCTGGTTTGGGCTCAGGCTCCTCCTCTGTTAGAAAATTCATGTTTAAAAGCTACCAATGCTCTTAATGCTCCCCATGCTTTTGTAAAGGGTACTTCTGCATTTCCCCCGGTTATTAAATGGCTGTAATTGGCTTGTTCAGGTCTCTGCTTACCTGTCATTTCATCCGAGAATGCTTCCCTGGTGACTCCTACTAAAAGAGCAAAACCCTTACCTCCCTGCCCCACCACCCAGCCACTCTCTGTCCTTATTTTGCCTAGCACTAGCTGGCCCAGTATGTGTGTGTGTGTGTGTGTGTGTGTGTGTGTGTGTGTGAGAGAGAGAGAGAGCACGTATGTGTATGTGTGTTTGTGTGTGTGTGTGTGTCTAACACATGGATGTGTTTTACTTACTAGCTGACTCCCACACTATATGTTGGTCCCAGTAACACAGGGACCTTAAGGGAGGTGGCTGTAGGGGAGCCCCATTTCACTTGTTTATTAATATACTAGAGGTCTGGTGCACGAAATTCGCGTGGGGGGAGGGAGGTCCCCTCAGCCCGGCCTGCACCCTTTCCAATCTGGGACCCCTTGGACATCCCTCTCCAAACCCCGGACTGCTGGCTCCTAACCACTCGCCTGCCTGCCTGCCTGATCGCCCCTAACCCCTCTGCCTGCCTGCCTGATTGCCCCTACCTTCCCCCCCCCCGCAGGCCTGATCGCCCCTAACTGCTTCTGCCTCGGCTCCCAGCCTAAGCCTCAGTCTGGCCTCCCTCTGCTGGAGGTGACCTGGCAGATCAGGGGAAGGGTCTGCCCCATTACCCCGCTGCTGCTGCCACTGGTGGCCACCATGGCTGCCTGAACCTGGGCCTGGCCTTAGGCAGCAGCAGCCGCCATCCGCGGCTTGCCTGAGCCTCAGGCAGCTGCTGTGGCTTTGTCCAGATGGACATCTGGAAGACGTCCACCCTAATTAGCATATTACCCTTTTATTAATATAGATTCCCAGCACGGAGAATGGCAGCTTGGCATATGAGATGTGCTCAACAAATATTTGAGAAATAAATAAGCTAATGATGAATAGATAGTGAATATGAACTTAAACTATATGGTGCTTGGCACATACTAGTCATGATTTTTTTTTATTCTAGTGAGAACACACCATGAGTTCTAGCCCATAACAGATTTCTAATGTGCAAGACAGTGCTGTTATCTATAGGCACAGTGTTGTACAGCAGACCTCTGGAACATACTTATCTGGCATAAATAAAATTTGATTAGCAACTCTGCTTTTCAAACCCTGGCACCATCATTCCATTCTTTGCTTCTATGAGTTTATTTTAAATGCCTCATATAAGTGGAAACGTGCAGTATTTTACCTTAATCTGAATCCCAGGTGATTTATAATAAGAGTTCAAGAAAATAAAAGTCTTTTAGAAGACATAACCAAAATAAAAGAATAAAACAGTGTACAGAAGACAAACGCAGTAGAAATAATGAAAGAACTTTATTAAAAAGTTACAACAATTGAGTAAAAATATCTGAATTATGCGTTTTTTAGTAGCCAAGGCACAAAGGTAAAGCAGACAAGACACTACAGCTTTATTATCTGCAGGAAGCAGCACACTCTGACCTAACCCTCGTGTCTCATCAAATGTCTCAGGTGAGTCAGAGGGAGTATGAGCCCCTCAGCCTCAGCAGATCTGCTTGAAAGAAATGACCCAGCATTTAACTTTTGCAGTCAACTCAGCCAGCCATCTCCTCTTTCCTTATCTGCATTTTGATCAACCACTTCCCCTTAGGAGGGAAATGCCTGGCTTCCTAGTTTTCCCTCCTGTAGCAGAGGTGCTGAATAGGATGGGATACATGCCCATCTCCTGGGTGGGCCAACGCCCTCTGAGACTCCCGTGAGATTTCCTGGCGGGAGTGCAGGGACTGTTAAGGAGATATACCTTGGAAGGACCTGGAATTTGGAGACAAGAAACACCACAACCAGGGTAACCTCCCCAAGGCAGGAGCCGTCTCTCCTTGGAAACAGCAAACCAGGCTGTGGGAGAGGGTGCATGCATGATGACTGGTCCTCTGCAAGCCTAGAAGATGGGCGGCAGCTGCAGCCCAGGGTGTTGCTGGCTGCCCAGAGCCTTCAGCGACATGTTGCTGTCTGGCCTCTGGGAGGTGCTAGAGTGCAGTGGGAGGACCTTAGGCGTCCGTAGAACTTGGATTCAAATCCACCCTTCTTACTCAGTCCTGTGCCCTTCACCACATGATTTTACCTCTCTCTGTACAGGTTTTCCTCCATCCGCTGACCAAGTTCACTACCTTCTTCCCTCTGCAGTGCAGGGGTTAGGAACGTAGCTTTGCAGCCAGGCTGCCTGGGTTGAACTTCTGGCTTACTGGTGAGGTGGCTGGGAGTAAGTACCTTTATGTTCTTGTCTTGACTTCCTCATCCATAAAATGGGTACAGAAATAAAATCTACCTCCTATGACTACGGAGAGGGCTATTTGTGATAAATCACGTAAAGCCTTTAAGACCGTGCCCACTATACACTAAGTGCATAATAGATGTTACTTTTTTGTTGTTGTTCTCCAACGTTTGGGGCTTGTCATGAGCCGCACATGGAAGAATATGTGAATACAACATGCAGTACCTACCACTTCAGGTGTATGTCCCTTTCTTGGGGAAAGTCAGACTCCTAAGCTCCCTTGAAAGGGTCCAGCTTGACAAGGAAAGTCCAGGCCGAGGCTTTTTCTTGGATGCAGCAGTGGGAAGAGAGTGCACTGGGAAGGGGTTGACCAGGGCCTGCCCCCCAGAGAGTCACAGGAACAAAAATAGGAAGCCCGGGCTGGTGTTTACAGTAAGTCCTCAGGCCCTGACCACATTGTCTTGTCTGTGGTGCATTTATTTCGGGGACAAGCACTGAAGTCATTGCTACCCGAAAATGCTCCAGGCTGGCCCGTCTAGTCTCTGCTTTCCCAGGAGAGCCCTGGGGTGAGGGAACCAGACCCACAGGCAGGCCCAGAGGTGCCCTGAGTCTGGCAGGCCGACCGCAGGCCCAGCTTGGGCCCCTGCCCAGGAAGAGACCCAGGCTCCCCACGAGGTTTCAGGAGGTGCCTCCAGCAGGAAGCTGTGAGGCGGAGGTGGCTGCAGGGGAGCCCCACTTCTCCCACCCCTGCTTCTGGTCTCACTTTCCTTTTCCTCCAAAGCTGCCTCAGCCTGTCTTCCTGGCTCTTAGGGCTTGTATCTCTTCATTTCTTATAACTCAATAGGAAAAGGGAAGTGGATTCCTCAAAGCCGCCTCCTGGTCTTGATAAGCAACCCACAGCCCAGGCCTGGGCTCCGGCCTAGTGGCCTCTGTTAGCTGCTCCCTAGGCTGAATGACGGTCCGAAACCTTTGGTCAGCAGGAACCACCAAGTTTCTCCGGAGGCAGGGTAAGGCACTGGCTGTGACAAGGGTTGCCTTTCCAGGAGGTTTCCCTGGCTAGGGCCTCCCCTCTTGCCTGGTATACTATTGGGATGGGATGCTTAGCCCCTATGCCTGTCCCACCCCTGACCCCCAGGCCAGAGAATCCTGCCCCATTCTCACAGTGTAGCCTAGCCTTAGTTCCCCAATTGCAAAATGAGGGTTTGAAGAGGACGCTGGCTTCACCTCTCTTTATCTTTAAAGAAAATCGTCCACAGAAGCCTCATTTTATGCCACAAAACTTCTCTGAAGGCAAGTGAGGACCTGTAGCTATATCTGCTTGCCAGCATCCCTAGCTGCCTTCCAGAACCAACTCCAGGAAATCCCTTAGGTAGAGTTGCTGCAGGCAGTTGTGCAGGTTACACACCGCAGAGCCTTAGATGATGCTGTTCGTCTCATCTTGTAGACTATGAGGATGGCTCTTCCTGGGGTTGTTCACAAAGCAGAACGTTAAAACGACTGGACCTCAGTCATGATCTTGCAAGCTCAGAGAGCTGCTGCCACAGCTCTAACCCGTACTAAAGTGACTTCCTAAGGCCTCACTCCACTAACATTCCTTAGCGGTGTCTTTATATTCAATGGACACAAAGCCTTTTATAATGCCCAAGTTTAAAGGGCATACTTGGAGAATTCTGGGCATTGCCTGAGGCAGGGAGAAGAAGCAGGAGGCCCAGGAGTCTTACTTGTGCCTGACAGTTTATTCCAGAACACAAATGCCCTGCCTGTCTGTGACTGAGACTCTCTTAGGGCCAAGAATTATGCCTTTTGGGCATTTTTACTTCCCCAGACAACAATGTCATTTTTTACTAAACCAAGGAGAGGAAGAAAGCAGATTTAGCCACCACCTACTTTTGGCCAGAAATTATGCTAGCCATTTGACCAATGTCATCTCACTTATTTTCATCACCTTTTGAAAATGAGACATGTGAGGCTAAAAGCAAAATAGCAACATGATTAGGACGCACACCCATGACTAGAACTCATGTCTGTGCCAGCCCAAAGCCTGCTCTTGCCCCCATCAGATGGACGCCTACCTGTGTGCTGGGCATCCGCGTCCCCAGAGGATTGTATTGAAATGTGTGTTCCGCTTGAAATCTGAATTTCTGGAGGAGGGTCCCAGAAATTGCTCTTGAATCTCCCCAGGGATTCTGATGCCTACTCTGGTTTGGGAGACTGTTTTGGAAGGTTCAATTGGCATTTGGTGGTAGAAATAATCTTACAGAGGCTACATCTCATGCTTTTGTTTATGCATTGTCCTCTGCCCAAGAGGATGTCTTCTGTCTTCTATCCTCAAAAGCCCACTTCTAATTCAACCTTCTCCAGGAAGCTTTTCTGGACTGCTCACCCAGCATGTGGTCTCTCCTTTGTTTCCTACAATTATCCCCGGTGCCTCTCTAATGCACTGACCACAGCACACCTGGTAACAGTAGATCCGCATGCTCTGCCTCTCTGAGCCTTACATTCCTCCTGGACAAAACCTGAGTCTCCATTTATTCACCCCACACCATGAAGGACACCAGATGCCTGGACAGAGTCCTAGATGTGAATCCAAAAGCATTTACTGAATTGGTTTGAGTTGGTGCTAATGATCAAGACACTTCATTACAAAGCAGTTTACATGTGGCCAGCCTACAGACCTCTCAAAACCCTGGAGTCTTTCAGGCTTTTTGACTTTGGATGACCCAAATACTTTAACAGAAGCAACCTTTCTCTCTAGCTGTTAGATTTCTCTTGCTACTTCAACATCATCCCCTTTGATTATTCCCACCTAAGGCAGCACTTATTATGCCTGCCTCTGTGAAACCTTGGCCAGGGCACTACCTACCACAAGTATTACAGATTTTCTTGTAAGCCTCTCCCACTGGGCTACAAAGTTCTCCTTCATTCTGTGTTCCTAGGGCCTCAGAGCTTGGACAGGCACTTGTTAGAGGCTCGATATAGATAGAATGAGTGAATGACTGAACCAAAGAATGGATGGGAAAATAACCAGGTCTGGGTGACATTGCTTGCTCAAAAGACAGGCCAGTCTTTTCCCTAGAGTCAGGGTTTCAGAGCATGAACAGAGAGCAGCTGCCCACTACCCAGGCCAGAGCTGCACAGACTTTCCTGAGAGTCACTGGGTAGTTCTGGGTAGAAAAAGACTGTCCCTTAAAGCTAGTTGTGTGGCCCCCTTTGGCCTGCTGCCCAGTACCTAGTACAACCAGAGTCACATTAGACAGTCTCATCTGTCCTTCCTTTTCTCCTTTCTTTTTTATTTCCCTTCTCCTTTGAGTCCTCCCTTTCACAAGGTGTTCCTTAGGTAGCAAGCTTTTGACTACTGGGGGCATTTTCTGAAGTGGATCCCAGAATTCAACAATGACTTTCACAGAGCCACTCATACAACAAAACAGGGGCCTGGCATGGACCTCTCCCTCCTGGCCGCCCCACCCAGGTTCCACAGGCATCAGAGGACACACACCCAACCCAAGACCCCTGGGATTCCATCACAAGTCCAAATCCAAGTCACAAGAGTCACTATCTGTCCCCATTTGTGCCCATAATCAGGACCAAATGTGGCGACAACTCTGAACTTGCTTTTCTAGTACTTTTTAAGAGACTGTTAACCACAGAATTTTTATTAGCGCGCTCTCTCTCTCTCTCTCTCTCTCTCTTCCCCCCCCCCCCTCATTTAACAAATGAGAAAAATCCCCACAAATTGAAACCAGATGTGTTTGCCTGGGCTATCAAAAGCTGCGATGTTTTTATCATGTTCATTTTTATTTATTCAGTCTCCTTAGCTCCCTAGTCATGGGGTTCCAGTGCTTCCTCGTTATTCTGAAAGCCAAGAGATGCTGGCATGTGGGCAGTTGTTTCTCCACCAGGCAGGCCCATAAGCCGAAAAGTTCTGGATGCTTCTTTGCTCTGGAAAGTGGGGGGGAGCACATAAAATGAAAATCCCCGCTCCATTGTCTTGCCCTCAATCACATGCGACATCCCGTCCGTATAATGGAGCCCTGATACACATCCTAACTGTGAAACTGGCATACTTTTGTATCTTGTTAAAGTAAACAGTGTGATTCGAATAATGTAACGTACACCATATGACTGCTTCCTCCCATGTATAAACTGGGCCAGGTTTTCACGATGTCTCTAAGCATTTAAACAAGCAGGCCATCCCAGTGAGGCTGTGGCTGCAGGGAGACCACCACAGGCATTCAGTGTCATTGGCATTCATGCAAGTTGGCATCACATCCACCGGCTTGGTGTTCAGACCCATAGAGATTCATCTATTCAACTCCATCCCAGGCTGAGGGATGAGAAAAATCAATATTCCTAAGTGGAAAAAGACCCAATAAGGTACTTTAAAAAGTTGCTTTGGTTTATATCTTTATGACTAAGGAGGCACGCACGCATGCACACAGGCAGTTAATGGCAAAGTGGAGGAAGCATGGAGGAGGTGGCCAGACCAGTGACAGCCCCCAGGCCGTCTTGCAGCCCCAGAAACTCAATTAGCCTCACCGGGCCTAGCTCCGCTGTTCATTAGTATTTATTTATTTGGTTTTTCTTAAGTTTGTTCTTTGTGGTAAAAGCAACCCCCCCACACACCCCCAAATCACCTCAGGGCACAGGCACAAGAGAGTAACAATTAATTAAAATACATAAAACAGAGCTGAGATGGCCAACAGCCTTGAACTTGGAGACAGCCAGATAAGCCTTTTTAAAGGCAGATCCCCCTGACTTGCCAGAACTGCAGGAGGAGGCCAAGAACTCAGCATGAAGAATTCACTAAGTGGGGAGAGAGGCTCCAGCGTCCAGAGATCTTGGAAAGTGTCAGCAGCAGTGCCCGGCTGTGCAGGCGCCACATACAAAACTTCTCCAAAGCTGTGTACAGTTCTTCCCCACTTGGGCCAATGTTGGAGCTACTGAGAATTTGGAAGAAGAGCAGGTTGAGAATCTGTGTATTCAAGCAAGGCACTGGCACTCCAACAGAGCTGAGCAAGGACTCCTGCCAGGGGTTAAAAAGAGGCACAGGGGCTCAAAATAAGGTTTCTCCTTAGAACTGGAACTGTCCAGTGGTGAACTCGGTGTATGGAGGAATTCCAGCAACAGTGGAGCCCTACTCTGTGCCAGGAACCACGCCAGGTACTTGCACCGTAGTTCCTGGGGAACCGAAACACCGGGTCAGAAGGAACCACGAGCAGCAGGTGAGACCAGCTCAGTCTAAGCCTTTTCCATTGAAACACTTTTACAAGACCATTTCTTCAAAGCCTCCTGTGTATCTGGAGCTGCCCTTGGATTCTTCTCCTCAACCACGGATCCTGGATATCAGCCTGGGAATACTGTCTTCATCCTTCTCAATGGCTGCAATTATAGATCTCTATAAGTGCATCATTTCTTAAATTTGAAAAATGCCCAATTATATATTTTGAGGTTGTTTCCAGTGATCTGTTATCACAAAGTGGATTCCATAAATAATCTTTATTCTTATGCCATATAAACATGCAGATTGGGGTCACTTTTGTAGAAGTAGAATCACTGGGTCAAAGAGGAAGTGCCTACTGAATACTGATGGATACGTTGCCTTTCCCAAGGCTTGTGCCTTCACTGAGCATTCTCGAAGAACAAGACTGTCAGGTGGTGTCACTGGAAGCTGACTGCTAGCTGTGCGTCTTTGGCCCCTTCTCACAGAAGCCTTTCCAGGCCACCAGTTCATATAGTCCTGGGGGGCACCCCTGGGGGGAAGCATGGGCTTATTCCTAGAATCACTGGAACACCCTGAATAGTTCATTCCAAGAAGGCAAATTCCAAAGGAGGCTTTCTCCAGTCTGAGGTCTGTCTTCCACGGACCCAGGTCCTTATGTATGAGCTCTCTTTTCTTTGGGTGTTTCTTATCAGAATGCTATCTCTTTCCCATTCCTAAGGATGCAACCCTAGACTAGACTGCTAGACAAACACACTGCCCCAACATACATACAAGATCCATCAAAATAATACATTTTTCTCTCTCTAGTCACTGCTGCCTTAAAAAAATTGTGTCATGCCCTGGCCAGTGTGGCTCAGTTGGCTGCACTGAAAGGTTGCTGGTTTGACACTTGATCAGGGCACATGCCCAGGTTGCAGGTCCAATCCCTGGTTGGGGTATGTATGGGAGGCAACAGATTGATGTTTCTCTCTCTCTCGCCCTCTCCTTTCCTCTCTCTCTAAAAGCAATAAACATACACTGAGTGGCCAGATTATTATGATCTCCGAACGCATAATAATCTGGCCGCTCAGTGTATTTTTCATTGTGTCATGTTTAATAAAAATCCTTGGTCCTGCTGACTATATAAATATTGACCAAAAGTAGAGTGGGAGCCAGAGACAGCTAAACATTTCTGCACAATACCAGAGAAATCTGGAGATCCTAAGAGCATCCACGAAAGACCCTAAGAGGAGGAGAGAAAGAGAAAGGCGGGGGAGTGGGGGGATGAAAGAGCCATCCAGATACTGGGAGGCTGGAGTTGTGTTGGCTGGGGAGGCAAGTGCGCCTTCTCCAGAGGTCCTGGGACCCAAGGACCTTTTGAACAAGCAGGTTGTCTAATGTTTACTCAGAAGCAGCTTGTGATGCTCTGATATGAACTCCCTCTTGGTACCCCTATGCCAAACCATTGCTAAGGTCAACTACCCTTTAAATGTTGGGGAGGGGGGACAAACAGGTTCTTGGTTCTGATTACCAAGTCCTTATCTCTCTAACTACAATCACACCCCCTACTTTGTTTCTCATTCATAGCATATCTCATTAACTAGCCATGTGCATCTGTTTCTTCCTTTACCATTTGTCTCCCTACTATAATACAAGCCCTGTAGTAAGAGGAGCATTGCCTACTTCCTTTGCTTCTTTGTTGCCATTCCCTAGAACTATTCCTAGCATATGCTAGGCACTCAATAAATACTTGTGGAATTGACCAAGTAAGCAAAGAATGACCACAGTACATGGAAAAGAAAACATGAGAGCATTCGGACATCATTTAAAACTCAGCAGACTAAAAGTTTAAGTGTCCCAATGTAGCTGAGAAAACATCTTTTTTATAAGGAACAGGGTGAAATTAAAGTCTGAGGGTTTAAATTAAGGGGGAAAAACATTGGTCCTGTTATCCTCATATTTCACAGACTAATAGCATTCACAGACTTAGGTACTTAGGAGGATTTTATGAATTTCACATCCTCTGGCAAGACATGACTTCCTGCCATGAACAGGGAGGGTGTGAGTCCTGGTCCAGATAACCATGAGCATTGTGAGTAATTGTGACCAAGATCCCGTCACCAGGCAAGCCTTGCTCTGGGAAGCAGGCATATGTCGCTGAGGTCAGCAATTGGCTCCTCTGTCCTCTGTTTGGTGCCAGCCCAGACAACTTGGGCTCCACCAGAGATAATCTAAACTGCTCACACTTTTTCTCAACCACAGAATAGCAGAACATGTCATGGTTCCTAGGGAGTAGGAGCAGAGAACTGAGTTTACTCCAGGAGTTATCTGCATTTCCATCATCAAACTATGACTTTTCCATTCACCCTGACCCATTCGCAATTCTCCCCCATGTGTTCAGAACAGCCATCACTGCAAAATAAGAAGATGCCATTGGCCAGATATTGAGGTCATTAACTCCCGCACAGAAGGGCAGGGAGGCTAAAGGCAGCCTTCTGAAATCTGCTATGGCCAGAGTCACGTTCCGGCAAACAAAGTGAAGAGAAGTCAGAGCAACAGGGTCCCTGGCCCAAATGATCCAGGGCCACATGGAGAGAAGCAAGAAGCTGAACAACTGTTTCATGATGTGAGACAGTGCCAACAAGTTTTATAAACTACTCAGAATACCTGTGCAGACAGCCTCTACTTGCTTGAGCATGGTCCCCACCTATGCTTCACGGAGACCACAGAGCCAAATAGCGTCCATGAAAAAAGTCCCATAGACACCCATTCTGAGATGTAAGTATTCTCATTAGAGGAACGATAACAGAATCACTGAATTCCTCAACAGTCGTCACCAGTGAAACATCCTGGCATTGTTTTTCGGAGAGAATTTGACCTATGTCTGTTCAAATAAATTAACACTCTCATTTTGACTCTTTTTTGGCAGAAATAAACAGGTCACCATGCCAATTCATGAGCTGATCTATAAGATCTCTTCTGAGAAAAAATAAAATACAAGCTATTTTAACACCAAACGGAAAGTGGTTTGCTTTTCTTTTTTTCTTTCTTTTCACTAAAACCTCTTGTTCTATTACACTCTGTTAACACATGTGTGATAGCAGTTGGAGGAGGAAGAAAGGAAGAGGAAAACGGGCAGGAGATATGTGGGAGATGCATATTACAATTCATCAAGGGGAGAGAATGACACCTCACTTTCTATACTACAAAGTACAGGGAATCAATCAACCAACCATTCATTCAGTGAATCTCTCTGAACATCCAACATCCGGTATTACAACATAACAGGTACCTTTCCATATTCCATACTACTTTTGTTTTTTAATGAATACAGTCAAAATTAAGCAAATAAGCCAGTTTCAAAAAAGAAGTTGGGAGTGGCAAGTTGGACTACCTTCTCCTAATTTTTTTAACGCTATGATTTTCTGCTTTTTGATTGAGATTTAGTCTATAAACAGTAAAATCTTAACTATAGGACTCAATGAATTTCTACCTATGCATAAACTCATATAAGACCCACCCAGGTTAATATATAGAACATTTCTATAGCCTCAGAAAGATTTCTCATGGCCCCTCCAGGGCAACCCCTACCCCTCACTCCAGAGGTAGACACTGTGACTGCTTTTACCTTCATTTAATGTTCTCATCCTTGAGATTTGTATAACTGGAATCATGCATTATTGTCCTCTTTTGTGACTGTCTCTTCAGCTTGGGAGGACACTTTTGAGGGCCATACGTGTTGTTGCAACTCTCATCAGCTTATTATTTTTAATTCAGTGCAGTAGTCTGTCATATGAACGTACTACAATGTGTTTATCCACTTTCCTACTGATGAGCATTTGGGTGGCTTCCAGTTCTTGACAGTTATGAAACAGCTGCCACGAACATTCTCATATGAGTCTTTCTGTAGACATATGTACTCATTTCTCTTGAGAATGATGCTGCTGGGTGGTAAGGGGGGCAGATATTTAACTTTATTAGAAACTCCCAAATCGTTTTCCAAGGTTGTCATACCATGCTCCTACTTGCTTTCAAATGACCGAGTTTTTAACTAAAAATAACGTGTGCCCATGTGTCCTGATCCCTCCCCTCCCACAAGTACTTTGTTTGTAAACTACGGACATGGAGGGGGACCGTGAGAGGTCATAGGCTATGGGATCAGATAAACCTCAAAACCCTAGTCCCTCACATATTTATTCGTTTACAGACTTTGAGTGAGATATCTTTAATTGTGCCAAGTCTCCACAGTCCTCTGTACAGAGACCGACTTGCTCTATAGGTTTGTTGGGAGGATAAAGTGAGGTGATGCAGATGGAAATATCCAGCACAGATTCAGAGTCAGCCAAGCACGGGATAAAAGCTAATGCGCCCCCCACCCCCACTCTTTTCGAGTTCCCTGACAAATCCTCCCCCCTTTTATTATGTTTTGGGGTCTCTCTCTCTCTCTCTCTCTCTCTCTCTCTCTCTCTCTCTCTCTCTCTCTCTCTCTCTTTCTTCTAAGGCCCAGGGGTTGAGGACGAAGGAAGTCTAGAAGAGAAAGACCCTAAAGTTAAGAAGGTCAGGGGGCCAGATCCGAATCTGTCTTCCCACAGCAGAAGAGAAAGTCTGTGTTTACAGTAGGACCCAGATGGAACTAATTTGTCCAGAGCCATCTTATTTCTGAGTGTGATATTTGTCCACATCATAAAACCACAGGCTACAATGTGTCTGACATTATACCAAGTGATATAACCCCTCCTAATGATATTATAATAAATCCCAAATGAGGCAGCCATCACTGGGCAGCCTTTTCAAAGTGTTCCTGAAATAGTTTTTACAGAGCAAGGGCTCCCTGTGCCAAGTGCAGACACTCACATGAGGCCGGAGGACTTAGCTCAGGCGCACACAGGAACACAGCTCTGGCTTAGCTCTTGGCTGGGGTCATTTTCTTTTTATATTAATCTATCGGCTTTTTATGAAAATCAAAATACCTTTTTTTTATATGGAGGATGAAATTGGACGTTTTCTAAGTGCAATAAAATGTCCCCTGGGGTGCTTTCTTTTCATTATTATTCTTTAAATCAGCAGTTTCTGTGTCTCTTCGTTAGCAAAAGCCAATGACCTTCATTTTGGCTTCACCTCCCCGGTGCTCAGAGACGCTGACCACATTTCCTGCCCTCCTGGTGGCAAGGGCTTGTTTTGCTCTGTTTTTCTGCTCACATGCATAGGTATGTTTCTGAGACACCATGTGATCTGCTTCCACACGCCTGGGGAGCTTGCTGACTCAGGAACCATTGCATTTCTTCTAGGACAGATGTGCAGCCCTGTCTTCCCTCCCAGGCAAGAGCCACAGGAAATCATGTGTCTCCAGTAATGGGGTTGGAAGCACCATCCTGCTGGATTGTGATCTTGGAATTAGAAGGGCCTGGAGCAAGAAGGAAGATCTATTCCACCTCACTCTAGCCACCACCAGCACCCCAACTGCCACCACAGCCAGCAGCACCACTTCCATGTCCACATGCACAGCCCTGTGTTCATCTCCCTCATCATTTCCCTGCCCATCTCCCCGCAGTCATCATCCTTCTGGCCATCCCCACTGCAGTGGTCATCTATGGTCTGGATATTCCCATCACACCTCTTTCCTCTCCCTTTCCACCCAGGGGGTTCCATCATTGGTCCAAAATGTGGACCCAAGACTCAAGCATATTAGTGTTACAGTTACTGGGACAGATGGACATTCTTTTAAATCTCTCACTGGGATCACAGAGATGGATGAGGTGAGCCTAAAACTGCTAGAAGTCATTTACCGGCACCAGGTAAATTTTTTAATACTGCAATTATAAAATACTGGAAAATTAAACAGAAATTTGTCAGTTTTACAATTGTTAAAATACATAATACCTCCTATATCTGTTTTAAAGTATAAAGCATCTTAGTAATATCCTATCAATAAATGTGGAAGACATTTATGAACAAACTATAACACTTTCTACCAGGCATGATAGAAAGTAATAGAATAGAAAAGCACACCACTTTACTACATGGACATAGGAATGGCCTTTCCATTATTTTTATCCCATTAAATTATGTGACTTCAACCTGTGAGAGCTTCGGGGGCAGGATGGCAGCCCCAGTGGGCCCAAGGGCAGAGCATTAAGCCAAAGAAGGCTACTCTAGCCTTAAGCTTTAATGCTGTTTGTCCCATTTGGTTTTGGACTTAACTGGAAGCTGTTACTTCTTTCTTCTTTCCTATGTCTCCCTTTTGGAATGGGAGTCTCTATCCATGCTCGTCACACTACTGTATTTTGGAAACATATAACTTGTCTGGATTCACAGGTTCACAATTGGAGAGCAATTTGCCTCAGGATGCATCATACCTTGAGTCTCATCCATATCTTATTTAGATGCTATTTTGATAAGACTTTGGAATTTTCAACTTCAGAGTGGATGCTGGAATGAGTTAAGACTCCGGGGGCTGTTGAGATATAATTAATGCATTTTGCATATGAAGAGGACATGAGTTTGGAGGGCCAGGAGTGGAATACTATAAACTGAATGTGTGTCTCCCCCCCCCCCCCCCCATTCATATGTTGAAACCTAATCGCAGTGGTATTGGAGGTGAGGCCTTTGAGAGGTGATTGGGTCATGAAGTGAGAGCTCTCATGAAAAGAGACCCCAGAGACCCCTCCCTCTTGATCCTTCTACCAGAGAAGGACACTGAGGCATGATGAACCAGGAAGCACATTCTCACCAGAAGCTGAATCTGCTGGCACCTTGATCTTAGACTTCCAGCCTCCAGATCTCTGAGAAGTAAGTGTCTTTTGTTTATAAGCCACCCAATCTATGATATTTTCTTATAGCAGCTTGAACGGACTGACACAGACATACTCCACTTACCCTTATTATGCATTAACAATCCAAATCTCTTTCATATTCAGGGTCAATCACCCCAGCCAGCACAGGAACTCCCTTCCTTGTTGCTTCACTGCATGAGGCATCCAAAGAGACCAGGAGGCAGTCTCTATGGACCCATGGCTGTGCCCTCTGGTAAGAACACTTCTTCCCTTGCCGAAACCGGTTTGGCTCAGTGGATAGAGCATCAGCCTGCGGACTAAAGGGTCCCGGGTTCGATTCCAGTCAAGGGCATGTACCTGGGTTGCGGGCACATCCCCAGTGGGGGGATAGAAGTAAAAGGAGCTCATCCCCCCACCTACCTATGGAGAAAACCAGTGTCATACATTGGTCACTGGTGTTGTCAGCTACTGTATCTTAGAGGACATTATTACTTCAGCTTCACAAATTGCTGCCACCCAGCTAGTGCCATAAAGAATCGTCAAAGGCTTATTTCAGACTTGATCAGGCCAACTGCTTCAGGATAATGGGGAACCTTGCAAGGCCAGTGGATTTAACAGGCATGAAACCATTGGTGATATTCATTTGCTGTCAAGTGAGTACTTGGTCAGGGACAATGCCATGTGGAACACTGTGATGTGATAAAGGCTTCTGTGAATTCAGGGTGGTTTTAGCAGAAGCATCGCAGACAGAGAATTCAAATCCTTACCCAGAGCAAGTTTCTATTCTTATAAGAACAAAGCATTGGCCCCTCTATGTCATAAACATTCAATGGAATCACCCTGACACTAGATTGGTCTGCTGGGGAATGCTGCCATATTCAAGGCTCAGAGTTAGTCATTCCTATGGGCATAGAGCACCAAGCAGTCGCTTTAGCCAGATCAACCTTAGTGAATGGAAGTTCATGTCACTGAAACCATGAAAAACCTTCATCCCTGCCACCAAGGTCATTTGGCTGAGAGATATAGACCTGCAGGTGCCAGAGGAGGCACCAGGAGACTCCTGGGTGACATCTCATTGTGCTGTGCACATAAGAGCAAAGCAGGAAGTAGGGAGCAAGGCTAGTGGGAATTGGGGAGATGCAAGGTTTTAGAGAACATGCTGCAAAGCCAGAGCATGGGGAGATTAGAAGAGTCAGGGTAATGTTAATATCTTTCTCATAAATTATTCTGGAAGCATCTCGATGACCATAGAATCTATAAATGATTGGCTGAATGCATCTGCCGGGACACCCTACTCAGCAGGAGTGCCCCAGAGGCGAGAATGTATCTGGTCCAACTCACTGGTGGCATGATTTCAGGGATGCACAGAGGGAAGCAAGAGCATCAGCACTGGTGGCGCTCTCCTGTGGCCCATTCTCTTCTCTTCTCTGCGGCCATCACAGCCTATTGATGGCTCCTTGGTAATGGGCCTCCCAGAATACCAAATCAGAGCAACAGAGTGAACTCCATGTCTCCCTCTCTTCTACTTTAGCCAAGCTTTCAACTTTAAAAGCTTCAGAGAAAGGGCTTCTCTTTTGTTTTGTACTTCCCCCTCCACTCCTGACATGG
Source organism: Corynorhinus townsendii (assembly GCA_026230045.1). Lineage (NCBI taxonomy): Eukaryota > Metazoa > Chordata > Mammalia > Chiroptera > Vespertilionidae > Corynorhinus > Corynorhinus townsendii. Next base: position 21,662,093 of record JAPDVU010000007.1, read on the forward strand.
TACCTAGTTAGCATTACTTGACGGTACAAAACAGCATTCAGTGACTCTCCCATCCTTGCCCCAGCCCTCATCTCCCTTTTTTCTGCCTTTTTTTTCATTCCATGAGATCACATAGCAAGGAAATATGTGCTGCAGCCTTGGGACTCCTAGCACATCCCTCTGTCCCCCCAGAAGCTCATCACCCTTTAACACTACTTAGAGTTTGGGGCAATATTGTGCAGTTTGGGAAAATGGGCTCTACTGGAGGTCAGAGAGCTGGATTCATATCCCAGGCTCCACCAATTACTGGCAGTGAAACCTCGACAGCTCTGCTTCCCCGTGCATAAAAGGGAGAGAACAGCCATTAGAAGAGCTTCATAAGGGTTGAAGATTTATCAACTTGTAAGTCACAAAATTATTTTTCAAGGACAGGCAGGTGACAGTGCAACAAGTTACAGGAAAGTCAGGAGAGGCAATGGCTTCACTGGCCATGGCAGGTGACAGCCGGTCTCTCTGGAGGGCCAACTCCCAAGTTCTTAGAGTGTTAAGTTCCATCAACTCTCCAGGTAAAAGCTGTTTGTTCTTGAAATCGTTCCTCCCATTTTCAAGTTATTGTTTCCAAGGTATTTTAATTTTAAGTAAGTGGAAGATACGATTTATATTCTGAGACCCAGATCATAAGCACAGAAGACCTACATTCCCAAAGTGTGACCAACACCACATGGGTCAGAATGAGCTAGAGCATTGTTTAAATGCATATCCCCAGGCCCTGGTCTTGACCATCAACTACTTTCTCTAAGCTTCAGCCTCCATGTCTGAAAATAGGCTTAATAGTAGCTCTTGCCTAAAACTTTGGTAAGAGTTTAGATGAAATAAATGAGCAAGTGAAAAGATGAATCATTTGCAAGGGGAGGAATATAATTTGCAACTGGGCACGATGAGCCCTCACATCTCATCCAAATCAGGATTACTCCAGATACCTGAGGATGTCTTGGGCTTCAAACAACCCGCAGAGTGGTCCCCATTGCTGTCCACGGTGTATCCTGGCCAGATGCACAGAAGCGGACCCTTTGGCTGGGCACTCAGCCAAGGCTGGAGCTGTTAGGAAATAAGAATGACTGTATTTGTTGGAAAATTAAAATATGCATGCAAAATTGCACAGATGCAATTTATGAGATTTTTATGGAAGTGTCACCAAAAGGCCCTCTCAATCACTTACAATGTCAGGTCTGCAAACACCTGGGAGCTCAGGCAATAAAGCTCCCTCTTGGAACTGGTGGTGGGACATGATTGTGCAGGGGAGTATGAGCCAAATGGTACGGGTGCCTGCACTGTGGGGAGTGTGGAAGTGCACAGAGTGGTGAAAGTCAGTGTGTGTACACTCATGGGTGTGCATTTGGGCACGGTGTGTAGTGTGGGTCACCCCAGGGGGAGACTGAGCCATGATGCAGAATTGCACCACCCATTACTCACACTCCTTTCAAAGGACAGCAGACTCCGGCTGCTCCCAGGAAGGCTTAGTCATCATCTCCTGCTGAAACCAAAGGCCTTCAGAACGTCAAGAAAATCAGATTCTCAAGGGAAGACGCTCTGAGCTGAGCATTCCAGAATGAGTAGAGTCCGCCCAATGGGAGGAAGAGTGGGGTTCTGACATCCCACCTTCTCTACTGGGCCTACGTCTCCATTGATGCTGTGGCCTCTTCATCCCAGGTCTCTGAAGTTTCTGTAAGTCTGTGACCAGCCTCATGCCTGTTGCTGTCTGGGGAGCATGGCCCCAGTTCATCTTCTGCCCAGCCCTCCTGCAAGCCCAACGGAGCCTTGGATGGGTTCACTGTTTTCTGAGGGCCATCTGCTATGAGAGTAGGTTCCAGGAAGTATACAGAAGGTATGTCATTAAAAAGGAAGAGAGGAAGGAGGAGGAGGAGGAGGAGGAGGAAGAAAGACTGTCAGGGCAAGTTCCTAAACCACCCAGGATCAATCTTCATAAGAATGGCATTAAGATGCCAAAGCCAGCACAGCCTCACAATGCAAGAAGGAGGGGTGCCACTTCCTCACTTCTTTCCATTCCTCTGCAGCATGAAGGAATCTTACATTTTGCAAGATCCCTTTGGTCGCCTGGGGCACGCCATCATCACGTGCATCTTCTCGCACGCAAGGAAAGTCACTTCCCTGCAAGACAGGGAGGAGCTCTGGGCAAGTGTGGCTTGTGAAATGAAACAGGTCCCTTCAGTTTCTTTAGCCCTAGTGAGCCAAAAGGGCTGGCCTGGCTTGGAGTCTGAGGTTAGCGACCAGGAGTCTATGAGTATCAACCATGTGCTACATCCTGGGCTGAGCATTTCCACCTGTACATCTAGTCCTCATCTAAACTCTAAAGGGAAATGAGCATAAACCTGACATGAGTAAGACTTTGAAGATCCAAAAAGCTGTGACATCTACTCAAAGGCAGATCGATGGGGAATGGCAGAGCTGTCTTCCGCTCGGAACCAGAGCCTCCTCCTCTTGCTCCCCCAGCACTGACTGTTTCCCACTCTTTAACACATTGCACCTGCCTCAGCCTTTCGCTTGTCTCCTGATGGTCATAAACAGTTCTTCATCCTCATCCCCAAAGTTCCCACCCCCAGTCCATCATGGAGGAAGAGGTGCTCATGGAACAGCTCAGAGGAGAAGGAAAGATGGAAATGTCTGGGCTGCCCCCTTTCTAAGCACCACCACCATGTCAGACATCAGGAGGTAGTTGAGGTTCCTTGAGGGTAAAAAGGGAAATGTAAAGCCAATATCTCTGCCAACTGAGCCTTTTAAATTCATATGCACACTCATGCACGACACACACATGCATCCACACACACACAGGCACGCTGAGTCTACCCTCACTTCTGCCCCTGAGCATCCACTAGTGGGCAGAGGACATGATTGCCCCAGGGGCTAGCCCCCAGTCCATCACATAGGAGACTCTCAGGGTATGAGCGTTCCATGACCCATGGTGCCGGCCAGTGGCCCACAGAGCTGTGCCATTGAGCTGACTTGCTCAGTCTGTGGAGGGGGTGCCTGGGAACCACGGCTAGATCTGGTTCCACTGCAGAGGGTCCAGGCTGCAATCACAAGAACAACCAGGAAAAGAAAATCTAATGAATGGATTACAGTTACTGATGTTACTGACCTCTAATCTTCCCCCGAATCTCTTGTAAGCCATTGCTCAGGTTTCCAAAACTGAAACTATCAAGGGAAGGTCTTCACTGTGAGCAGCTGTGATGCAAAGTTATGAACTGGGAACTGCAGTGTGCTAGGCCAGTGCTTCCAAACGTCGATTGCGAAGAGCCACCTGGGGACCTTGGTAAAGGCAGGCTCTGATTCAGGAGGCCTGAGATGCTGCCTTTCAAAGCAGTTCCCAGGTGATGCTCCTGCTCCACGGATCACAATAGAATAGCAAGGGGCCCAACCTCAGGATGGCTGGTGTTGGCTGAATCTAATACTCCACCCCCTTCAACTCTCAGAAGGAGCCCCCGGACCTGGTAGGAAGTCCCAAGACCCTCTGTGTTGCAAACTTCCTTCCCAGCCATGACCTCACTGCACCTACTCACACCAACTATGCTCCAGAAACACCCCATGGTCAGGTATACCCCTGACATCCCAAGCCCTATACCACCCATCTATCCTTACAGTTGCTGGTCCCTTGTCTGAAATGCCTGCTCCTTCTTGGAGGTTTTAGACATTCCTAATCATCATTCCTTCCTCTATACCCAGTACCTGTTCTGCTTCTGCTACTTCTGCTACTTGTATAGACTTAAGCGAGTCACCTCACCTCTCTAAGCCTCAGTTTTCTCTATAAAACAGAGGTGGTAATAATGTCCACGTCACTGAGGTTTTTCCAAATATAAAATGAGATGGCACACATAAATGCATAGCAAGATGCCTGAGACAGATTAGATAATCAAAAAACAAGCCATCCGCCCTCGCTGTTGTGGCTCAGTTGGTTGGGCCTCATCCCATGCACTGCAGCGTTGCCCATTCAATTCCCAGTCAGGGCACATGCCTGGGTTGCAGGCTCGATCTCTGATAAGGGGCATGTAGGAGGCAGCCAAATGATGTTATGCTCTCATGATTTTCTCTCTCTCCTTCCCTCCCTCTCCCTTCCTCTCTTTCTCAAGTTCAATAAAATATTTAAAATTTTTTATAAAATAAACCATTCAACTTTAGTGTCACCTCCTCTGTGAAAACTTCCTGTATTGTTTCATTTACCTGTGTGTGTTTTTTTTGTAATCCCGCAATACTTGGTGTTTACTTCTCTGGTGGCCCTTATCACCTGGCATTTCCACCTGCAGGTCAGGACCATGTCTTAGCCCTCTCTGCTTTTCCAGGATCTAGCACTGAGCAGAGCAGGGAGTGAACACTCACTCAGCATGGGGGCCCAGGGCAGCCACAGCCAGCAGCATTCCAGGAGTTCACTGCTCTGTGAAGGTGGGGGGGGGGGGGGGAGTGCTCTGTGTCTGAGGGGGGCCTATCTCACAGGAGCAGTACAGTTAACTGGAAATCTCAGAGAAACAGAAGTTCTATTTAAGTGACTTTTCTAGGTGACTAAAGATTTTCACATTCAGGCGAAAGACTACTCTTTATTTTTAAACAGTTTATCAGATTTTCCTAAATGTGTTCCCTACTTAAACTAGAGTGGTCTTATAACCTTCCCAGGATGACTTGGGGACATGTAGAAGACATTAATCACTGCCCCAAGGGTAGGGTGACTATAGAGGGGGGGGTCTGTTTTGCACTCATTGCCTGGTCTTATTATTCATAGCATTCTCTTCATTCTCATAATGGCTCCTAGCTTGAACAAGAAATGATCAGGTCACCCTAACCAGGATCAAAGCAATGGTCTAAGGGACACCTAAGATGAATATGAATATTTGCTGTGAGGTTTTTAAAAATATGGCCCCACCCGGCCAGTGTGGCTCAGGTGGCTGAGTGTCGTCCCAGGCCCAGGTTTTAAGAAATTGGCAAATTACACCTCTTTCTCTTCGGATGCTCCCTCTTGGAACCCAGCCCCCATGCCCTCTGGTTTCTATGAAATATTAAGAAAAGTTCTTGTCCTCTCTGAGCCTCAGTTTAGTTATCTGTGAAGTGGGCATTATAAAACCTATGTCATCATGCTGCAATAATGACTATAAAGCAAGGCTTGGCAAACGTTATTTGTAAGACCAGATAGTGACTATTTGAGGATTGGAGGACCATACAGCTTCTGTCCCAACTACTCAGTTCTGCCATGAGAGCAAGAAAGCAGACACAGACATACGGAGACAAATTGGCATGGCTGTGTGCCAATAAAACCTCATTTACAAAACACAGGGTTTGGCCTGTGGGCCATAGACTGCAGACCCCTGCTGCAAAGGATTGGGAAAGTTCCTGGTCTAAATGCTAGCCACCATTAACATAAGTACTATTGTTGTTGTTGATATAAACACTACTTTCTTTAGGCAGAAAAGCTTGCTGGAGATTTCACCAGCCTGTAACCACAGGGTTCACCAAAAAGAGTTCACCCAGAGATAATTAGCAGCAATACTAGTCACAGGATGAGTCACTCCAAGGGGGTGATATGGAGGAGTTTCATAAATGCTCTGTCATCTTCCTTCTGAGCAGCCTTGGCCAAGTCATCTCACCTCTTGAAACCAGGTAGTTCATCTGTGTCATGAACATATGCCTGGCAACCCTTCTAGGGAAAGTGGTATTTCAGATGGAGCTAAGAAAGTTTCTCAAGTGTTCATCACGTACTTCAGATGAGAGCCCTGGGCAAGGATCTGGAGGAGTTCAGCTTTAGGGCAAAAAAGGAAGTGAATAGGGGAGGAAGAGAGAGGGAGGGGCAATAGTGGGGAAACGTGCCCCTTATAAATTCCACCTCTCGGGGTGCCCCATTCACTGATTTGCTCCTTCAGTTCTGTGTGTTGCTTGCCAACTCTGTGCCAGGTCCTGGGCTTGGGGTGGGGTAGCTGGCACTGATCTAGACACCCCAAATCCTGGCCTTCGTGGATGGGGCCCACATCTAATGTGGGGAAGAGACCATTAAGTAAGACATGGTAGTAACAGTGTTGTGCATTGTGAAAGGGGAAGTGGAGGGTGGGGACCACTCTTTGGGGGTGCGGGACATGGCCTAATTGGGGGTCAGGGAAGGCCTCCCCTTAGATGTGGAAATGACATCTAAGTCAAAACCAGAGGGATGAGTGAGGATTACTCACTATCCCCTTCCTTCCTCCTCTTCTTGAATTTACCCCTGTGCGTAGACCACCCCTCCTCCCTTCTGCACTGAGTCTTCCCTTGCCTTTTAACGCATTGCTTTTTCCTCACCTAAACCTTTGCTTGAAACTTCGGTGCTCTTAGAATAAAAACCAGAAGCCTTAACATGGCTCACTAGGCTTTGTGTGATGTGGTTCACATCTCACAGTCTCTCACCAGTAGCTCTGGCCACTCCGTATCACTTTCCAGACCTTCCAACCACAGGCCCTTTGCATATGCTGTTCCCTCTACCTAAAATACGTTTCCCTCTTCTATTTACCTAGTTAACTCCCACTTATCCTTCAGATATCAAATCACTTACTTCCTCAGGAAGACCTCTGACTTCCCAATGCATGAAAAGCCCCTGTTGTTTACTTTCAAAGTCCCTCTTCTTAGTACTTACCATAGGTGCAGTGTCCATGATCTAGTATGTGAGGATTTGACCAGTGTCTGTCTCCCCAAGGAAAACCAACTGCAGAGACTTGTCTGTGTTGCTTATTGCTTCACTCCAGCACCAGGGGTGGACACATAGCGGAAGTCTAGCTAAAATATTTATTTCAATGAATAGAATGTTGGATGCAAAGTTCTGGTGCCAAAGGATTTCTACTTTCAAACCCCTGAGGCTATAAAACCCCACTGAGCACATGTTCTCTGGTTTGAGTTCATAGTAGCAGGTGCGGCACAGCGAGGAAAAAAATTACCACGGAGACAGGAGAACGAAGTTAGTGTCCCATTTCTAATTGCTCTTTGGATCTAAGTTTTCTCACCCGTGAAAAGCGTGGAATAACAGCACCTTTCCCAACCACCTCTTGGACTTGCTGTGCATCATGGGACCAGTTTAAGGATGTACGCTTAGGAGTCTTTATGGCCCAGCATCTACCAGAGAATTAAGGAAGGGCATCAGCACATGGGGCTCACTGCTCTGAGCAAACTCCCCTGAGGCAGGAGGACAAGCCCTCAGAGGGACCCCAGGAAGAGGAGGTCATCTGCAGCTGCCTCTGGCACCATGATCCCCCCGCAATCCCCACAGTATTGATCCTCAGTCTCGCAGAGGGAACATTTGCCTTCCTTACCCTTCCAAATAATTAAAGTATAATATTTTATGGCCTGATAAAATTTACTGGGACCCTTGGCACGTAATTATGGTGCTTCTTTAAAGGAGACCCCATAAAAGATGCATGATTAGAAAGTTAAGGATCTGGATGGAATTACAACGATGTGACAAATAATTCACAAGTGATAAATTGTCTAAGCACGCGGGGAGGGGGGGGGAGCAATTCCAATAACCTCTGATGAAGGCTAACAATTAAAATAATAAATTCCCCAAGAGCAAGGGTAAACCTTTCCTCTTGGTCAAAGGCTTGCACCCCACGAGCCCAGGAAGAGGAGCAGGGCTTTTTGTCAAAGTCAAGTCCAGTCTCCCCGGGCATCCATTCTGTCTGTATGTATGTATTCATTTGTGTACTTAGGCACTTACTTAATTAATCTGTTTAGTAATTTATCATCCACCAATTTATCACATTTTATTTCCAGCCATTCTTTCATTTCACCATCTATTTTATTCATTCTTCCTTCCATTCACCTAGCTGCCCATCCTTCTAGTCACTTATTCATGAACCTATTCTTTCACCTATTTCCTTCTGTTCATTTATCCATTTATTGATGTATTTGTTAATTTGTTTATCTACCCATCCATTTATTTTTATTTTCCTCCAGTTACCCATTCATCTGCCCATGCCATCCACACAGATTGCTTACTTGAGCTAAGCAGATTTTGTTTACTATGTTATTAGGCAACACTGTAAAATGCAAATATCATGTGAGCCACATAGTAATCTTAAATTTTCTATTAGCCACATTAAAAGATCAAATAGAAACAAATATAATCAATTTCTGTAATAACTACATTATTTGATAATTATTTTGTTATACACTAGTACAAATATTTTCATATCTTTATTTTTAACAATAAAATATAAATATTAATACTTTTTATTAATTGTCTTTAACTCAATATATCCAAAATATCACCATTTCCACACAGAATCAATATAAAAATATTAACCAGTTATTTTACATTCTGCATTTCATCCTAAGTTTTCAAATTCCAGTGTGTGTTTTACACCTCCAGCCCTGCTCAGTCAGACCAGCCACATTTCAGTGCCCAACAACCACAGTGGTCTGTGGCTGCCACCTTGGGCCGCCAGTTCTAGGTCTTTGAAGATGAATCAGAGAGGCTTTCGCCTTTGGAGAGTTCACACCCAGGAGAGGACAGAGAAGTAAGATTTGTTGACTCTGAGACTCAGTGTCTATTTCATGTATTATCTCATTTATTCTTCACATTTTAATGATAAAACGCTCTCATTTCATAATTGGGGAAGCAAAAACTTAGATAGAAGTGGTAAAAAGTTCTAGAATCAAATCAATGGAGCATTCCAAAACCCTGTGAAATGATCCGATAGGGCAGGACTGTCTAGCTCTGCTCCAGGCTGTGTCGGGCTGGAATCGGGCCCTGGGCCAGCCTGGAGGGAAGGAAGGAGCCACACAGTAGCGAGGTCTCTCCTGACACAGCAGACAAGGAGGAAGAAGGAAGAACTAACACTCACTGTGCCCAGGCAGGTCCCTGACTTCTTCAACTATCTCTAGACAGAGACCTAAGGTGTGAAAGAACATATTTGGGAGAATAAAAAATATCCACACAGGTCAAAACTAGCCTTTTGTACCAAAAGTCATAGTCTTCTATCGATTCATAGTGAAGAGAGTGAGGACTCTATGGCCAGGTAACTGCATGGCACCCAAGCTGAAGAGTTTGATGACACTGCTGATGCTGACGACAAAGGCCTTGGGGTCAAGAGCAACGAGCTCGCATCACTGAGCATCACTACCATGTATCAAGCACTTCACCTGCACTATCTCCCTGATGCCCTTATTTCAGAAATGAGGACACTCAGGCACTTCCCCACAGCTTGCTAAGTGTCACCCATCATGTGTTAGTTGCAAAGACACTTCCCACCCCAGTAAAGCATTTAATTGAGAACTGGCTCGGCCAGACAGGACACAAGCTGAGGGATGGGCACTGGGGATGTGATGTTGAGTGAGTAACCCATGATTTCTATTTCCAAGAAGTTCATGTCCAGAGGGGACAAAGACAGTGAGCTGCCACACCTCTGTAGGGGAAGGGGAAGTGGTCAGGAAGAAGTGACACTTAAGCATCATGAAGCGCCCTCCAACTCCCCCAACAAAAGCTGTCGCTCCCTTTGTCAGGTCCTTGGAGTACAGGCTCTGCCCAGTCCCTTGGAACAACTTCCACTCCCTGTCCCTCCTTCCCCAGCGCAGCAGGCTCATTCTGTACTTCCCCTCCAGGCCCCAGGGAAGGTTTACACTCCCTCAGCGACATAATGGGTCAATGGAGAAATACAAACGCTCGGATTTCTGAGAATGTATATGTTTGTTTAAACACCCCTGTCATACTCGGGTACAGACAAAACACTGCCTGTTTAACACCTCTTGGAGAGGTACTGCGTGAATGATTTCGCTGTCAGGAGCAATATCAATCAGACAGGCTTCCCAGCGGCCTCTGCTCAGGACTGGAAGACACACCAGCAGAGAAGTAGAAGGAGGTGGGGGCAGACAAATCAGCAGAGTTGTGGAAGGAGGTGAGGAGCTGCAGGGGCCCAAAGTCAAGCGGAGACAGGGGGGTTAGGAGGGAGAGGGAGGGAGAGCCAAAGGTACTGAGGAAGCAGGAGGGATACTGAAAAAGACAAAGGCTAAGAAAGGGTGACACAGAGTTAGAGAGACTGAAAGAGTCAGATGAGTGAAGAAAACAAAGACAGAGAGATAGGGTCAGATTCAGACTAAGTCAGCCAGGTCCTAAAATATGGATGGAAACCAAATGACCAGTGAGACGGAGATAGAGAAGAAAGAGGAAAAAGAGGAACAGTGTGGGATGTCTAGAGCTCACTAGCACCCAGCACACAGCACCCAGCACCTGCTCAGCCATTCCTTCTGCCTGGGAGGCACGTTTCCCTGCTTCTTGCATTGCTGGTTTTTTCTTCTCTTTCTGGCCTTTGCTGACCTGAAACTTCTTGAGAAAGGTTCCAATGTCCACCTCATACAACAAAGTTCTGGCTACTCACTCCCACCCATTGTTCTCCAACAGAAAAGAACACAAGTTGATTTCCTTTATAGAACTTCTTGGCTTTTTGTTAGTCACTTATTATCCACTAGAGGCCCAGTGCACGAAATTCATGCACTCGGTGGGAATGGAGGGTGGTGGGGGGAGCCTCAGTCCTGATTGAGAGAGGGTGCAGGCTGGGCTGAGGGACCCCAACAGTGAACAATCGATCAGGGCCAGGGAGGGACGTGGAAGGTTGGCCAGCCAGGGAGGGACTGTGGGAAGGCTCCAGGGCATGTCTGGCCCATCTTGCTCAGTCCTGATCTGTCAGACCCCAGCAGCTAATCTACCAGTTGAAGCATCTGCCCCCTGGTGGTCAGTGCAAGTCATAGCGAGCAGTTGAGTGGCCTTAGCATATCATTAGCATATTATGCTTTGATTGGTTGAACAGACCACAGGACGACCAGACACTTAGCAAATTAGGCTTTTATTATATAGGATTTCCAGGGCCACCATTGCTTTGCCATATCCCCAGTGCCTAGAGCAGTGTCTAGCATAGAGTAATTAATAATTGAGGAAGCTATGAATGGATGAATGGACGGATGGATCAATGAATGAATGGCAATGAAGGTGAAATCATTCCCAGGAATTCCTCTCAAGTTACCCAGGTTGTAAGAGCATAATTTTGTGGCTAGGTTGGGTGTTGATTGGGAAGGCATGATTGTTCTCAGCAGGCGGGCAAAATGGGAATCCATCTTTAATAATAGAGACTGGAGTGAGATTAGAGTGCAGATCCTGTCTCTGATGCCAACAGGGCATCAGCCAGACCCTGAGGACCCCAGGAAGAGGGTGGCTGGGAAGCTGAGTATTTCCACCCTGCTGCATGGGCCCCTCTGGAGTTTTTTTCAGACAGAAATGGTTCCATCCATGGCTTGGCTTGGTCTAAAGTCAGAAATGGTCCTGTGGACAAAAGTGTATGATCCCCAGGCAAAGCTCCTAACTTATTAGGGCTCCCATCAGAACATTAGGACTAATGCAGCCTCCCTCTCAAGCAGGGCTCTTTGCCTTGATGGAAAGTGTTCTCAGGAGTCATTGATCAAGACCAGCCTCTGCCAATGCTGGACAGCACTCGGGGGAACCCTCCAGTCCAGGTCAGAGTACTTTGGCCTCAGTCAGCTTTCTGGAGCCAAATAAGAGGCCATTATGTGTATTTGTATCTTGAGGCCACATGGACGCTGACCTTGGGAATTGAAGGGGTGACCTGGCTGCAGGAGATGCAGAGAGAGGCTGGACAGCCTGGTGGGAAGGACTCTGGGAATGAAATCCCAAAGTCAGCAGACTTCTCCAGGTCACCTATAGGGTGACTCAGGAACAGTGTCTCAGTACAACAGGAGCATCAGAGCCAATCCACAGCCTCCACCATCATAACTCTATGCTTTTTGACCTTTCTGTCCTCGCCCACATTTACACAGATTTAACATAGTTGCATTCATAGAGCAAATCCCAGTTTACATTCTGCTTTCCAGGTAATCTATACTAATAAAAGCATACTATGCTAATTAGACTGGACAGCCAAATGAACTTCCAGACATCATTCCGATGTCCTTCTGGACAAAGCCGTGGTGGCAGAGGCGGTTAGGGGCGATCAGGCCAGCAGTGGAGCAGTTAGGGGTTATCAGGCAGGCAGGCAGGTGAGCGGTTAGGAGCCAGCAGTCCTGGATTGGGAGAGGGATGTCTGACTGCCGGTTTAAGCCCAATCCTGCAGGGATTCCAGATTGGAGAGGGTGCAGGCTGGGCTGAGGGACCCCCTCCCCCTCTGCATGAACAAATTTCGTGTACCGGGCCTCTAGTAGTATAATAAACACTTTGTATGTTTCTACAAGACCTTTATCATTGGTAGTGCTGGCTACTATTGGATGGATGGCCACAATTTGACTTACCATTGCCTTACAAATGGTGCACTAAACACTGCTGCCTATTTCTAGTCCTTTCTTCAAGATTACTTTCTCAGGCTGAATGTCAGGGTTGGAAGAATTTGAATGGTCACAAGTACTCTGTGTGTATGATTCTTCAAACCAACCTCACTAGCACTGAGCATTGATAAGCCTTCTCTTCCTTTAGATGGTTGATGTAATTCATTTTCATTCCCTTGGACAGAATTGAGTAGAAACTTTTTCAAAATGCTTGTTTGCTCATTACATTACTTTATATGTGAATTTTGGTCTATAGATTTATTTGTTCAGCTCATCCACTCCTCCCTTTTCCATGTGTATAAATTTGGGTATAAATCAGCAACCTCTGAAGAATGAGAAAAGACACACTCAGGGGAAAGGGTTACAAATCATGGGCAGGACTCAGAGGTTGGAAACAGGTCCTCACAATGGTGTGGGGACAGCCATACTTTCCCGAGCCAATCACAGACTGGGCTAGACCGGAGGGTTAATGATACTAATGTGCTCTTTTCCCAGGCACTGTGCTCTGCACTTTCCATCAATATTTCACTTAATCCTCTCACCAATACTGAGGAGAAGACATTAGAGGCTCCATTTTACAGATAGAACTGAGAGAAGTCTAGTAGTTGACCCAACATCATCCAGCCAGACAGGATTCAAACCCAGACCTATGGGTCAGTAAAGTCTATGATGTAACCACTGCACTAGCTTCTGGATGCAAAACATGATCAAAAGATTTATTTAAGTAATTGATGAACTTGATGTCATCTGTATTAGCCAGGGGGTCTCAAGAGAAACAGAACCAATAGGATATATACATAAGATATATATACATAACAGATTTGTTATAGGAATTGGTTCACATGATTATGGAGGCCAAGAAGTCCTGCCAAACACTGTGAGCTGGAGACCAGGAAGCTGGTGGTGGAATCCAGTCCGAGTCCGAAGGCCCAAGAAGTCACCATCTGAGTTAGAAAGTCCAAGAACTGGAAGCTCAGATGTCTGAGGGCAGGAGAAGATGGATGTCCCAGATCCAGTGAAGAGAGCAGGTCCACCCTTCCTCTGCCTTCTTGGTCTACCCAGGCCAAGTGGGGTGATGAAGCCCACCCACATTGGTGAAAGTGATCTTCCTTATTCAAAGGCTAAGCTCTTCCAGAGACACCCTCAGACACACCCAGCAGCAGTGTTTGACCAGCTCTCTGGGAGCCTCTTAGCCCAGTCAGTTGACACATAAAATTAACCATTAAGGATGATCTCTACCCGAAAACACCTCCCAATCCCCTGAATGGACAAGTAAGAAGCTTCACAAAGCCAGGTGGCATGTGTCAGTGAAAACACATGTAATTGGGGAGCTATGTGGGCATAGTCAGAACCCCTGGCTGAGGAGCTAAGGAAGGCTTCCCAGAGGAGGTGATGCCCCATGGGGTATTGAAGCACAAACGAGAATTTGTCTCTTGGACAAGAGTCAGAAAGGAGAGCTGGGAGCAGGGTCTCACCGAGGATGTGTGCCTGTAGGTTTAAAGTGCTGATGGGTAACTAAGAGGGTCGGTTTTGGAATCAGATAGACCGGGTTTTGAACCCTGACTCCTCTTGCTAACTCTGTAGTTAGGTAGTCATTTCACTCTCTGAGCCTCAGTGTGCCTATCTGCCAATGAGGATAACTGTTTCCCCAGATGTTGAAGGGATTGAGGAGCACATAAAAGTAAAGTGCTCTGTCCACACCTGGCAGAGAAGTGCTCAGAAATAGCACACGTCGTTCTTGCTGCCCTCGTGGTGCTCCTCCCCCTTCTCTTGCCTGACCTTCCCCTTCCACCAGCAAATCCAAGGGCGGAACCCATGAGCAATGACCTCCAAGGACACAGACCTGTGAGTGCACACCTTTCTGGCCTAAGGAAGCAACCTGAGTGCAATGGAGGCCTAGTTTCAAATCCCATTTCAGCCACTTACTAGCTTGGATCCAGGACTTTGGACAAGGCCCTTACCTCCCCTGAGGCTGTTTCCTCATCTGTACAATGGGGCCAGCAAGCCCGCCTTATAAGTTATGATGCATGGTCACAGTGCCCTGGACAAAACGTGTGCTCAGTGTCCGAATGAGGCCCCCCGAAAACCCCACCTGCTTCTGATGACCGCGCAGGCACTGACGGCTGTGGTCTGAAGAACATGTCCAGGGTTGAGGTCATCTACAGCAGCAGCCCCATCTGGGCACTTGGCCTCCAGGACACCCAGCCTGGCAGAGCCTATGGGCAGTAGCTGCTGCCCCAGAGCCCAACTTCTCCACATCCTCCCCCGGCTATTGCGGGAAGAGGCATGACTCACGGAGGGAAGAGCAAGCATTGGCATCATCTCCAAGCCGCAAGGGGCAAGCCAGCAGGCTTGTGGTTAAAGGACCTGCCTGGGTTGCAAAACAAGCCAGTTTGCTGTGTTCTGGCATCACGTGACTCGGGTGGGCACTGAGGATGGATGGCCTTGTCTTCTCTCACCCACTGACTCACTGCACGCTTGCAGTCACATGGGCTCCACAGGCCTCAGTTCCCCCTAAATGCTCCTAGCTGCTGGGCTTGCTTACCAAATCGGAAGAACTACTTCCTTTTTTCCTTGTATATTTTACTGCATACATATATAAATATACTCTCATTCTGGCAAACATGAGGACTATTTTTATAATATAGGTTTATAATATAGCAAATGTAGAAAAAATAGAAATGGGAAAGTACCCTTCTCTGAAGCAGTAAGTCTGGTCTGTGTTCCCCCAGAACTTCAAGGGTTCTATCTTATTTTTTAATTAATTTGATGTTACATACAAAATACATATGGCCTAGCTGGTTTAGCTCAGTGGATAGAGCATCAGCCTGTGGATTGAAGGGTCCCAGGTTCGATTCCGGTCAGGGGCACATGCCAGGATTGCAGGCTCAGTCCCTAGTGTGGGACGTGTAGGAGGCAGCCGATCGATGATTCTCTCTCATCATTGATGATTCTATCTCTTTCTCCCTCTCCCTTCCTCTCTGAAATCAATAACTTAAAAAAAAAGAAATACATATGTAAATACATTTTTCTTTCTAAAAAAAAACAACAATATTTTACTGAAAAGGCAAGAGTTCCCCTTTAATCCTGGTCCTTATATAGAGACAAACACTATTATCAGGTAAATATTTCTCTTTCAAATCTCTGTTTTTTTATATGATTGTATGGTATGCTAATATCACATAAAAGCTGGGGCAGGGGGCATCATTTCCAAACTTTTTTCAGACTATTGGTATCCTTCTACAATTTTGCTTTTTTTCACCCATCATGAGATTTTCCACTCTATGTTCCACTTATTTCTTTTAAGAGCTACTTAGCATTTCATACTACACATGTGCCATAATCTGTAACAGTTGCCAAGTAGTGGACTTTTAAGTTGGCTCCACTTTTTTCACTGTTTATAAACAATATCAAAACAAACATCTGCCTACACTCCTTTGTCCACATGCAGGAGGTTCTGGAATGTTAAGGCCACCAGAACAAACTCTGCCTCACAGCCTGCACAAGTTGAGTTTAACAGATGCTGTTGCATGGCCCTCCCAAGACAGTGGTTCCTATCTCTTTTCTAGGCATTTACTGATATGCATCCACAAACACATGGGAATTCACTCTCCAAGTGTCCACGTTAAATGGTACAAGAGAAAGATTGAGAAAGACAAAGAATTCCTTCGCCCCAGGACTAGTGAGAGACAGGAAGAGCCATGAAGCATCTACATGAGATGGAAATGATCAGTTACTGAATCCAACACACCCTAGAGAGGGACAACTGAAGCCTGGCGAAAGGAGTTGACTTGCCAATAAGCTCCCAAACCCTTCTTGCCAAGCTTACTCTTAATTAAGAAGAAACATATCCTTCTACATAAAAGTCAGAGGGATATTTTTTAAATTCGAATATAATCATGTCCACATCTCTAAGATATCCCATTGGCTTTCTTGGCTCCAACTTTAAGACACCCAAGAGAGCACCAGGATCTCATCAGGACCTTTGCATATGCCTTTGACTCTCTGGGATAGTTCTTACTCCCCTCCCCCCTGACACACACACACACTTGCACTCAACTTTGCTAACTCCTACTCATGTTTGAGGTCTCGGCTAAAGCATTTCTTCCTTAGGGGAGCCACCTTAACCTCACTAACCATGCCAGAGGCCTCTCGGGTCAGAGCCTTGCATGTCTCCTTCAGAACACTATTTACAGATGCAATTCATATTTATTTGTGTAATGCTTGAAAAATATCTGACTCGCCTACTGAGTCTCCAAGATCAAGTGCTAGGCTTCTTTCTGCTGAATCCCCAGCATTTAGCTCAGAGTAGATGTTCAGTATTATCTGAATGAAGGAGTAACATTACTCCTCTCCCTTACCCAGTGGCCTTATGGCCACACTTTCCACATCTCCCCTGTGCCTTTCCCTTTCATCACCAAGGTTCCCAATGGGATACTGCCTTGGAGGGCACACACTTTTCTGATGATAGAATCCAGAAGTTTGTCTAAAAATCACCTGGGCTTCTGATACAACACACCTGATTTCCAACTCCATTTCGGCAACTTGGACTTGGGCATATCACTTTTGTCCACTGAGACTCAGTGTCCTCAGGCCATGTAAAATGGGACAGTAACCTCTGCCTTGCAGGATTGCATAAGGCCTAAGCATAGGGTCTGGCCCAATGCCCTTCCTATCGTGGGGGCTCAATGTTGGGGGAAGCCCCTGAATCTCCCCCCTTTCTCACAATAACCACACTTTGTGATCTGAAGCAGGTTTCCACGCTTATGTTAACACAGTGTTGACCTTCCTCACCCTGTAAGATCCTTGCCCTGAATCTGCCACCACCAGCTACAGGCACTAAGGTCCAACATGTGTTGGGAATGGTCCCAAGAACCCTGGCAAGTCTCCCCATTCAGCTAATGGGGAGCAGGTTGGCCACCTTGAACCACACACACTTTCTCCCTTCAGAGAGAATATTCCTGTTTTTCCTTGAGAGCACCTAGAGATCTTACCAGTTCCTGGGGAGAAGAATTGGTCATAAAAGAAGGAGGGGCCCTAGCTGGGCTGCAGCTCAGGGACCAGCCAGGCAGGGCAAGAGGGACGTTCTGTGGTCCTTGCTGGAGGGCCTGGGACTCAGAGCCAGGACCAGGACCCAGAGCTCTGGAACATCCCAGACCTCAGCCATTGCCCCTTTGTTTCCTTCTCACCTCTGGCTGCGGATCTGTGCCTTCAACATCGTCCCCAGGCCTCACCATGTATCCAATATTCATTAGTGCCAGGTCCCGGCCAGGTCCCTGCCAGGTCCTGGAGATGCCCTGAACAGGACAGACATGACCCTCCTCTCGCAGAGCCCATCGCTGGGATTCAGCAGTAGCAAGCAAGAAAAACTGTGGTGGGGGGATGAGGGGAGGCAATTGGCCTGCTTTGCCAGGTCTGGGGTATCTGGGGGTCTCCAGGACAGTGGGATGTATTAAAGGGAGTGAGAAGGAGCCTGCAGTATGACCATGCCAAGCAAGCAGCCGACCTGCCATTGAGGGGACTTCTCTCTAGTCCTCTGGGGTCTGGGCAGCTCTCAGCTTCTCATTCTTGTCCAGCTTCTGAGGCACACCCAGTCAGTTGCCTGCAGGCAAAAATTGTAATGAAGTAATTAGTTACACACAGCAGACCCGATATGTGTCCCTAGCACCTAGCATAGTGCCTGTCATAGTAGATACAAGGGAGGGAGGGAGGGAGGGAGGGAGGGAGGGAGGGAGGGAGGGAGGGAGGGAGGGAGGGAGGGAGGAGGGAAGGAAGGAGGGAGAGAAGGAGGGAGAGAAGGAGGAAAAGAAGAAAATAAGAAAGAGGAAAGCAATGACTGTTCTGCATTCATTTATTCATTTATTTGTTACCTGCTTTTTACTGGCCACTTATCATGAACCAGACACTGTGCTGGACTCCAGGATGGGAATAAAACAGATGTGATCCCTGTGCTCCAGAGCTGGGACCCTGGCACCTGTGGGGAGAACATACTTCAACAGCATCCTATCAGTGCCTCCTGTAGACTGGCAGTCCCACAAAACGCCCCTCTGTTCAGACCATTGAAGCTGCTACAGTCCTGTTGGACCATCACAGCAGCACAGTAAAGGCTCTGAGAAGGTTTGCAATTGTAAAATAGAGTCTGCTTAATTAGGTTCCTTCCAAACTCTTTCAACGTGGAAGCTGCTTTTTCTCAGAATTCCATTTCAGGCTCTTAAAGGAATCAGGGGAGGTGGCCTCCTCCAAGTGGGACCGGGGTGAGCCTCTCTTCCCTCTCACTCAGAGCGACTTCCCGACAGCCACAGCCTGCCCTGCGCTGGGTCCTGCCGCCACAACTGCCAACCCTGGGGTTTCCTGGCACCGGAGGGGGGGACTGCTACTCCAGGAAACTGTGCGCTTTGCCAGATTTTTCCCACGTGGGTCAGGGCTGCGGAGATGCCTCCTGCCAGTCTGTCCCTGGGAAGCAGCAGCAGCAGCAGAAGCCACAGGAGCTGGGACTCTGATTTGAACAGCAGGACGGCCGGTGGCCTGGCCCAACCGGAAGGTCCGCACTACCCTGCCAGGACTCCAGGTTTTGGCAGGGCTCTGGTTGTGCTTGCCAAGGGAACTTGGAGACTGCCAAACCCCTGTGCGATCCAGACAAACAGCAACCTCGTGTTTCTGATTCACTGATGCTCAGCTCATCCAACTGCTGTTTTGGTGAAAGTTGCTTCCATTTCAACAAGTTGCAGGGCCTCCTTTGGAAATGTGATTAGCTTTGTCCAAAGATCTCCTAGCCGGGGTGGAAGGAGGCAGGCCCTGTCACTCTGGCCACAGGACTCTCCTATGTCAGAGAGAATTACAGCCACTAGATGCACTTGGAGAAAGGTTCTTCACCTTGCTGAGCCTCAGGCTCCTCATCCAGAGCCTGGGGGTGGTACCGATCTGACAGAAAGGCGGAGAAGATAAAATCACTGAATGCATTATTTAAGCCCCTGGACTTCATAAGAACTACTCCATAAAGCGGCTTATTATTAATAATAGGATTTTGATTATTATCAGCACCTTCATCATCCCCATCTCATGACTCAATGAACCAGCAGTAATATATCTTTGAAATGTTGTATAGATGACTGGGGTGGATCATCACAGTAGTGACCCCCACGAGTCCCCCTTCTCAGAATCCACATCCTTGTGTGACACCCCCTCCCCCACTCTGACTCTGAGTTTGGGCATATGACTAGGTTTGGCAGTAAGCAGGTATCTTACCCTATATAATAAAAGGCTAATATGCAAATTGACCGAATGGCAGAACGACCGGTCGCTATGATGCACACTGACCACCAAGGGGCAGACGCTCAATGCAGGAGCTGCCCCCTGGTGGTCAGTGCGCTCCCACAGGGTGAGTGCCACTCAGCCAGAAGCTGGCTCACAGCTGGCGAGCACAGCGACGGCGGTGGGAGCCTTTCCCGCCTCTGTGGCAGTTGGACATCCCTCAAGAGTTCCCAGACTGCGAGAGGGTGCAGGCCGGACTGAGGGGACCCCCCTGCTGAGTGCACGAATTTCATGCACTGGGCCTCTAGTAGATGAATAAATGGTTTCAATAAATTGAGCCAGAGTGAAGTCCTGGTGTTTGGGAACAGAGTGAAGTCCTGGTGTTTGGGAACAGAGTGAAGTCCTGGTGTTTGGGAACAGAGTGAAGTCCTGGTGTTTGGGAACAGAAGGGAAGCAGGGTAAAAGCAGAAAATCAGCAGTAATGCAGGGACCCCAGGCAGCCTGGGTATCTCGCTTTGGCAGCACAACTCATTCGAGACCCAGCTGTGTGTTCCTAATACACAGCCCACCTGTCAGATAGGAGGCATCCTAAGCCAGCTGCTGTGCAGACCCATGTCTCTGGCTTCTATCTCTCGGGCTCAGAGACTGGCTGCTAGTCTGTGGTTCTCACACTGCCCCAACACTTCCCATTCCCTCCCCTGCCTCACTCAGCCCTTCTTCAGCCCAATGGGTTATCTATCCCATGAGCATGTGGTGGGGATGGAAGACAGCCTAGTTTTGCAAAGAACCACTGATAATCCTCCATATCAACTTCAGGAAAACAGTGCCCCATCCTTCAGACTCAGAGACCTGACAGTGATAACACGTGTTCAGGTTGATGTGAAATGGAAACCTATGGGCAGCTAGAAGCCACATGGTGAATGGGTTAAGCATGCAGGCTCTTTTGTACACTTGTGTTCATAGCGGCACGATCCACAAGAGCTACAATGTGGGAGCAACCCAGCTGTCTATCAACCTGTGCACAGATCAGCAACAGGGAGGGACATTCTGACCCACGTTACAACATGGGTGAACCTTGAAGACGTCAGGTGAAGTGAGATAAGCCAGTCACAAAACGACAAATACTGTAGGATTCCACCCCTATGAGGTATTTAGAGTCATCAAAATCATACAGACAGAAAAAGGAATGGTAGTTTCCAGAGGGAGAGGGAGAGGAGTTGGGGGTTGGTGGTTAATGGTTAGCGGTTAATGCATACAGAGCTTCAGTTTTGAAGATGGAAAAGTTCTGGAGATGGTGGTGGCGATGGTTGCTCAACAGTGTGAATGGACTTAATGCCACTGAACTGTGTACTTAAAAATGGTTAAGAGGGCAAATTTTATGTTATGTGGTTGAGATAGTAAATTTTATATTAATGTGTCTTTTACCACAATTTAAAAAAAAACGTTTTAAAAAGAGAAAAAAAGTAGAAAAATAATTTTAAACATTTTTAAGTAAAAAGTGTGCAGGCCCTAGAATTAGATGGACCTGGTGTGACTCCCAGTCCTCCTGCTTGCTACTCTGTGGTCTTGGGCAGCTTTCCTCCTCCTCCATCAGTCAGGATGCAGTCCCCAATGCAGATCCAGGCATCTCAGGCAGAAAGGGATGTAGTTCGAGGAACTGGGTATTCTCAAACCTTGCAGAGCAGCAGGAGAGGGGTCAGAGTGTGCCCCCTGGTTCAGGTTTGTTATATTTGGGGTCCAGAGTCAGCACGGAGCTCCTGCCGCAGACATTAGGGGGCTGCAGGAGACCACTCCCGCCATCACCACGCCCTCCACAGGGCTGGGCAGGCGATGGGCAGGGAGGCAGGAGCTCGTGTGTCTGCCATCACCCCTTGAGAAGAAAGAATGGATTCTGTGGTCCCTCTGCCTTCTGAATCTTGCACAAGTCCTCCTCGCAGGCAAATCACAGCTTACATGGAGAACTTGAAGCCCAACGAAAGTAACGAATATGGTTTCTGGACTTCTAGTCCCTGAGGTACAAGGGAAAGCACAGAAGGAGATGAGCATCAGTGCTGAGTCCCATCTATACCTCGTGTACCTCCATGATGCTGGGTTTCCTCGTCCCTTCCAGGGAGATATTCATAGCACCCATCTCCTAAACTTGATTTGGACTAAATAAAGTAAGGCGTGGTTATTCTTAGCAGAGTTATCAAATACTCCTAACTCTTTCCCCCTCAGGGCCCTTCCCCATGCCGTTCCCCCTGCCCCAAACACTCTTCAACACTGACTTTTACTCACCTTTTGTGTCCTAGATGAGCTGTCATTTCCTCGGGGGTTTCTTCTAAACCTAAGTCTTAGTCTTCATAAAGTCCCCCTGTTGTAATAGTTGGTAGAATCTTCTGCTTTTCCCTCATGGCTCCTGGCACAATTTGAATTTCTACATTGTGTGTGTGATTACGTATTTAAGATCTGTTTCCCTCAGCTATGAGCTTCCAAGGTCAGGGCCATCGGACCTCTTCCTCTTGCCCACACACAGGTGGGTCTCACCTGAGGGAAGGCGGCTCAGGTCTGGATGACAAAGGCCACCTCTTCCCCCTGCAGCTGAAAGAACTGGGGCCCAGAAAGGGAAGAGACACACTGATGGTCCCTTCATAGACCTTGCATGGCCCGAGTCCCAGGCAGTGCTGGTCAGAGGACAGTGAGAGGGAGGGGAGGGGAGGGGAGGCAGGGGCATCTTGCTGGCTGACAGGTGGGGCACAGGCTGCAGTGGCACAGAACAGAGCTCTCACTGCCATGCTCTGGCCTGGGCTGCTGTGTTCAGAGCATCGGACCCTTCACATGGCGAAGAGCATTGCCCTGGTTTGCACTTGATGGTACAGACATCACCATACACACCACACACAGACACACACACGCATACACACACACACCAGTGTGTGACTTGAGCTTCCCTGTGCCTCAGCTTTCTCATCAGTAAAATGGGGATGATAAAGCCCACCTCATGAAGTTAATGAAAAGAGAACCAGTCAAAAACAGAGGGCCAAGCACTCCGGAAATGGTAGCCACAGCCAGCAGCACTTTCCCACCAACCCCACTCCAGCCTGCCATTCCTCTCCCAGCTGGTCTCCCAGGAGCTGCCCCTGGGACCACAGAGGGACTCAGGCTGTCTTGTATCTGAGGCAGCTGACCCTGCCATCACCAAGACCCTGAGTGTGGGGTGTCTCTACCCTGGACAGCAAGAAATATCCCCAGACGCAGCTGTTCAGCATGAGGCAGCCCAGCTTTGGCCCCATAGGCCTCACTCTGTGAGGCTGCCCCCTAGTACTTATAAGCCTCTGTATCTCTAGGGAGGGAGGAAGAGAGGGAGGGAGAGAGGGAGACGCTACCTGAAGAACTCTGCCTCCCCAGAAGACATTTGGGAAAGTATGGCTTCTCCCTGCCTGCCTGCCATCCTCCACTCTTTATTTTTCTCTTTCTCTCCTTCCTTCCTTCTCTCCTTCCTAGTTCTCATGCTGACCCTCTGTGCCTCTCTCTGCCTGGGGTATCTGTCTCTCCCTGTCTCTGTACCCTCTGTGTATGGCTGGCAGCCAGCCTCAGCCCCTAGAAGCTAAGTCCCATTGAGGGGTGCCTTATGTCCAACCATTATTGGGACTTGGGCGGGGGAGGGGGCATCCCACTTTGGAAGAAAGCCAGACTTTCACTTGAATCCAGGGTGACCAGGACCCCAGTCTGGCTCCAGAAAGACTTGGACTCCAAACACATCCTTTGCCCCAACTTCTAAGACCAACCAGGGTTGGCCAGACGAGTTGGGCTGTGGGCAGATCCGGCGTAGCCACTCAGAGCAGAGATCCAGTGAGGTGTGGCAGGAGAGAAAGCAGGAGGTGGATGCTCGGACCCAATGGTGTCATTATGCCAATTAGAAAAATGACCCATTAACACCATCTAGTCATCACCATCACAGGTGTGCCCCGGATACCCACCAGGATGCAGCCATTAAATGCCCATCCCCCCTCTTCTCCTCCTACTCATCTCTCATCCCCTGGGGGCGAGGACTGTTCCTCTGGCTGCACCCTTATTCAGGGAGAGCTCCTCTAGACAGAGTGTAGCATGACTTGAGAAAGGGCTGCCTTGAGAGGTAGTGAGCATCCCATCTTAGAAGATATGCAAGAGAGTAGTGACTCCTGAGGTCTCGGGTAGAGAGGAGCATCACTGAACTGCCTTCCAATGCCAAGACCCAAGAATATTCAGGAAAGAAACTAGTTTTTTAATAAGGTATTTTAATATATGAGTCACTGACAAGTCTCACCTTAAAGAAGTGGCACCATGATTCAGGCAGATTAAAAAAAAACATAAGCACATGGTTTGAGGTCTCAGAGTCGCATCATGGTGGCTCCAAAGATGCCTGTCTTTGCTCTTCCATACTTTGTTCAGAAGAGACATATGTCTGCTTGAGTCCAGTCTTAGGAGCCAGACAGACCTGGCCTCAGGCCTGCCACCAACCATCCTTGAACAAATCGCTTCATCCTCTCAGCCTCAGCGTCCAGGTGGGACAGGAGCCCACCTCATGATGGTGAAGAATAAGTGAGATCATTCTGAGACTCTCCGGTTCCCAGCCAGGCTCCTGGCACATAATAAATGTGCAGTAAATGGGTTGCTGTTTACGTGATATGGCAGAAATTAGGGTTTGGCTCCGAAGAGGGATAGAAGAGTGACAGTGGTGGATGACAGTCCCCACAGCCCCATGACCCAGATCATATAAGAATCTTGGCTTTAGCCTGAGCAGACACTGACAGAGCCTTTGTCCCTGCCCTTCTATGACACAACGTAGCTTCACTGGTCTGAACCCCCAGCGTCCCTGCCCTGCCCTATGCCAGCCACCCCAGTCTCCACTCTGCTCCAGACATGACATGAGTCCTTTAACCATTAAGCTCTGAACATCGTGTCTTCCGCCCTCAGAGGATTCTAAACAGTAATTAAGCAGTGGAACTCCCTGCTGGGGTGGGAGGGTAAATATCATTAGTGTAGGAGGGGGTGTGGGGCAGGGGCGGCGCTTGGATGCTTGGCACACCGCAGGATCAGGGCTGGCACCAGGTGGCCAAGGCCTGGTGGATCAGTTCCACTGCCAAATCCCCTGAGGCCCAGCACTCTCTCCTGGGGAAACCTCGCTCTGACGCTGCAGGAACAGGTGATACAGTAGAGAGAGCACTGGACCTGGTGTGGGAAAAACCTGGCTTCGAAATCCATCCCCTTCATTGTGAATTTGGACACATAGTAGCTAACTATGTACAGTGAGCATAGATACATAGCATTATCCACAAAATGGGAATTATCCTGTCACTCTCATGGAGTAGTGGTAAGGATTTGATAAGATAATGTGTGCGAGGTACCAAACTCAGAGCTTAAACACAATGAGGCTCTGTAAATGGTACCTGCTACTACTCAAATGGGAGCCACCAGGATGTAGACTTCAAAGACACAGCATAAGGTGACATTCATAACCCCCAAAATATTCCCTTTTAAAAAATTGTCTGTATCAGGATGCATTGGGTTATGCTGCTGTAACAAGCTAGCCCCAACACTTAGATAAAACCACAAAGGTTTCTCTCTCACTCAGTGCCACATGTTCTAGACAGTTAGACGGGGAGGTTTCATTTGTCAGTCACTCAGGATCCTAGGCTTACAAAGAAGCCACCAATTGTCACCTAGCCAGAAGGAAAGAGAGCACTCTGGAGGTTCTTGCCTTGGAAATTAAATATTTTGAGCCATTAGTAATGCACATCACTCATTAGTTAGAGCCCGTCCCAAGACCCCACCCAAACACAAAATTGTTCAGTCTTCTGTGAACTGAAAAGGAGAAAGGAACAAGACACTGGCAGGCACTGTTCATCTCTTCCAAGGGAATCACACACCTTCTCTCAGCATGTCCACAAGGCCAAATGTTCTCTCCACTATCAGAACAAACTGCCTCTTCTTTACTTGAGCACTAGGGTAAAATAGACATGCACTTGGGGCAGTGTTGCATGAAAACATTCAGATCTTTAACTGCCAGCATCCCTGTGAGGCACTCAACCATAGAAAGACACGTGGACTTGACACTGACACCCACTAGCAGATTAACTTCTCTTCCTCGGGTTTCCTCGGTGCCTATGCTCACTGAGTAGCTTAATGCCCAGAATTAACTATTTATTTCAAGTTTTGTTTTCCTGGTTTTCTTTCTGTGTCAAGACCAAATTGTGTGAGTTAAATGCCTGAAAGATACAATGGTTTTTGTTAATACAACTTTCCGGGGTTCCATGGGCCTTCGTGGCAGGAAGAAGAACTCCCCAAGACTATCTTCATTTAAGTCCCCATCCTGAGAGCAGTGCTGCTAAGGGCTCTAGCGCATCCCCTTCCAAGTCAGGAATATGACTCCTCTCTTCTCCTGCTCTTCTCTTCCTACAGACCAAATGCAGTGGAGGGTGTGGTCCCAGCTTCATCTAAGACCAGGATAAGCCATGGACCAGCCTCCTGCCAAGGGGACACTCAGCCCGTGACTCCAGCTAAGAGGAGAGAAGACAGTCTTGCTACTCAGAGACTCAAACTTCCCGTGACAGCCCTTAGAAGCCAATTCCCCAGGCCCTTGGTCAACTGAAGTGCTGGGCGTCATCACCCTGTGGATACCTTGGTTCTGAAAGCTATTTGGAGCCAGAAGTCAGGATCCGGATTGAAGTAGGGCTCCTGAATGGATTGCCCCAAAGAGGTAGGCCAGAGCCAGGGGAAGCTTGCGGACCTCTGTGAGCCTCAGGAACCCTGGCACAGGCATGTGTAGGCCTCTGCCATGGCCCTGCCCCGTCCCCAGTGGTGCAAGTCCCCACCCACCTATGCCTGCTGCACACCCAGCCTGCTGATCAGTCGCTACCTAATGGTGTCCCAACCAATTTGCATATAACCATATTATTAGTATAGATGTGTGTGTGTGTGTGTGTGTGTGTGTGTGTGTGTGTGTGTGTGTGTAGTATGTATATGAACTTGAACCTCAATGTTCTCATCTACAAAATGAAAAATAAGCATTTTTAACAGTTACCAAACAGTTATTTCTCCACCTAAGAAGTGACACTCAGGGCTACATTGGAAACCAAAATTCAATGCAAACAAATGAATACTTATTGAGCATCTGCTATGTACCAAGCCCAGCTAAGGGTTTTACATATGGGTTATCTTACCATTTCATCACCTTTTAAGACAGGCACTCTCTTTCATTTTATAGATGATGAAACTGAAGCGCTGACAGGTGGAGCTTGGACTTGAGTCCTGGTCTGTCTCCTTCTGAAGGCCAGGTTTCTTCCCCGTCACTCTCTTTCCCAGGGATGTTCCCTGAGAAAGAAGCCCTGATGGCCGCCACCTAGATGTCAAGCCAAGCAGGGAGGAGCGGGTTGAGAAAGAGGGCAGTGCCGCCAGGTTGGTCCTTGGAGCCCAGAGTCTGTGTGGAAGGGGGCCAGGAAAGCTGGAAGGGTGGATAAGCCCCACCCAGATGCTTGTTCTGAATCCACTGGTCCATTTCTTCAGAAAGTGTATTCCAAGCCTGGGCTTGTAGTTAATTACAGGTGCAGTCACCCTACTGTGCACAGAGATTGATGTCGAGGCATAGGGTGTCCATGTGTGCTATACTGACACCTTCTTTCACAACCAACTTGACAAATGAGTGAACACTGGTGAGCACGTGAAGCCATTCTCCTTACCTGCTCCTTGATATAACTCTGACATCCATTCCCTCCTTCCCATCTCCTGGTCACAACAATTCAAGTTTCACCATCCAGATATTTGCAAGTGTTTCTTGACTGGTTTTCTGGCTACCAGCCTCTCCCTACATCCAACCCAAATGCCTTACAAGCTACCAAAGCCATCTTTCTAAAATGCAAAACTGATCCCATCTTATTTAAATTTTAAATTGAAAACAAATAGAAAACCTTCAATGGATCTCATTACCTTCAGGATAAAGTCCAGGTTCCTTCTCACGGGCCTCAAGGTCATTCACAATCCAGTTCTTTTCAACCTCTCCAAATGTGTCTCCCTCCCACTTCCCCGTGAGCCTTCTCATCTCTGTTCACTCCTAAGTGCTCTCTCATGCACGGTGTTTTCTTTTACACTTCCATGCCTTTATTCCAGGGGTCCCTTTGCCAGGGTGGCCTTCTCCTAATTCTCACCTTAGTGAAACCCCATTCAACTGCAACAGGAATAGAAACCATTAAATATGAGCATTCCAGATCTTCTCCCTAATTCCTTGGGAGGCATAATCAGGATGCCTGTAGAATGCAGTGGCTGAGATATCTGACAAAGAGCTCAGGTGTGGGTAACGAGTAATCTGGGGGAGGTATATTTTAAAAAAATACAAGAGAGCTGAGAGTAGAGGAGGCTTGCATGTTGATAGTTGAGATTGAAAAGTAGAGGGAGTTTGGGGGAGATTCCATGTGGAGGGCTTTGAGTGGAAACTATGGGAGATGTTTATGTGTAGCCTTCTCTCATTGGCACTTCCCCCAGTAACTGAATAAAGGTTTAAACTAATTTCAAAAAGCATGTTTACTTTCTTCACTAACTCTTATGTTATAGCACCAAAATCAGACTGAGCTATGGGGGATGTCAAAATTTATTCAGGTTACACATTCTTTAGAGTTTAAATCAAAGCTCTTGAAATTTGTCCCGACCCAGTCACCTTCACTGACCCACAGAATTAGCCATTGCTCTCTGCAAAACCACAGCGATCTCTTATAAAGTCCTGTTTTAAGTCTTCACATTGGGGTAGTTTATTTGATGATGCATTCTCTCCAGCATCTGTCCCGTGGTCCTGAGAGATCAGGGATGGCCGCATCTTCACCATTTCTGAATCTCCAGTTCCCAGAGCAAGTCTTGGCATAAAGTGGCAACCCATTCTTCTTAAGTATACTGCTAAATATTGGGCTGTCTTATAAGGTCTTTACCCAGCTGACCCAGCACCCATGTCTCACCTTGGCCAGTCTGGGGTGGGAGGCTCCCCCAAAGAGAGGTCGCCTCACTCGAGGTGCCACCACAATCAGTTTTGGTTCTGACCACTTTCAGCTGTAAAGGGAACCCAAAGTTTTGGGGTTGCTTTTTTTTAAGCATCTGAATATTCAGAACCGAAAGAGGACTTGTCCAATTAAACCCTAAAATGTGCCTTGTGCCTCTTCTCCTTTTCATTGCCCAGGTTCAATCAGGCCCAGTAAACATTTGCCTAGAAGGTCAAATCTAAGCCAGGCACCATTGCCACAGTCATGCACATAAACATCTCTAGAGAGTCAAGGGGGGGAAATAATTTCCAAGGCCAAGCAGCCTTCTCGTGGTCAGGCTTCATGCTAGCGCTACATCTGGGAAGATTTGTGCCGTGGATCTTTCCCTCTCCCCCTTGGGTCTCTGGAATTGTCTGAGTGATGGGAGGACCTCCAGCATTCATGGGCTGAGGGGCTGGCCTCTGATATTTTCCATGAAACCTGAAGTGGCAGCATAGAGAGCTCGAATTCAGACAACTTCTT
Organism: Corynorhinus townsendii; assembly: GCA_026230045.1. NCBI lineage: Eukaryota > Metazoa > Chordata > Mammalia > Chiroptera > Vespertilionidae > Corynorhinus > Corynorhinus townsendii. The sequence goes on from JAPDVU010000007.1 coordinate 21,691,171, forward strand.
TCATCCCTCCTTCTTCAGAGGCCTGGACCTCAGATACCTCCTCAACCTCGAGGGATGCTAAATAAAAAGGGAAAGTTAGAAACACCCGGGGGAGATCTAACTCCATAGATAGCACGAGCCTTCTAGAGAAATGCCCTCCCGGAAGTTTGAATGAACCCAGTGGTTATGTGCCCCTGAAGGAAAGTGACAAGGTGGCCACCAAAGAAGAAGAGATGGAAATAGCCCTCACTTATTTTCTGCCTGTGGGCCAGAGCTCCCTTCCTGTGTCTACGTTTCCAGGCTCCCCTCTTACCTTATGAGAACCCGTACATGCCCTTGAGGAAGGGAGCAGAAGGGAGGCTTGAGGCTGCCCCGGGTGTCAGCCAGGTTGCCAACCTCCAGGCAGCACTAATTGGAACGCAGAGCTCCTTGTGCCTGTGTATAGGACAACCATGAGTCTGGATTTCAACCCTGACTTTCCCAATGCATGGCAAAGTGGCCACAGGCATGGCTTCACCTCCCAGACCACAGCTTCTTTAAAATATGTATTTCAATAGCTTGCTCTTGAATTTGATGAGATCATGCATGCAACGTGCCTGGCAAATAGGAAGCCCTTGGTAATTGTTAGTCATTATTATTACTATTAAAAACACTGGTATGCTTCATTTGGGAGACTGCACCAGACTGGGCTACGTTTGCTTGTATTCATCCCCATCACATCCTGAACATCCCCCTTTGTAGCTCTCTCCATACCTGTCAAATATGTGTTTATCTTCCCTCAGGGCCTGTGAGCTCTAGGCCCGGACCACAGACCACACTTATCTTGTTCACCACTGTCTCTGGTGCCTAGAATCATAACAAATGCTCGAAAAATATGTTCAACTTAATTCATTCACCCTCCACCCATTCCTACTGCTGCTTCTCTTCTCTGAAGTTTTTACCATTTTTGTGTTAACCTCAACCACCCTCTGCCTCTCTTTTTGCCAATCCGAAATCCAAAGAAACCAAAACCCTTTGGGAGTGAGTGTACCGAGGTCTAACTTTACACACATCAACAGACGACTTCTTGGGCCTTCCTTCTTTGGGCCCCAAGTGACAATGGAAGGAGCAGGACCGGCCCAGGTGGACTGTTCTGAAAGTTTGGCTGCATGGAGGGAAGCAAACGTAGTTATCAGTCCTGTGTAACACTGGGAGATGCAGGATGGGAAGAAACGAGCAGATTGTGCTCTAACAAATGTGAGAGCCACGTGTCATTATCTCCATTTCACAGATGAAGAAACTGAGACTCAGGATGTTGAAATCACTTGCCCAGGGCAGTCACAGCTCCCTGGACCCTGATGCATTTGAAAAAGAGCATCTGGGGAGGTGGGCAGCTGAGCTCACCTCCCCACCCTGGCCCCTGCCCCCTAAGGCACAGATGGTATCTGTAAACCTAGAGGATGTGGTGTCATCTGGCTTAGTCTGGTGACATTAGATGTGGGATTGAGCAACTCAAGCATCCCTCCACCTTCCAACTGAATCTTCTTCATTCTGGAGACCCCATATCCTGTAGCCCATGGGTGGTGGTGAGGAAAAGTCAGAGCCCATCCTACCCTCTGATCCCAGAAGGAAATGTGAGGGTTCAGACACCTGGGTAGCCCCATGTTGAGCTTCTCACTATTGAGGCACTGAGCTGGTTTTACCTGCATCACTGGAGATGGGGTCTGGGTGTGTCCTGGGGGATCCACACAGGGACCAAACAGAAGCCAAACACACCCGCCACAGCTGGATCTCTGCCTTCACTGCCCCTATGCGTTCTTGCCTTCTCCTAGCTACCTGTCCCCTCCAGGTCTCCCTTCCATTTCTTTCCCTTTCCCCAATTCTCCACCTGTCATCCCACTGGAAGTAGCACTTGATTTGAAAATATGTATACGCCATTTAGTGTTTAGTATATGCCCATCACAAAGTATCAACTGACTGCTATATCTAGACCATAGAGATACTTTATTTATGCCATGCAGAATGTTTTAAGAAAATCTGAATGTTTAGCCAACATGAAAGTTTATAGAACTTCATATAAAAATTCAGATTTTCTGTTTTCTCTTGAATAATTTAAAAGCTAGCAGTTTCAAACTCAGCGTCTCACACAGAAGCAGTTGGCTGGAGTTGAAAAACATCTGCTCCTTTAGGTCAGACTATTTTCCCCACAACATTTTTCCCCTTAAAATTAGCCTGTTTTACTCGTGTGGTTACCTGGCCTGGGTATATTTTCATGTTTAATACTCTCTGGTCTATTCTTCACTCAAAAACTCCCATTATACAGGAGAGAAAACTGAGGCACCAAGAGCTTGACAACTTGCCAAGGTCACTGGTGGGTGGCATCCCCAGTGTCTTCCTGATAACTTCTCTTCAGCAATTCCCCAGGGAGAAAAAAAAAATCACTTCCTCACCTGCCCTGTTCTCTACCTTCCAGGAACCTCTCCTGCCAAGCCTAGAGGCCAGGAGGAGCCAAACAGCAGTCAGGCAGACACAGGTGAAAGATGGACTCAGGTGCATGGGTATGAAGGTCTCATCACAATGAGGCCTCCTCCCCTGCAGGTGGCTTGTGGAGGTGGAGCTACCACCAGGGCAGGTGAGGACATCTCTGTGGACTACATTGTCCTAACATGCCCTCAGTGCAGGCCTCCCAGGCAGTGGCTCCCTGAACTGGAAGCACAGACTTCTCTACCTGAGGTTTACTCACAGTCCTACTCCTCATGGGTGAGTCTCCTGGAGGTGCACATACATGCTCACATACAATGCACGTATGCGTATGCGCACCAATACAAGCACACACATACAGACATGCAGACATACAAAAGCACACACATACACGGTCATACATATACACACAGAGAGAGAACTCTGAGAGAGTGAGGAGTTGAGCAGGAAGAGGATGGCGGGAAGGAAGGAAGGGATGGAGGGAGGGAAAATATAGGTGCCAGGCCTTTGCTCTGTTTTGCATGCTTTATGCTATTCAATCCTCTCAACATCCCTTTGAAGTGGTATATTTTTGTTTCCTCTTTTCAGATGGGGAAACAGAAGCTGGGAGAGATTGGACAACTAGCCCCAGATCTCACAGCCAAGACAGTCGCAATAGAGCTGAGGTTTGAACTGTCGCCCCTCTCTCTGACAGTGTATTCACAGCTGCCAGATTCTCCTTCCAGGCCAGCTCTGTGCCAGGCCTTGAGAATACAGAAGTTGGAAAATATTCCTCTACCCTCACAGGGGAGGCAAACATTATGCAAATAATCACACAAATAACTGGTGATTACAAATGTAATAGGTACAATAAAATTAAAGTATAGGACACCATGCATGCCTGTAATAGAGGGACCCTAACTTAAACTTAGGACTGAAGGCAGGCCTCCCTGTGGGAGTCACCAGATCCCAGCATGGTCTCCCAGACCCGGTAACTGCCTTCCCATCATCACCCTCCCAGGATGGAAGAAGAGATGAGGCTACTACAACCGCAAATCAGAAAAACTATTTCACTAACAGTTTTAGAGACAATCTATCCCACAAAAAAAAGGCATGGGAATCCAACCGCTGGCATCTTGCTGCAATGAAGGCTGCTTGCCCCGGCCCATTCTCGGACTCCTCACACCTGAACCCCACCACTGTGAGCTGCACAGGGATTTAGGCCAGCAAGTGTGCCAGGGCTCACTGGGCTGCACAGGACTGGTGTTCAACAGCGACCCCTAGTGGGCAGGTCCCAAATGATAATCCATGGAATGGGTCTGAATTTCTAGCTCTCACCTGACATCTGGGAACAGAATGGGACCCCTTCTGACTGTACAAGATCCCAATTGGTCTTTGAAATCTGAATAACTCAGGATACCTGGGGTCTCCCTCCTACATTTTTCACCCCTTGAGAACTTCAGCAAATCTCTTAACCTCTCAAAGCCTCAAGGTCCTCATTTGTCATTCTGAAGTAATGGATGCTGCTAAGCATGTTTAGAAATGTCATCTGTGGTTACTCTCACAACAACCCAGGCACACAGGCACAGATGTCCATTTCACAGAGGAGGAAACGGAGGTCCAGAGAGTTAAGTAACTTTCCCGCTTTACAACAGTTGGTAAGCAGCAGAGCTGGAATTCAGACCCAGGCCCAAACCTAGAGACTTATTCATTGATTGCTTCATTCAAAATATTTATTGAACACCTCTGTGTTCTAGATGCTGGGTCTATGCAGTGACCAAATAGGCAAACATCTCCACATTCATGGCACCTTCCCTGGTGGTCACATTGCCCCTCTAAAATTGGTGACACAGATGAGAGGGATAGTAGGTCTGCAGTGACCCAGGTCAGCCCAGGACGCACACCAGCTTCAGAAAAAGGAGAGCAAGACTCACTGGCCAACACTAGTCCCACCCACAGGCAGAGATGGAGTCCAATCAGAACCACTTCTTGCCTGCTGGGAAGGGCAGGCTCAAGTTCTTCAGCACCTGTGGCTGGGTTGGGACAGGACAGAGAAGGAGAGACACCCTGGAAATGGCAGGTCACAACTCTGCTCTCCCGCCACCTGGAGCCCCCTCCCCGACCGGTCCTCAGCCAAGCACAGAGGCAATCCCTCAAGTTTACGATGCGCTGTGTGTAGGTTGAAGACCTACCATCACCCGTAATGAGTTGTTGTTTTTATTTTCCATTTATAGAGGAGCCTGAGTTACTACCTGTGGTCACTGTGGCCATTAAACTGCTCCAGGAACTGAGATTTACATATCGGCCACGTGACCTGCGACAAGCATCAAGAGGGAAAAAAGACCTTTATAGTCTAATTAGAGCTGGTGATTGATACACAGGGACAGCAGAGAGCAGCCTCGGCAACCCCCCCACCCCCTCCACCCCGCCAAAACCATAATGCCCTCACCACCCGGTACTCCCCCGTGATAACCACGGGGCAGCTCAGGCCAGAATAAAGGACCAGGAGGTTAGAAAAGGGCTCAGAACCTGTGGGCACACGTCCCCCTGGACTGACCTGGAAGAGCTGGGAAATGGGTGGGGAGGAAGTGAGGATGGGAGGCCCTTCACTCCTCCCACCACTGCATCCAATTAATGTAGTAATTAAGCCTATTGCCTGAACAAAGGTTGCCGACAACCAGTTAATAACATGCTGCAGCTTCCACAGCTTTCATCCCAAGATCTCAAAACACGTTATAAATAATTAAATACTATTATTTAGTGATTTGTGTAATCAAAGAACTTTACAACCACCACTTTTTTCTCTTTCGGTGCACGCAGATCAACACCATGATCTCAGAGGAGGAAACTGAGGCACGGAGAAAGGCCAGGTGCACTGGCTTAGATCAGTGGTCGGCAAACTGCGGCTCGTGAGCCACATGCGGCTCTTTGGCCCCTTGAGTGTAGCTCTTCCACAAAATACCACGGCCTGGGTGAGTCTATTTTGAAGAAGTGGCATTAGGAGAAGTTTAAGTTTAAAAAATTTGGCTCTCCAAAGAAATTTCAGTCATTGTACTGTTGATATTTGGCTCTGTGGACTAATGAGTTTGCCGACCACTGGCTTAGATCATCTGACACCTCACACAGATCTTGGTGCCCAACTGTACCCCTTCCATCCCCACAGACTCAAGGGCCAGCCCTCAGCCGGACCCCACACCCAGGCACAATTATGTGATTGGCCCCTGCTGGAATCACCCTCATCCCCCCTGGGGCAGGCAGAAGGATCCAGCTCGACAAGCCAGCCACCTCCTGTCCAGACCTCAGGCTTACCCTCCTTTTAGCCTTTGACCCTGCGCCTTGAACACGGTTGTAAAGTGTGCCCCTTTTTCATGTGGTTTAGTAGAGGAACAGGTTTTGATGATTATAAGCAAAGTACATGTTTCCACCAAGTCTCCATAAGCCAGTGCCTTTGGCATGGATGCTGCCTCCTGAGAGCTATCATTTTCTATTTCCTATGACTAACGTACACTCGGAGCTAATTCACACGTGTGCAGCACCTTATATCGAAAGAGATGTTTCACCATCGTCTACTGACAGAGCTGTAGCACCCAAGTCAAGATCCACTCAGGCCAAGTGCTATGGGAAGCCAAGAGCATCCCACTTACACATTCATGAGCATAAACCATCACCATCGAGACCCCTCTCCCCTGCACTGTCCAAGGCACAGGGTGGGTAGGAGTAATTACAGCTTCCATGGTTGGCCTTGGACTGACCTCTGCCAGCTTGTAGGTATTGTAGATCAATTTTTGGATTACTTACCTATCTCTTCCATCAGCTTGATCTCCTCATCTCAGGATCTTTCCTAAAGTTCCTTTGAACAATGAACAATGCTAGGTGGAAAATACGATTATACCCAGTTTATAGATGTGGAAACTGAGGTTCGGGATTTACCTAAAACCAAATGGATAGTCAATGCCTTAATTGTGATGTGTTCAGCTTCTTTGGCCCTAGGTTTCATGCTCTCCTCACAATCCCCCAAATAGTCCACCATCCAGTTCATCTGAACTAATGGTCAGAGTAACCATGTCATTCAAACTCCCAAATTCATTTCTGCCCCAGTGCTCTGGGGAATCAAGGCTACATCCATAAGGTACATAGCAGAAAGGAGAATTGGCCAATGCCCATCTTAGACATCTAAACTAGAATATTTGGGGGTGAAGGAGAATTCTTATTATCATCATAGTTGCCAACACAAATAAAGTGAAGTAGGTCATGCCAGATTTCTTCATGGCTTTAAAGACAATTAGCTGTATCTGCCCAGAACTGAAATTACAGTAGATCTTATGTTGTGTATAAGGAGGAAGCAACTGTGATCTGCGCCTCATTTTTATTCATCAAAAATGTATGGGGTGCTAGGGATGTGCCAAGTCCTATGCTGAGACAGTCCCCACCCTTGGGAAGTTCCCAATCCATAGAAGCCACAACGTGCAGCTCCCAGGCACTGGGGTAGGTGGAGGAAAGCAAGTAAATCATGCAAATTCAGTCATTGATGCAATGAGGTTGAAACTAGCTACTGACTCTACTGACCAGGAGATAAGGCCACAAGCACAATAAAGGGGACTGCAAGGTGTGACCCTTCTGGGGTGACCACCATTAAAATCCTCCTAAAATATCTAGCAGTCTTCATAGATGGGAGACTAACCATGACACTGGCCTTGATGCCCCTGCCATTTTGACCTCACACTCTGCTCCCTGTCAGAGAGGGCACATTAGGCTCCTGTCGTCCTCCCCATGATGATGTTCCCCCTGGTTGGGGAGGACCCCATTCCCATCAAGGGGACACATTATTGGGTGATCCTTCAAAGAAGGGGAGCAGAGTCTAACTGCATCCTACCTAAGGTCTTGGGGACTTGGGCACAGGTCATTCTGAGGCCAGATTGGCCGACAACCAAGTGTCACCTTCTATTAACACTCATCCCGGGTATCTGGGAGCTCACCTACCTCAAGATGAGTCAATTCATTTCTTTTCTTAGTCTACAAAATATATCAACCCCCCACAATATTGGCAACAACATTCGATGCCCATATCCAAGAGCCTTGGTGCTGGTGCGCTGGAGACTCTGCTTGCCCATTGGTCCCAGAAGGCATGAGGGTCTCCTGCAAATGAGGATCCTTGCAGCCACCCGAAGGTTCCAGGAAGCCACAGCGAGGCACACCAATGAGCACCACACCATCGGATGCTTGGACCCCCCCAAACCTCCCAGACAAGTGCTTTGACACCAAGTAATTCCCTGAATTTTGAGCCATTGAGACACTGAGGAAATAGAGTTGAGATGAAGCAGGCAATGGAGGTGGTTTCCTAGCTCCTTCTAGTAGGAAAAGCACCTCCTGCCAGACCCTTGTTAATCAGTCAGACACTTGGGTTGGCAGTTCGCGATTGGCCACCATCACTCTACCTCAGTGGCAACTGCGAGGATTAAAATTCTACATCTAGTTTTATTGCAGGAATGCATTGGTATAGAAGGAAGAGTAAGTGGAGTAATTAAGGACTATCAGCCCTGCTAGCCATTAGCTGAGCCTTGAGAAAGACCATAAGTCCCCAAATAAGTCATTTCTTGACAGCAATCATGAGTGTCAATAATGGATGAGACCCTGTTCTGGGCCTGGAAGCAGACAAGGCCAACACTTTCCCTCTCCTTGAGGGGCTCACATCAGGCAGGAGGAGAATGCAGCCACATTAGCAGATCACCAAAGTGAAAGGGCATGAACAGTGCAGTGAGCCAAGGACTATGGAGGCACAACAGAGAGGGCTGCAGTTTCTATTTATGAAATCCCAAAGGCTTTAGGGGTGGGGGGCTTTTGAGGTGGGCTTTGAAGGATCAGTACACTCGCATTTGGATAAATAGACGAGACCCTTCAAAAGGCAGCATATTGTCATGCTCAAAGCCATGGACTATAGCGTCGGATGTTGTGGGAATGTAGGTTGGGCCAGTTACTACCTTGGTGACCAAGAGATTAATCTCTTGGTGTCTCAGTTTCCCCACCTGCAAAACGCAGTTGTGCTGGTTATTAAATTACACCATCTATGGCAAAGCACTTGACACAGTGCCTGGGAACTGGCAGGGGTCCAAGAAAGCGCACCTGTTATCATTCTGTGCAGAAAGAAAAGTGCAAATGAGATGAGCAAGTCCATGTGGCTTGGGGCTTTTGTATAAAATGAGGGGTGGTAACTGCCCAGCTTAGGACTTTGGTATTTATGCCATAATCAGTAAGAAGAACCAAGTGGCTTCTGACCAGGAGTATGCCACACTGAGTTGGACTGGACACCAGGGACTTGTAGGCTGGGACGCAGTGGGCAGGGACAGCATTGATCTTAGGACTTGTAAATGAGGATGGAGAGAAGGGGTGGGGAGATTCTGAATATAGTAGGAGGTGGCGCCAACTGGTTTTGGTGACTGTGCTAATCAGGTTTATGTGTGACCTTGGCTAGGCTACAGTCCCCAGTTATTGAATCTAACACTAATCTAGGAGTTGCTGTGAAGTAATTTTGTAGGTGTGATTGAAGTTCATAATCAGTTGACTTTAGGGATGGGAACCTGTCCTGTATAATGTGGGTGGTCCTGATTCAGTCAGGTGAATCGGGTTTCCCTATAGAAGAAGCTCTGCTTGTGGACAGAGGGTTCAAGCCTGAGAGTTCCAGCCTGCCCTGTGGATTTCAGACTTGCCAAGCCAGCCCCCACCGTCACATCATCCAATTCCTTACAACCAATCTTAATGCCTATCTTCCAGTTCTGTTTCTCTGTTTGAATCCTGACCTATACAGCAACTGATTAAAAGTCGGTGGAAAAGAAACCACATCAGTCCTAGAGAGTCCTCACAAAGCCTTGGACACAGGGTTCCTGCCTCATCCTGTGCCAAAGTCCATAAAAGTCTCCCTTTGATGCACTGCCTTCTCTGGACAAGGCGACATTCTTGCCTCAGTTGGCAACTCTATAGAGCAGATTGCGAAAATCCAGACTTATCGATTCTGACACATGGAAGGCACTTCTGGGGTGGGATTTTTGTTTTGTTTTGTTTTGTTCCTAATATATATAGTTTTATACAATTTCTTTTATGTTCGGCTGGCTCTTTGATCTCCCTCAGAAAAACTCCCCCAGCCCACTCCAGGGTTGCTTTTAATATACCAAAATCACCATCCACAGCTGTGGCCCAGGAAGGGTTCTACAGAGGGACAGGCTAAACAGAGTGAGCGAGCGTGACCGCAGGGAGATAACTGGGACCGCAAGGTGTTTCCCTGAGGCCCCTGCAATGTGTTCTGGGAGCTCTTCCTAGGCCTCCTCCTGTGCCAGAATGTGTGGGTAACAAATGGGCAGGGTTGATACAGGCTGATCCCTCATTGTACGGGGCTTGTCTCAGATACCAGATACTTTAATCCTGTAACAGCCTGGTCAGGAGGCTTAGAGGATATCTGAGGTTAGACAAAGTTTCCTTTTACTCTGATACAAATTCAAACTTGAAGAAAAGTTGCAACGTAATGTAAGAAGCTCCTACGCTCCTCTCCAGGCTTGCAAATTGTTACACTTTGATCTATTTGCTTTATTCTCTCTTTCTCTCCTTCTCTTTTTCTCTGTCTCTCTGGGTCATGAATCATTGAAAAGCAAGTTGCATCTTGCATATTTCAATGTTTATGTCCTAAGACCAAGGACATTATTTTACAGACTCATGGTACAATTACCAAAAGTCATGAAATTTAACAGTTACAATACTACCACCTACACAGTCCATATTCAAGCTGTGTCAATTGTCTCAATAATGTCTTTTAGAGCTACTTATCTTTCCCAGTCCAGGATCCCATCCAGGGTCACACATTGCATTTAATAACCATGTCTCTTCAGTCTACTTTGAGTGGAGCTATCTTCTCTGTCTTTGTCTCTCTTGACCTTGACATTGTTGAAGAGGATGAGCCAGACATTTTGTACAAGAGCCATCAATATGGGTTTGTCTGAGACAAAAATCATTGGAAGTGTTTCCAGGAAGATGTGGTGGATGGTGAGAAGCAGGCCCAGGAAGAGAAGGTAGTTGGCAGAGGTGCCCTATGAGGCAAAGACCCTCAGGGCGCGAGTCTGACACGGTCCCACAGGGAAGCTCTGCAGGTGTGTGAGTCACCCCTCCGAGGGGAACAAGCTGCAGAATACATACCCCTGCACCCAGAAGTCAGCTCCAGCTAAGGGAGGGGGTTCCTGCAGCCAGAGGTCACACGTACTGGCTGTTGGTTGGTGTGGACAAAAGTAGTAAAAGGGATCTGGAAGCAAAAAGCTGGTGCACTGCGAGTCTGCTCCAAAGAGTTTTATTTCTTAAGAATCACACAGCTGAGAAGGGACAGAGCTACAATTCTAGCAAGCTCGGAGACCTTGACCCATGCTTCGTCACCTCCCTGGAGAATTAAAATCCACCAGAACTTGGATAATCCCATGGCCCAGGGACAATGTGCCAGGCATCACTATTGTGCTGGAGAAAGAGGATATTTTTTTAAATTTTAAACCAGTCACATTGTCTCTGCATTTTGACTTGTATGTGGTTGGGTGTTTTTTTTTCTTTTCTTTTCTTACCTTTTCCATGATTCTAAATGTTGTGCAATGCGTTTATATTTGTGTGAAAACTAATAAGACAAATAATCAAGGTGTAGAACACTCACGTGTCCACAGGATACTGGGGTGGCTGGGGAGCACAGTGTCTGTGAACTTGGGCTCTGGTGCCTGACAACCTGGGTCTAAGCCCTAACTATGCCAGCCACTAGCTCTGTCACCTCTCAGAACATCTGCTCAGCATCTGTAAAGGATAACAAGAGTGCCAACCCAGAAGGTTGGCTGAATAAGATGAGACAAGGTTTATAAAGCTCTTAGCATAGTGCCCAACACATGATGAGTCTTCTGTAAATGTCAGCTGTTCTGTTAGCACCTGGATTGACCACAGAGTGTGACGAGTCTGACCTGCTCTCATCTGATTCACCTATGTCTCCACCCCCTCTCAATGGCCATTCAGCAGGACCTGCCTGGCACACAGTGGTGCTATGAAGGGGGTGCTATGAAATATCTGATCATGGGTCAGCTGAGACAAAATTGGGGTCATGGGTATATAACCCAGAAGATAAAGCTCTAAGGACAGGGAGACGTGGCCTGTCACTCCTGAGATGCCACCTCTGACTCAGCCTTCATTCTCTTGACAGAGTCTGCCTAGACATTCAAGGTCATGTGAAAAATCACAAAACCTCATGCAGTTCATCCTGCCACATACAGTCCCCTGCTTGAGGCCTCTCGGTGGTTTCCCATTGTCCTGGGATGAAAGAGACATTCCATAAAGGATCATCTTCTTCTCCAATGTCATTTGCTGCCACCTCCACCTGGAGTCACCACCCCACACATTCTCCTACGGATTGCTCCTCCAGAGCTACTTGCCTTTTCCCAAACACACCCTGCAGGTTCACCCTTTGCACGGTTTCCTCTTTCTATAAGAGGCTTCCCTAAGGTCGTAGGCAGATTCTAAGACAGTTCCCAATGATCCCACCTTCTGATATTCTTGGCTTTGTGAAACTCTTCCTTGTGTATGTGAACTGGGCCTAGTAACTTGCTTCTCCTGATAAAAGTGATGGGTGGTCACTTCTGAAACTCGGTTACAAAAGAACTCTGGCTTCTGTCTTGTTCATTCTTCCTTGCTGATGGAAGGAACTGGCCAACAACCAGCGAAGAACTGAAATCCCCAGTCCAGCAGTCCTCGAGGAATTGAATCCTGCCAACACCCACATGAGTGAACTTAGAAGGGCATCCTTCTCCATTTGAGCCTTCAGATGAAACCTAAGAACCAGCCAACACCCTGATTATACTAGTAGTCTCTGTAAGAGACCCTGAGCCAAAGAACTCAGCTAATCCATGTCCTGATTCCTGTGAAATAATAAGTGTTGAGATTTTAAGACTCTAAGTTAAGGGGTAATTTGTTACACAGCAAAAGATAACTAATATATATACCTTTCAACTTGGCAAAGTCATATTCATTTACTCAAGTATTATCTGTCCAGGAGAGTTCTGTCCTTGACTTTGACTGGGGTAGGTAGCCCTCTTCGTGGTACCATGGTGCCCTGTGTATCCCCCATCATGGCTCCAAGCACACTGCCCTATAACCTCCTGGCAATTTGTTGGCCTCTTCCTCTGGAAGGTGAGTCCTTTGGAGCCACAGACTGTGTCTCATTCACATCTGTGACCCCAAACACAAGCCCAGTGCCTGACACCTAATAATAATAATAATAATAATAATAACAATAATAATATACCTAAAATTTATTGAACATTTACTTTTATGCCAAGCTAATTTTGCTTTACAAACTTGCTCTCACTGAAGCCTCCAGCTAAGTGTCATTAAGTCCATTTTATTGGTAAAAACTGAGGTTTGGAAAGCTTGCCCAAGGAGTTAATACGTGGCAGAGCTGGAATGTGAACCCAGGCCATGTAGCTTCAGAGTTCCAGCTGTTTGCAGTTAGCACTTGTTGACTGATGGGCCAACTGATTGACAATGCGTGGCCATCAGATTGACAATGACCATAGACCCACTATGACTAGCCATTCATGTGTCTGCCACACAGAGGAGTGAGAGCCCCAGAGATTTTTAGGGATCAGCTTGGAGAAGTGAAGTAAAGACTGCAAATAGCTGGGTTGGAATTTTCCTGGAAAGCCTGGGCCAGAAGCCAAGACTGTACCCAGGGAGCAAAGTTGAGTGACCAGTTTAGGGGCCAACCAGCCCTTGGTGAGCTGCCCAAGGGACAGTGTCCCTGAACCAGGTAAGGCCACAGCAGGCCACTGGATCTCTGGGATCTCACAAGTGTTTATTCACCCAATCAATTCCACTGATATTGGTTGAGCACCTCCTATGTGCCAGATACTGTCTAAGATGGGGGATATAGCAATAAATGCATTGGGCAAAAATCCTTGTCCTTTTAGAGTTCATATTCTAGTGGAGATGGGGAGACAGGCAGACAATTAAATGAGTACATATCCTCCAAAATAGAAGGTTTTAGGTGTCATGCAGAAGTAAAGCAAGAAAAGTGGGAGGCTTGGGAGGGGAGAGGTGGATGCATTTAGTGGGAGGGTTAGCTGATTTGGGAAATGAGAAGAGCTTGTGATAACCACTGTGAGAAGAGGGGAAAGTCAGCTTTAAGGGGAGTCCCCTATCTTTAGTACCAGGATTCAGTGAATCAAGTTCATGGATATTAACCTGGGTTAGTTCCAGTGGAAAACAGGTTTCCAAACAATCTGGGGGGTTCTGGTGGTGTCAGGGCAGCCATAAAAATACAGGGAGGTCCTCTCTATGGGTACAAAGACCAAGGATCACAAGAGTTCCACCTGAATAAGTCAGCAGACACAAGTCAACCAAGGGGACAATGACGACAGAGCCAGACCCCAGGCTCTCATCTCATCAGGCATGAGGTGTGCTGGTCCAGGGAGAAGAGGCAGAAGCTGAAACATGAATGTAGACACACAGGCTGAGGTCAGGAACATCAAAGGCACCCCATGGCCTCACTGGGTGTGCACCAGCAGCCCAGGTGACTCCGGGCTCCCTGCAGGCTCTGCTGAGAGTTCTGACAGCTGCTGCCTGGGGTCGGGACAGATACCGGGCAAGTAAGGCTGAGCCTGCAGCCAGACTTGCCGTCAAGCTCCTGAATTCTAACCACATTCTGTGGCAAGCATCATCGGGGGCTCTTAGACTGCTACTATGCATCATGGCCAAGTCTAGAATCTAACCTCACCCTTCTTCAGCCTGAATCCCTTCACCTGTCTGACCAATTCCACTGAACCCCACTTTGACCTTCCCAGGTATGACACCAGAAGCTGCCACAGGATGCCAGGCTTGTCTCAGAAGCACATGGTGGCTTTCCCTCTGCTGTTTCTTCCTTGTCCCCACCCGTCTCCTGGGCTGACATCTAAATGCACACTTACTAAGTGCCAGCCATTGTGCTCAGAGGTCCTCAGAGCACCTCTCCAAAGGATCTACATTACGCATTTTTCTATTATACGGTTTACAGATGAGAACACTGGAGTTTCAAGTACACCAATGAAGGAAGCATGCCCCCAGCACCCCAGGCCAGATCCATGGGATTCCAACCTGTGCGCCCTCCAGGAGACCGTGCAGCCTCCAGCCCACCTTCCTCATCTATAAAATGGGTTCAGTCATGCCTACCCCTTGCAGTTGCCATGAGATTCCAATGAGAACCTATACAGCTCTTAGCACAGGACCTGGGACACAGAGCAACTACTAGCCAGTGAGAATAACAGAAATGGCATCACTCATCAGCCCTCCTGAGGAATTTTGCTTATTACCTTGAGGGAAAAAGCGGGTGCAGGAAGGAAACGGGGATCCTCGGGATCCTCAGGTCCTTCTCCCCAGGAGGGAAGCTGCTCTCCAGCTGCTGGGCACTCCTGGCTCTGTCAGGCAGGTGCTCATTGGTGAGAACCAGGGCCATCCACAAGCATCGGTTCAAGAATTAAAAGTTGGCCCATATGGCCCTGCTATTAAACTCCTTGTGGGTGAGCTGGGTTAACAGTTGGGGCCTCCTGTGATAAGCCATTAATCTCCACATGTAATGCAGGAGCCATGCAACTTACTTCAGCCCTAATCTCCCGTGAGTTACAGCCTCTTCTGTGATTCATAAAACAAATCAATCACACCTCCCAGGCTCTCATCTATTTATTACTGTTTTTTAAATGCTCGGAGAAGGAGAACCTGCAGGGTGTTATTCATCCCTTCCGCACTCTGCCGACCTCCCCATGCTGCAAGAAAATGGGCGCTATGCTCCTCCTCGGGTCACAGACCAAGGTTAGTTGAATTCTCAGGCTTACAAGGAGCTCATGATTTTGCATCCCTAGAATCTGGAAGGAGATGTGCTATCATTCACCATAAGGACTGGGAGAACAGGCCTGGTCATCATAGACTTAAGTATGGAAGATGGAAAGCACAGCATAAAAATTTCTTATACTCCTCCCACTGAAGGTAGGGCCTGTGCTTCCTCTCCCCGGATCTGGGTTTGTGTGTGACTGTTTTGATCAATACACTTAAGCCATTATCAGGCTACGGGGCTTCCAATGCTTGTCTTAATGGACCAGGCAGTTTCCATCTCATTCTCTGGAACTCTGGGCCACCATGTAAGGAATCACACTAGAGTGGAAGCATGCAGGCCCAGCTGAGTCCAGCCTCCAGTTAGTATTTCCATCAGTTCTTATCAAACTCCTATAAGATGGGTGCCATTGTCACCCCTTTACAGAAGAGGAAATGGTGGTTCTAAAAGGCAAAGCCATATCACAAGGCCAGTATCTACCCAGGAAATTGATTCCAAAATCTGTGCTTGAGCCTCTGCCTCCATGGACTACTAGCCAGTGTTACCTAAGTCATCTGAGTAATTCAACTATTTTCCCTCAATTTTTCCAAGGAGTTCAGATGTTGGCTTTAATTGCCTAAGAGTATTTCCGCTATTTTGCCTGACTTTCTTGGTATATTAGCAATTGTTACCTGTTAAATTTGCCCATTGGTGATAGGTATGGGTAGACCATGAGGTCCATAGCTTCCTGACTACATGTTCAGGCACTAGACAGGGGTGGACAGCCCAAAGCAGGCTTGCAAACTTGGGGCCTCAGGGTTGGGTTGGCTGTAGGAAGGGGCAGGATTATACAGTGCCCTCCACCAGCCATACCTATTGGACTCTGTCCAAAGCAGCAGGCAGAGTGCAGACAGGACCTTCCACTTAGCCCCATAAGCCCTGGAGAGCACAGCTCCTACCTTCTCTCTTCCAATCATGTTGGCTCCTGAGCCCAAGCAATGGTCTACTGGGTTCCATTTCCCAGTCTTCCCACAGGGAAGTCTCTCAAACACATGTCTTTGCAAAACCAAGGTCCAGCCTCTTGGCCCTGCAGTAGACAACCCTTAAAGTAGAGGCCCTAGCAGGGAACATTGGTTAGACAGCCACCTGCCTGCTGACTTTCATTCAGAGGGGAAGGAACATGTGGAAAGGCGAGATGAAGATGGCGCTAACTCCAGTTGCTAAACAATACTACCAGCCCAATTTAGACTGCCACTCCAGGTTCCAGTCACAAGAATCTTTTAAAATAAATGAATGGGATCACATCCCACTCTCAGCACCAATCCACCCCCCCCCCCCACACACACACACACACACACTTCCCTGATTAAAATACTCTAATAGTACTCTCTCACACTGCGGGGGTGGAGGGTTGAAGGAGAGGGGGATCCAAACTCTTTACTCTAGCTGAGCTTCCCAAACTTGAGCATATATCAGAGTCACCTGCAGAGCTTCACCCTCGAGTTTCTGACTCAGCAGATCCAGGGTGAAGCTCAAGAACGTGCATTCTAACATGTGTCCAGGTGATGTTGATGTTGCCCATCCAGGGCCACACTTGGAGAACCAGTATGTTTTGTCTTGCACTCACATTTTCTCAATCTAACTCACTCACCGTACTCAAGTCGCAAAGAGCCCCATTAGGATCTAAAACCCACTAGACTGCTTTTTGCTTTCAGAGCCTTATCTCTCTGCCTGGCTTGCTTTCCCCTGTCCTGAACCCCTTCTCATCCTCCAGGGTTCACCTTAGTGCCATCTCCTAAAACAGCCCTCTCATCCCCACCCCCTAGGATGCTCTGAGCTTGCAGTCTCTGACACTCTTGCCATCTCTGCTCCTTAGCACATCTAACATGCAGTGGGAATTGTTGGCTCTGTTTATTTGTGGAGGTATCTCGGTGTGCCTGTGTCAGAGTTTTCTATCTCCACTTCTAGATTAAGACTCCTTCCAACCACACTGTGTCATAACCACCACTGTAAACCCAAGACACAGCTCAGTATCTGCCACGTAGGAGGTGCTCAGAAAATGTGTGTTAAATAGGCACATGCCTTATTTCATTCTCATGACACCCTGTGAGAAAGGGATTAGAAGCCCATTTTACAGATGAGGAAACAGGTCCAAGGAGGTGAAGTCATGTGTGCAAGGCCAAACAGCTAGGTGTTAAAACCCAAGTCTGTGGACCCCAAAGGTCTTAGCCAACACTCTCTGCACATCATGGGGCGAGAGTAGAGGAAGAGGACCACTGAGGGGAAATGATCTGTAAACAGCAGGAAGATCAGCTGGCATGGACCTCACCTCCCCCTGGAAGTCAGGGAGCCACTGCCCTGGAGCACTGTGGGGTGGTTGCAGTTGTGCTATTAGGTGTGAAAGCAGTTCCACCCCCACCACAAGCCCATCAGACTCTCCTCCTCTGGCCTCTCATTGGTCTGGACAGCAGGTGGAGCAGATGAGGGACACTGGGAAGAGGCAAGGTTCAGGGCAAAGGCAGATGCAGGACATGAAGGGGGGAAGGGAGGAGCTCAGGGAGCCTGGGAACAGAGACACCGGAGAACATCACCACCCACTAAATCTCTTTCCAAATGCCGAGGCTCCACGGTCAAAGGTCTTAACTCTGAGGCATGGATTTCACTGCCCGGTTGTGCAATGACCACCACCCTGTGGTTGCTGCTCTGGAGGGCTGTGGTCCAGGTCAGGCCCCCTTTGAGACTGCAACCCAGCCCAGTGCCATGGCTGCGGGGTGTCTGGGAAGCAGTCATGAAATTATAGGTAGTCACCTGGAGACCCTGGAAGGAGGGAACCTGCCGCCAGTCACTCCTATAGGACAGAGCAAGGGAGGGAGGGAAGAAGGCTTGGCCTTGGGCTCCCCCAT
The DNA here is from genome assembly GCA_026230045.1 of Corynorhinus townsendii. Taxonomy (NCBI): domain Eukaryota; kingdom Metazoa; phylum Chordata; class Mammalia; order Chiroptera; family Vespertilionidae; genus Corynorhinus; species Corynorhinus townsendii. Next base: position 21,709,330 of record JAPDVU010000007.1, read on the forward strand.
CTGTGCACCCACCCTCCTGGGAGCAGGAGAGGCAGGAAAGGGATACCAGGTTGTGAGCTTCAGTAAAAAGGAGCCTCCCATGGGATATTGGTCAGAGACAAAGGTGATGCACACATGCATGGATATTCTTTGACATCTGAGAGGGTAGATGCTTCCAGAAGGCGATGCATCTTCACAGGCAGCATGGAGCCCCTTTCTCCCACAATAGACCAATTTAGGAGCTGGACCTGCTAACAAGGGCCAAGGGACTCTGGCCTAAAGGCTAAGAGGAGATATGAAAAGGCGTCGCTCATCCTGTGTGTGTGCATGTGCGTGCACATGTACAGAGTTATCTATGTGCAAATGCACACTCACAAACCTGGAGGAAGAGGGAGGAGGATGGGACAAATATTGCACCCAGTTAAGGTCTGAGTAGCAAAAAATGACAAAACTGAAGCTGTTTTCAGGCACATCATGAGAAGGTAAGGTTCTTTGGTAAAGACAGTAATGCTGGAAAAAATAGAAGACAGCAAGAAAAGAGGAGGGCCAAATTTAAGATGGATTGATTCCATAAAAAAAGCCATAGTCATGAGTCTATAGGAGCTGAGCAGGGCTGAGGACAGGACATTGTGAACACTACTCATTCATAGGGTCGCCAGGAGTTCAAGCCTACTCAATGGCACGTAACACACATGATTCCAACCGTCATCTGTAAGGAGCAAAGACCAGTCCAAACCTATCATGTATCAATCCATTGATATTCACTGAACATGACCATGTGCCAAGCACTATTTTGGGTGCTGGGGTCACAGTGGGAAATGGCACCGACCTGAGGCCCTGGCTTCATGCAGTTTATGGTGCCATGGGAAACAGGTGATAAATGTGTGGACTGATGAGTGTAGTCAGTGGATAAAGAGAAGGAGAAGAGGGTTCCTCTAGTCTGGACCATTGGAGTAGCCTCCCTGAGAAAGTGAGGTTTACAAGGACCACTGAAGGATGGCATGGACATGAACTAGGACAGCGGCCGGGATGCAGGACAGAAGGACTGAAGGTTTTCTTCTGATGGAGAACAGAGAACAAGAGAGAACAGGAGCTGGTTTGAGATGGAGCCAAGACAAATTAGAAAGAGTCTCAAAGAAATAAAAGTAGTAATTATTACTCTAAAGCACACACTCAACTAGTTTAACAAAATGTTGCCTTAATTATATCCATCTTAATGAACAGATAAAAACAGTTTGTAATTAGTTCTGTAATTGTTTATGTGAAAAGAGATGATTCTGAGAGGTCTAAAGCATGTTGCCTCATAGACAATTTATGAGAAAGAAGATGCCTCTTCAAGTGCTGGGATATGTGGTCCTGTCACATTCTGGGGTCTTATATTCATCTTTTCTTCATGGGTTCTGCAAAGGTAAACTTCATCCTAGTCATCCCTGGATGGCAGACAAAACTAAAAAGAACTTTTGCTCTGATGTGAGTGACCCTACATATAGCAGATTCCACCTCTGACCCTCACAAGCTCTGTGACCTTAAACAATTTCTTCACCTCTTTAAGACTCCATCTTTAAAATAGGGGTGATAATGGTACACACCACACAGAGATGTTACAGAAAGTGAGCAAGTTCACACAGACAAATTACACAGCACAGTGCTTGGCACACAGGAAACATTCAATGCATGTGGACCCATACCTCTTATGCTAATTTGCTATTGCCAGTCTAACATATTACTAATGGACTTATGGCTTAAACAATACATACTGATTACCTCATAGCTCTGTGGGTTAGAAGTTTTGCATGGCCTCACAGAAATAGAGTCGAGGTGTCTACAAAGCTGTGTTCCTATCTAGGGTCTTAAAGAGAATCTGTGTTCTTGCTTTTTCCGGCTTCTAGAGGTGGCCCATAATCTTTGATTCATGGACCTTCCATCTTCAAAGCCAGCAATGGTTTCCTGTCTTCAGTCATTCTTCCCTAATCACCCTTACTTCTGCTTAGTCAGAAGAGGTTCTCTGATTTTAAGGATTTGTAGTTACACTGGGCCACAGTTCAGGATCATTTTCCCATCTCAAATGTGTGACTCTTTTGGGGTATCTACTTTTCTGAAGGAAGGAACCACACTTTCAAAAATCAAAGAAACACTAAGGAAGAGATTGACATTTGCAAAACAGTTCTCAAGAAGCACTAGGACTCACCAGAGACTAGGATGTGAACCAGGCCCTAAAGATAATCTACCACCTGCCCCTTCAGGTGGGAAGGGAAGGTATGCTCTCCCAGCAGGACACTCTTGAGGCCTGTCTGAAGGACTGGGCTTGCTAAGCTGCCTTTCTGAGAGTAAGGAAGATCCCCCTTCCCATCCACACCCATGGACATTTCGCCTTGTGGTCTGGTGGCCCTACAAAGATGAACTATGAAGAAACCACCCTTTCCCCAATGTCGCTACAGCCCCCAAACAGCAGCCCCAGAAAGCTTCAGTATCGCTCCAGGTCAACCAAGGACTGGAGTCCACAGATACACCTTTACCCTCAAGGACCTCAAATATCACCTCACAGTGGGCCTGCTAAGACCTCAGAAGTCCTGTCCAAATCAAGCACCTGCCCCCTTGCACTGGTCCAGGTCCACACTGTCCAATCCTCACCCCATGTGACTTGAAATGTGCTGATCTGAACTGAGATGTGCTTAATGGGGGGGGGGGGGGGGAGTAAGACATCTCATTAATAATTTTCATATTGATTACATGTTGAAATTTTTCAGATAATTAGGTTAAATAGAAGCTATTATTATAATTAATTTCATCTGTTTTCTTTTTTAATATAGCTACTACAAAATTTAAAATTGCACATATGACTTGCATTATATTTCTATTGTATACTCAGTCCAGCTTATTCTGCCCTGGGAAGCAGGACTTTTAGTTTTAAAAACAGGACAGTCAAGCCTTGCCAGTGTGGCTCAGTAGTTGAGCATCGACCCATGAATCAGGAGGTCACAGTTCCATTCCTGATCAGGGCACATGCCCAGGTTGTGGGCTCAATCCCCAATAGGGGGTGGGCAGGAGGCAGCCAATAGATGATTCTCTCTCATCATTGATGTTTCTATCTCTCCTTCTCCCTTCCTCTCTGAAATCAGTAAAAACGTATTTAAAAACAAAAACAAAAAACAGGACAGTCCCAGGCAAACCAGAATGAAGTGAAAACTCTGGCCCCAGGTGTGCATGCCAGACCTGATTCTCAGAGCCCTGGGACAAGCCGACCTTCCCATCCACCCACCAAGCCCCGAGATGTCTGGAGATGTCTGAGGATGTGAAGGGCCTCATGGATCATCGCCTCCTCTGAGCCAAGTAAAAAGCAAATTCTCCAGCCACACCCACTGAGGAAGCAGAAAGAAGAGGAATGGGGGAAGCCCTTTGGCTGTGCTTGGGGATCAGCTTTCTCTGAGCTGTCGTGTATGATTGATCAGCACACTTCCCTGCACTTCCTGAGGGTGAGGGCAGAGTGAGGAGTTGGCCACAGGCCGGCCCATGGGACAGGGGACCTGCCCACTCCCTCTCCTTCAGCTGGGTTGTCAGCCCCAGGCTATGCCCCAGAGAGCACACAAGGTGGGGTTGAGGGTGGGGGTTTCCTTCACCAAGGAAGGTGCTTTTTACCTGGAGTTCTGCTCACAATCAGACATTATTAGCCTCATAATCATCAATCTCTCCTAGTCTCCTTTCAACACATGCCAGTGTCTTCAATACTAAGTCACTTGGGGAAGGGATGGGACAGGAACGCACATGCCTTTCTGCTTCCCTGTGGATTTGGAGACTATCAAAGCTGGTATCCAAGTGAAGAGAACAAGTAGAGTTTCATTTATTCATTCATTCATTCATCCAAATATTCACTGTGCACCTACTATGTGCCAGGCACTGAGAAGGATGGAAGAAATACAAGTAAGGGAAATAAATGATAAAGGAGTCATTACCAAAAAAAATTTAATATGATGAGAGTTATGAACGGAGAAGATCTGAGTGCTCTGAGAACACATATCCAGGATCAATCCCAGTCTGGGCAATCCTGGATGACTTCCCTGAGGAAGTGACCTTTACCCGGATACCAAAAATGAGCAAAGGGTTCATTTAACACTTAACTCTGTGTCCAGGACCCTCAAAGATGGGAACTCGGTTAACAGAGGCTCCCAAAGGTCCCCACACAGTAGTGCTGGGTTTGACTTACTTCATGACTAATGCACTCAGCCCTCAAAGAGGAAATAGGCTGTTCCCAGTCAGAACTAGATTCTAAAATCTAGGTGAGGGACCCAGGGACCCGGGCACAGCTAAGTAGAAAGTAGCCTCAAGACAAAGCACAGAGCATAGAATAAGACTTTGGGCTCTAGAATCCAACCAATCTGAATTTGAATTTCAGGATCACCACTCCCTATTCTTACATCACATCTCTGAGTCTCAGTTTCCTCATCTGTAAAATGGGGTAAAACAGCACCTATGTCATGAAGTTGTGAGACTTGTAAAAGATACACACAGACAGAGCTTGGCGAGGTGTACATAGTAAGTATTCGATAGAAAGTGAGATTTTTTTTTTGCTGTAAATTATTAGTACTGCAGTGACAAAAAATAAAAAGGATACAGAGTGCTGTGGGAATTGACTACCTCCTATCATTTATCTTATAGTTGCAGTTATTTCAAAAAAAAACTCTAAAACGGGCAAAATGCCACACTGCGTCTCAAGGAAGAAATACTGGAGCTGAGCCTCGAAGGGTGGATGTTGGACATGCAGAGACCGAGGAGAGGTTTCCAGGCAGAGGAGTGTGAAGTAAAGGCACGAAGACCGGGATGGGTGGGGTACGTCAGGAACAGCCCAGAGCACCGAGGGGACCGGAGATGGCAGAGCACCAGGCTCCAGGGCTGGGCAGAGTGGAGTGGGAGGACCTACAAGGCCATGCTAAGAAGTTTTGACTTCATCCTACCATGACCAGGCTATGGAAGATTTGGGAGCTGATGGGTAACTTGTTGGAGTTGGTGTCGGCGGAATGGAGGTTGCCTGGGAAAGAAAAATACAAGGCAAAGGCCCGAGGAGGCTGATACAAGCATCTAGACGAAGAGTTGTCAAGTTTTATATAAAGGACCATCCCAAATGCCCTGACACCAGCACACCCTGGGCTATTTCTTAGCCTCGTGCCTTGGCACACACTATTCCCTCTGCCTGGAATTCCAACAAATTTTATTGAGTCATTCACTCATTCAACTTTATTTATTAAGCACGTACTCTATGGCAAGCCCATAATCCCCACTCTCATGAAATTGATGGCTTAGTGTAAGAGGCAGCAAACATTTTCTGTAAAGGGCTGGAGAGTAAATATTTTAGGCTTTGCAGGTCAAAGGGTCTTTGTGCAAATTCTTGACTCTGCTCTATTGTAAAGCAAAATCATCCATAGACACTATGTAAATGAATGAGCCTGGTTGTGTTTCAATAAAACTTTATTTAGATAAACAGACACCAAGCCAGTCTTGGCCCAAGGGCTGATTGACTCCATTAGAAGCATCATGCGAGCCACAAAGATGAGCCATTACACATTAAATAGCATATGTAATAGAAAATGTTCTCGTAGGTACATTTTAAAAAGTAAAAAGAAATGGGTGAAATTACTTTTGTTGTTGTTGTTAATCCTCACTGGAGGATACTTTTTCCATTGATTTTTAGAAAGAGTAGAAGGGAAGGCGGGATGGGGGCGGGGGGAAGAGAGAGAGAGAGAGACATCAATGTGAGAGAGACACATCAATTGGTTGCCTTTTGCATGCACCCGACCAGGGCCAGGAATCAAACTCATGGCCCTTTGGTGCATGAGCCAACTTTCTAACCACTGAACCACACTAGTCAGGGCCAATCTGGGTCTCTTTTAAGCCCAAAGTACCAAGTGTCTTCAGCCCCTAGGTTCCTACCAGCTCAACTATGTGGAGATTCAGGGACTCTGAGTTTGGTGGATGGAGTCATCAGTTTGGACTGTCTCTGCTAAAAAGCACTTTGATAATAGAGTCATCTTGGAAAGATCAGGGCAAGGCCTGTGGCTACTTCCACCACTCACCCTCCTGGGGTCTTGGAGGATGCTTGTCTGCTCTTGAAGGTTTGGGAGGATATAAGGCAGGGAAGGAATAAGAGAACCACCCTCCTCCACTCCCTGGGGGAGGTATGCCCACCCTCCCTCTCCCACATTCATACACACACACACACACACACACACACACACACACACACACACACACATGAGCCCGGTTGCTCCCATCCCAATACTAGGCCAGATGTGACAGCTATGCTCTCCAGCCCATCAGGGAGTGGGACGTGGGAACAGAAATAGACTCCACCTGAGTCAGAGGATGAGTCAGAACATTCTGGGGAGCTTCAGAAGGGAGCAGCAGGAGGGGCTGAGGGTAGGAAAGGGAGCCAGGCCCCCAGGGAAGAGGGAGGGAGAATGGGCTGCTTTCTTGGGCATGAAGCCAGGGGAGAATGTCCTGAAAGGAATAGGGTCGCCTGCCTTGGCCTGAACTGGGGAAAGGGGGTGGGTGCAAAGTGGATGGGCATTAAAAGAAGAAAGTACCTTTTGAGGAGCCAAGCTGGGAAGGATTCACACGGGGTATATGGATGCGACTCTGTGCATACAAGACACCTACGACGCCTACAGCCCCTCAGTGAAGACTCAGTCCCAGACACACTCGCTGCTGTGAAAGAATGTCCTGAAGCTCAGCCTGCTAACTGAGCACAATGCCACTGATATCCCATGCTGAACTGGGGAAACTGAGGAAGAGGCAGTGTTGGGTATCCTATTTGACCCAGGCTGGGCCAACAGGGTGGGGCTAGCTCCCTATGGCAGGGTCCTACGGGGTCTGTGTGGCCCAGATTAAGTCAGGCATGTGGTCGGTGCTGGGGACTGGTCATACTGCTGCCTGGGGATGCTCAGAGAGCTCACCAAGTCATCAGATCCAGGCAGCAGACTTTGGCAGAACCCAGTGGGAGGACAGGAGACAGGGGCCAACAGGTGAGGACACCAAGGAGGGGTGAGCACTGGGTGTCTGGACAGACTCAAGGCTCTGGAGTGTCCCCACATCATGACACTGGGTTTGATTTCCCTCCTGCCCAACACACTCTGACCTTAGCACAGGGACTAGCCAGTCCCTAATTAGCACTGATTACCAGACCTGGGATCCCATGCCCTAGCATGGCTAGAGAGAGGCCAGGAGCAGGGGCTGCCCATACCATGTTCCCTGTGTTCACATCACCCCCATATAACTCCTCATCTTAGTTTGGGCATCCCCAAAAGCAGATCCCAAGATAAGGACTTTGGTGTATGCAGTTGACTTGGGAGGTGATCCAGGAAGCAGGAAGAATGGGAAGAGGGGAAAGCTATTAAAGAAGACACTCCTAAGGTCACTGCAGTAGGCCATGGGGCCTCTGAGAAGTGTGCAGAAGACCTCGCAGAATTTCCCCTCTGAAAAATGGGAGGCTGGAGCTTTATCCACACTCATCCATCCCTTTGGTTGAAGGTGGTCCCCAAGAGAGTTCATTTCCTGCCACCTGTCACCCTGTAGTTCTGAAAAAAAGCCCTGGAAGTGGGAATCAAGAATCTGAGTGGACACTACCTGCCATGCCCTCCTACAGCTTCCCTGCCATTCAAATGACATGCAAACTCCCTCCATGGCTGCATCCAAGCTCCCCTTCCTCCCCTCTCCTCACTCACCAGCCATATTGGTCTCCTTTCCATTCCTAGAAACAGCCTTGCCTCAAGCCTTGCCCTAGCTCTTCCTTCAACAGAAACACCATGTCCATGGTCATATAGTAGACTCTTTCTGGTCCTTCAGGTCTCAGCACAAGCATCCCCCTGAGAGAAATCTCCTCTGACCACCCTTCTTGCAGTCCAACTCCCCTGGCATGCTCGCTCACATCCCAGAGGCATGCTACTAAATGCTTACCAACTGCCTGTCAAAGAAAACCAAAGCCCCGACTTGTTGTGTTGGTCAGTTTTCCTGGCATAAAGGCCCCACCAGGGTCAATGTCAAACTAACAGTGAGGTCACTGAATGTGAGATGGGAAGAGAAGCAATAATGCATCATCATAGAGTATTTCCATGGATACAACAAAAGTAAATAATTCCAGGAGCATGAGTAATGGTAAAGTAATTAAGAAGTGACGCTTTGGTTTTTATTTTAATTTTAATATAATTTATTTAATTGTAAATTTAGATAATTCAATATTTCATAATGGCCATGTTTAACAACCAGCTCACAAAACTCCTGAAAATTTAACAGTTGGCTTTCATGACCTGATAGGCATTAGATCTAAAACCACTTGATATACCATGTTCTTTCCCTCCATTCACCCTTTAAGATGTATGATTATTTTCCTCTTGGCTTTACTCTATTGAGTCTAGCCCTTTAGAATGTGGGTCCCATGAGGGTGGGATCATGACTAACTTATCTTCAGTTTTGTCCTCTGAGCCAGCATACTGTACTGCCTAGACCACAATAGAAATTCAGTAAATATTTGTTGCATGAGTGTATAAATGCATGAATGCATGAATGAAAGGGTAAATGAGGTGGATGGATGTCATAGGGTTGGGCACCTCTACTGGGGACTGCAGTGGGAACACCCACACTGACTCCCACAGGGCTTATTGGGGTGCACCCGACAGGGTGTGGAGAATGGAACAGAATTGAGGTTCCAGAAAGAAGAAGCTGGGATGTAGGAGGAGAGACAGTTTCTGCTGAAGGTTCTTGGGGTCTTCCAGGGATGGCCTCTGCTGGGGCTGCACCCCCTCAGACATAGCAGGAGTGAGCAGAGTGGTCCATCACAGCCCTCCATGTGAGAGTTGGCAGGGGAGAACTGGGCAGACCCAGTCTGCTCTGCTATATCTGGGATCCCAGCCACTCATGACCCCTGTTCGGACTGCACCCTCCACATAGGAGTGGGCAAGGACCCCAGGAGGAACAGCAAACTCAGCAAGCCCATGCCATTGGTTCTCCAGTACGGGTCCCACCTTCCACCAGTCCCTCCAGCCTGGGAGACTGCTGCCCCAATACACAGAAGACGCCTGACTCACCTGCCTGTCTGCAGTGCCCAGCACGGCACCCTCACAGGGGAGATGGCAGAGGATGCTTGCAACAGGAATAAACCAATAAGTAAGGTGGCTTCCCAGCAGAGCAAACGTGAATCAGAGGCATTTCCCACTCAAGCCAGTCCCCTGCCTGGTACTGGGAAAGAGCCCAGAGGTGCCAGGCCAGCTCTGCCTATAACTGCAATCCAGGGGAGTGGCCAAGAACCTAGCCCTCAAGTCAGCCAGCCCAGGGTCACAACCCAGCTCTGCTGCTCTCCAGCTTGGGCCTTCATCTCCTGATCTATAAAATGGGAAGAAATTGTTATAGGTTGCTGAGAGGATTAAATGAAACAATACAAGGGGCTTGCAAATTTCCTGGAACAGCAAAAGAACTCCGCAGATTAATCTTGAATTTGTAAAACGCTTATGTAGCATTGCCTTTGTGTCCAGAACTGTCCTAAGCACCTTATCAATACCCATTCATTTAATAACGAACTTGTATGCTATACTGCCTCTCACCATGTTTTCTTGGCTTTTGTTTGTCTATTGAGGGTTTACTGTATGTCAAGCCCTGCACTAAGGTATCCACATAGACTTTCTCCTTTTTTCCTAATTTAGCACCATTTTCGTACTTTCTTGGTGGGGCCATGCACACTCTTTGCCATTGTGGAGCCCTGGTCAGTTGCTCATGTTCTTGTTGGAAAGGCCGAAGCTCAGAAGACCGAGGAGCCAGGCCCAGAGAGAAGGTCTGGGGTTTGACCTGGTGTCAACATCAGGGTTGCAGATTGCTTCATGCCCGGCCCAAGAGGAACAGGAAAGTTTGACTTCTCCCCTGACCATGGGAAAGAGTTCTTTTGCTAAAAAAAGCAAGGCCAGAACCAAGAGTGTGACATGTCAGGGCCCTTTCTGCCACAGCCTGTGCCTTTGTCTTGGCCTCTTGGCCAATGGAGAGGGCTATCTTGAAAGAGGAAGACTCCCTCACTCTTGGTTCTCTGACCAAGGATCTGAGGTACTTCCCTAAAGAAAAGCGCCAGGCAGGATGGTTCTGGAGCTGAGTGTGGCCTGGGAAGGCATAGCCCTGCTCTGTACTGTCACCTTGCAGGGCCCCTGGAGTCAGGACTCACAGCCGCACTCTGGTGTTGCCCAGAAGGAAGAAGTGAAGAGGGAAGGGGCCCGTAGAGGCCTCCCAGGGTGGCCCTTGCCTGAGACCACAGCCAAGTCACACAGCCCAGGGAAACAGTGACCGAGGTGCAGGGGCCTGTGCAATCCCAGTTCCGCTCTGGTGGGATGAACTCCGGTGCCAAGCAGAAGTTGTGTCTGGCAGAACTCAGTAGGACACCCACCTGTGGCACCTGGGCAAGTGCGCTCACCACATTGGGTCTACTCATTCCCATTTTTCTTCATTAAATCACTTACTAGTACATTAAAGAAGAAAGGTAGAAAGCATAATAATAGGGAAGTCAATTTCTTGGTCTCAGCAGAGTTGCAGCAGCAGAGGAGCCCTTGAGACCCGCGGGGAGGGCTTAGCTCCAGGTTGCGGAATGGAGACACAGCATCAGTTCGACTTCTGAACCTGAGCCCAGGTTTCCCTGAGAAGGACCCGCTTGTCTTCATCTGGTTCTCACATGCCTCACGTTGCTTTGTCTTGCATCTCCATGCAAATCTATTTTGAGTCCTTGGATCACTAAGAATGTCTCCCTGTTCCTTTCACCATGAGGTCTTCTGAATTCTGAAGTCCCACCTTTAGGCTTCAGAGGCTTGTAGAGCTGCTTCCACGTTGGGGACAGCCAATTTCATATTCTGTATGAGGAGGGGCTTTTTTGTTTGCTTTTTGTTTTGTTTTTGTTTTGCCAGTGTGCACAGGCATGGGGCGATGTGGAAGCACAGAAGAAGAAGTGAATAAGCCACAGGCTGAGGGCAGCAGGGAGGCTTCCTAGGGGAGTCAACGTGGGCACAATCTTAAAGAATTAATTGGAGTTGTCATGTTAAAAATATATAAATGAAATGGCCTGCACCAACAGAGACAGAGGGGTCTGGTAAGTGTGATGGGATATGGTAAAGGAAGATCCCGTCAACTATATCCTTACATCTTCCTTCATTCATAGATGCCAGGCCCCGTGCTAACTACTGGGAGAGCAAAGCTTAATCTAATCTGCAGTAGCTTCCAGAGTGACCCCTGAGCAGAGCAGTACAGTGACAAGTAGGCTTCTGATGGAGGTGGGGTGAGGGAAGGGATTAAATCTACTCTGCAGAGGGGGAAAGAGGACGGATTTTGAGTTTCATTGTTAGACAGAATATGCAGGATTCTGTGACTGATTTCATTCCAGGGATGAGGGAAAGGGGGATTGTCGGGTCGCCAGCCCAGAAGGTTAAAGGAGAGAGGAGAAATGTGACTGGGAAGTTATGCAGCCTAGGAACCAGCGTTCTACGTGTGTGCATCTCAGAATTGAACTCAAAACTCTTTGAGGGCAAGAATTAAGAGGGTCGAGGAAATCAAATAAATAAATGGTGACAGGAGGAGACTAAACTTTGGGTGCTGAGCGCCCAGTGCAATACACAGATGGTGCATTAGAGAATTATACCTTTGAAACTCATTTGAAACTCACATGCTGTTCTTAACCGATGTCACCACAATAAGTTTAATTCAAAAAATAGTTGTTGTTTTTTTAAAGATTGCAGCACCTTAAAGGGCCTGCATCCCCACCTCTAGGACCTAACACCATTCTGGATGGACACTAGGTGCTCAGTCAGCACCGAGGACTTGGCTTGTCCCGCCCACCCTGTACCCGGGCCCAATCTTACTCTGTAGAGCAGCAAACCCGCCTTCTGCCACATCCCAGCTGGGCCCTGACTCCAGAAGCCTCCAAGCATCACCAAAGGACACAAAACTGTTTCTCTCTTCAAAAACCCAAACGCTCCGGAGACTGAACGTGCGAATGCTTGTGGGACTCTAATCTCGGCAAACATCTGCTACCTTTGTGTGGCAAACGCAGTCGCTTTAAAACAGTGCCTTTGATTTCAGGGAAAGACAAATTGGGCCACACATTTTTGTTCTGAATGTGTCTCATCACGGGAGGAAATTTTCAGCAGCTTGGAATTCTAAATGTATGAAAAATTGATTTTTTTTTTAACAAATATTTCACCATAAAGAGTCGACAAGGTTCCTGAAAGAGATGAAACCAGTTTTCTATTCCTGTCCTTTCCCCCTCCTCTACCTCGTCTTTTTCTAGATTCTCTGGGGTCTCTCTCTGGACCCAAACGCATCCGCGTTGCCATATTCAGATCCCAGGTGGCAGCTCTGCGGACTCGGAGGGGGGCAGGGTTGACAGCGGCCTGAGATGCCTCTCCACCCAGAGTCAGCTATAAAGGAAGCCAGGGATGTGTTTGTAAATAATCAAAATCGAGAGATGTTTGCAGTGTCGGGGTGTGTCTGAGATACAGCCCCTCGCGCTCACGGCCCTGTCTGAGGGTTGATGTAACTGTCCCCCCAAGCAGCTGCCCTGCGATCAATTCCTCTCTTAGCTGCTTCGAGCTGGGTCATCCTGAGCCGGCGCTTAAGCTAGTTGGATCTCAGGCTCACTGTCCATCAAACGTTCACCAGTAAATCTCTCCCGCTATCAGAGCCAGTGGGTGCAAGTGTGCCCAGCTGACCTCCAGCAGCAAAGTGACCTGTAGATGTCCAAGACCCACCATCCCAGGTTATGTGGGACAGGCAGGTTTCCAAAGATGTGGGCCTTTCTGTGCAAAACCAAGAGAGGCCAGGACAAACCAGGACTGTGGGTCAACCTATGTGCCTTCAGAGACAGCACAAACCCACTGTGACAAGGATAAGGACTAAGGTCATTAAGAGCATGAAATGAATTTTCTGGAAAAATGAACACTGACTGATTCATTGAGCAAATATTCTGAGAACGTTAAGACAGTTCATCCAGAAGCTTTCTTATTCTGAGTCCTATATCAGCACCCACAGAGTTTGGTTAAGCTCATATAATTAGAATAACACACATTTCCCAGATTCATTTTAGCTTTATATCTATTTCACAACATCTGTACCACTTCGCTTTGCTGTCTTAACAGGCCACCCAAAAGCTTGGTGGCTCAAGACAACCATCATGTATTTAGCTCATGATTCTGTGGATAGCAACTTGGGCTGGGCTCAGCTGGGCAGCTCTTCTGCAGGGATCTTAGGCAGCTGTTCATTCACGGGGGGGCTAGCTGCTCCAGGATGGCCTCAGTGAAAGGTTATTTTCAGCTCCAAGTGGTCTCTCATCCCAGCAGGCTAGCCTTGTTCACAGATAGGCCAGGCAGAGTTCTAAAAGAGCATCCCAACCCTCAAGCCTAGCCCAGAATACTACCACTCCACCACTTTCTCTTGGCCAAAGCAAGTCACGAGCTCAGCCAGATTCAAGGGGTGAGAAACAGATGCCAGTTTTTGATAGCAAGAGCTGCAAAGATGCACTTCAAAGAGGCAAAGCACCAGGAGGGGTGGAAAACAATGTATAAGAACATCTTTCTGATTTATTTTATAAAACATAGAAACAAGGGACTTTACAAATTATAACAATCAATTGTCACATTATACTATCCTCCTGGTCATTTAATCCAGAAACTTTGGAATTCTCCAACCCTGTTTCTCCTGATCCCTCCACACCCAACTCATCACCACACTCTACTGCCTCTATCTTCTAAATATCCCCACATTGCCCTTCCTCTCTTTCCCATGACCAGGCCTGAGTCCATGAGCTGATCATCACTCCCTGAGATTATGGTGGCTGGCTCCTAATTCTGCTCCTTGCTTCCAACCTCACCCCCTCTGGTCCATTCTCCTCACTGCAGTCAGGGTGATTTCTCTCAAGCACACATTTGAGCATGTCATTCCTTTGTTCTAAGGCCTTCTCTAGTGCCTTCCTGCTGCCAAATCCCATGTATAAAAGACTTTCTGCTCTCATCTCCCAACATCCCTCCACCACTACTCTCGCACCTAGATCAGGTTCTGAACTACTTGGATTTTCCTAAACAAACCATGATTTTACATGCTTTCAAAACTGTAGTTCAATATTTCAGGGATGTTTCCTAAAACCTAGATGCTTATTACCAGTTTGACCCAGACTGCAAACCCACCTGCATGCCCAGAGGAGTGGCCATTTGTATATGTTCTCTGTTACTGAGTCTTCCCAATGATAACACAAATCATTGACTGGTTGCATTAGTCATGGTTCTCCAGAGAAACAGAACCAATAGGACTTATGTGTGTATACATATGGAATTGACTCATGATTATGGAGGCAGCCATGTCTCAAGGTCTGCAGGATGAGTCAGCAAGCTGGAGATCCAGGAGAGGCAATGGTTAGTTTTATTGTGAGTCCAAATGTCTGAGACCCACAAGAGCTAATGGTATAGTTTCCATCTGAAAACCAGCAGGCTCAAGACCCGGGGAAAACCAGTGATCCAGTTTGGATCCAAAGGCAGGAGAAAAGCCAATGCCTGAGTTCAAAGGCAGTGAGGCAAAAAGAATTCTCTCCTAATAGGGGGAAGGTCAGCTTTTTTGTTCTATTCAAGCCTTCAACTGATTGGATAAGGCCCATCTAGATTAGGGAGAGCAATCTGTTCTACTCAGCCTGCCAATTTAAATGTTAATCTTATCCGAAACTCTCCATCAGAAACACCTAAAAGAATGTTTGACCAAGTATCTTGACACTCCATGGCCCAGCCAACTTGACACATAAAATTAACCATCACCCAGTCAATGATTCAGTTGGTGAAAAACAACACACATACATTGACACTAAAAGGTAAGAGGCCCTAACTGGTTTTGCTCAGTGGATAGAGCGTCGGCCTGTGGACTGAAGGGTCCCAGGTTCGATTCCGGTCAAGGGCATGTACCTTGGTTGCAGGCATATCCCCAGTGGGGAGTGTGCAGGAGGCAGCTGATCGATGCTTCTCTCTCATCAATGTTTCTAACTCTCTATCCCTCTCCCTTCCTCTCTGTAAAAAATCAATAAAATATATATTTTTTTAAAAGGTAAGAGAAATAAGCAAGACTCACAGGTTGCTTAATGGAAAGAAATATTCTACTCACCCTCCTTAGTTTTGGAAAACACCTATAGTGGTAACTATGATGAGGAAAGAATGACAGAATTAATTACAGAGCGCCTCTGGGTATGGGACATTTGTCATTCACCCACTGAGGCTACCTCCTAAGCCCATGTTCTGTTCCCATCTCCACTAAACATTGAGTCCAAGCAACCATTACTTCTCCCTGGACAACCATGCTTGTCTCCTCACCTGTCTCCCCACATCCACTCAGGTATCCTTTGTTCTCTCCATGGCAGCTAGAAAGAACTTTTCAAAATCAAGTTGTATCCCACTACTTCTAAATCCCCTTCTAAAGCTTCCCGCATTCCTTATAATAGAAGCCAGATCCTACCTTAGCCTGCAGGATGCCACAGAGTCAGCCAACACTCACCTCTCCAGCCTGGCTTGCACCCTATGGCCCTTCAATTTCCATGTTCTCACCCCTTATGGAGAGTTTAATTCCAACTCTCCACCAAAACTTTTCACATGACATTCCCTTTGCTTGGAATGTTCTCCCACTAGCAACTGCATCCTATCTGTTCTTCAGATCTCTGCTCACTTTTTCTCCTTTGGGGAAATATTCCTTGATCACTCAGTCTAGGTCAAATCCTCATAGAACTATTTTCTCCTCCTGAGCACGTATATCTATGTATAATTACGGATTCATTGGTGTGACTGTATGATTGTCATCTCTATCTGTCACCAAGCTGCAAAGTCTGAAGGGAAGAACTTTCTTGTCTTCCATTGTACCTCTAGTGCTTAGTATTGTGCCTGGCACAGAGTAAAAGCTCAAACCATTAGAGTAAATAATTAATTAATGAGGAATAGCTATTCAATGGAGTTGGGCTCACCTTCCATTAGCTGGGCAAGGTCCTGTGTTTAGAAATCCTCAGGGGAGATGAGAGGACTAGATGAACTAGGAGGGAAAAGTGGAGGAAGAAAACAGAGTTTCAAAAGATTCTGAACCTTATGCTAAAATCAGACATTGTTTCCCTATAATGTGTGAGGATCCATTGTCATTTACCTATTTCTGCACCAAAAAAAGTGCATAACTGACTCCCAAGTTCTTCTAGATGGATGGCACACTTACTCTCTCTCTTTGGGAAATTTAGATTGTATAGTAGTTGGTTGAGTTGGGCAGCAAAGACAGGGAAAATTGTCACTAAGCCAAAGGGAATAGACCCACTAACATCTAAAGGGTGTCCCCAGCCATTCACTTTACTCATCATTCCCAAGAAAGGATACACACACACACACACACACACACACACACACACACACACACTCATCCTCTATGAGAAAGAAACTAAACCAATGTCAGACTGGGTCAAATGACCTCGAATGACCTATCAGTCATCTGATGTACACTCAGCTTTCACCATGCACCAGGCACTCTGCTGGGTGCTGGCATCACAGCAAAGAATGACTCTTTGGGTGCAGAGTTTGTCCTCATGGACCTACAAGTGGAAGCTGAGAGGGAAGTTCAGGACCTGGCCTGCACAGCTAGGGGACACTGACCCGGCCTTCTAGGTCAGCAGAGACTGGACAGAGGAACTGAGAATGAAGCTACACCAGATCCCCCCCTCCAAGCTTTGGCTTGCTCACATGTAAAATAGAGACCATATCCCACCTCCCAGGGTGGCTGAGAGGGATTAACTTAAAATAATAATAATGCAGGCTAACATTAGTGAGCATTTATTCTGGGCCAGCAGCTGGGCTAAGCACATCTTGTGCCCCAGCTCATTAAACCTTCATCACAACTCTAGAAAGTAGGATCAAATGTTATCCCCATTTACCAACGAGTAAACTGCGGTTTAGGGAGGTGAGGAAACCTACCCAAGTCTCAGGTCTGCCTGGTGCCATGCTTTGAGGCAGGGCTCTCTGCCACCTCCTTAATGTGACCTTGAAGAGCACTCAATCCAAAGTAAACCATCAGTGAATTTGATTTCCCTTTCTCCCCTTGCCCCCTCCTCTTCTTTCCTTCATAGAGGAAAACAACAAAAACAAGGATTCCAGATCTACTTGCTGGTTTCTCTGGATTCCACGAAGCCAGTTTAACTGTATAAATATAGTCTTTGAAAGGGTCTCGAAAGAGGAAACCAGAATATTGAGAAGTATTCCCACCTCAAGAACAATAAACTAAATTCTTGAGTCCATTTGTAGCCTCAGCCCTTACCCAGGGGAGGTCCTGTATAGGAATACTCAGGCTCTGTTGCCCCTGGGTATGGAGGTCACTGAGTTGAAGGCCTGGCTGCCAAAGCATTCCAATGATGCAGTCCAAAAATTAGTCAAACCCCCAAGGTGCTTGGAGTCAGACTTTCCCACAGTCTCATGTGGCTTGTGTTCTAGAAGATGTAGCTGCAGCTGCTGCTCTGCTGGCCCCTCTGGAAGACTTGGCACTCTCCCATTCACCAATGCATCACCCCACCGGCCTGGCCCTGCCTTCCCCTCTTGACCTATGCCCAGCCCTTTCACTGTATTCCAAGGTTTGACCTCATAAAAGATGTATGCGTTCACCCACTTGATTTATTCATTCCCTCATTACCAGGACCTATATGTGCCAGGCCTGTGTGCATGCATTTGTCAACTCCCCATTGTGCCAATATCCTAAATATGTTTGCAGATAAAATCGGAGGAGGTGATCTGACTTCTGGTCAGTTGCCGCATCACTCACTTGGCTGTAAGCATGTGCAGCCAGCTGTCCAGCTGGTCTCCTCCCTGCACTTGATTCCAAAGTTGCATAGGTCAGAACTGTGGGAGTGTGAAGCTAAAGTTATTGGGATAATGTCCCTGCCTTCCCTAGCTCCACTCAGCTGAGAACACTCAAGATCAGCCTCCCAGGTCAATCCAAGGACCCAAGGAAGACCCTGCCCCCAGCAGGTAGGAGTTGTTCTCTTGCAATGGCAGCAAGACTTGGTGGTTATTGGGCAAGTCCTAAAGCCATGCTCCTTGTCCTGACCTGCATGCTCAGTGGGTCTGACCTTTTAGTTCCCAACAAAGTAAGCAAGTGCACAGGCTTCAAATTGGCCACACTTGGGATCAAAGCTAGCTCTGGCACCTTCTAGCTTAGTGAATGTGGGCAAATTGCTTCATGTATCTATTGTGCAGTTTGCCCATCTATAAAAAGGGGATGGTAATAATAATAATGGCAGCACCTGCTTCAGAGGTTTGGTTTGATGGCTAAAAGAGATAATGCACATAAAGGGTTTAACCTAAAGTTTCTCAACCTCATCACTAATAACATTTCAGATGAGACAATTATTTGTTGTGTGGGATGTCCATGGCATTACAGGGTATTTAGCAGAATTTCTGGCCACCACCCACTAGATGACAGTAGCACACCTCCCCCTCAGTTGTGACAACTAAAAGTATGTCTAGACATTGCAAAAGTCCCCTGACATAATTCCTGATTGAGAACCCAGTGCCTGGAAAATGTTGATATTAGCCACTATTATTACTGGTCACTGGAACCCAGCCTGCTCAGATGGTCTCTGGCCCCTGTATCTTGCCAGTGCCACCTCCTGAGAGTTACTCCTGACCCCAGTTTTCTGTGTATTAGCAGGACCCTGATTCAAGATATCTGGAATAATGGTACTGTCAGCAGCCTGACAATGCTTAAAAATGGGTCTTCTATGACATACTGAACAGCTAAGAACTGTCCCCTGGGAATATCACAAATAAATGGGAATTACGGGGAGGGAAAATCATAAGGGGCATTTCCTGAGGCAAATTGAGGTTAGAAAGAAAATGGAAACCTATGTTGACAGGGCTCAAGAGCACTAGGAAAATGATACCATTCAACCAATGCAATAAGACATGAAAATAAATGGAGATAATGATATACTGTTAGTACTATCAACATGGGCCCCAGAACCCCTTGATTACAGATCTGTTCTGAAATAAAATGTATCTATGGATATAAAAATGCCAAGCCCGAGATCTGGCACATTGTAAATCCCCATAAAAGGTCATCTGAAACTGTCAATGAGATTGACTTTTTTTTTTTTGGGGGGGGGGTCAGACAGAATGCTCAGTCAGAAAATTGGCTCAGTATCCTAAAACGTCAGTGTTCAAAGGGATCATTGAGACAACATGTCTCAGCTCCTTACTTTTACATCGGAAGACATTTATATAGAGAGAGAAGTGGATTGGGCAGAATCAGTGTAAATGGAAATAAACTAGAAATGTAGAAATGGAACTAGGTGTTCCAGACGATACAGGTGACTACAATGCTCATAGACATACACGTCTATGCTGACTCACCCTTAGGCTACCACCTAAGTTACCTAGGTATTAGACTCAGTGGCTGGAAAAGACATGAACAGGTGCATTTGTATATGTGGTCTTAGCCACACTCTAACCTTTGGACTTGGCACATCCCAAAACTATCATCCTGAACTCTCTTGACTCTGTTCCCCTTTGCTCCTGGTCTCACTTCCATTTTTATGTCTTTTCTCCCTGCCCTCCTATGCAGTACCATCTGATCCCATGAGAGTAATCTGACTTTTCATTATTTGGTTTAACATCTCCGCCCTGACAACAACTAGCTCATATTGAGTGTTCACTATGTACTAAGAATTTTACATGTAATACCTGTCTGTACAGTAAGGGTCAATACTAGGTTCAGTTTCATGTGTGAGAAAGGAGAGCTAGTGTGTTAATGAGATAGAATTAAGATACTAACAGATTAAAGTACTAGCTGTGGGGAACACGATGTCCCAGAATGATAGTGGAGGTGGCTGAATTCCTGGAGAGAGTGAACTAGATCGGTCTGAAGGCCAGAGGGAGTGGCACCTGGTGAATGCTTTCTGGGAAGAGAGCTTATCTCCCAGAACTATGCTTGTTCGTTCATGTCGGTAAATAAAGATCCATTGAGCAGTGGGGAGGTAGTGGTGCTGGGGGTCCTGGTCAGTGGGATTCACAGCCAGGCAGCATCTCCCAGCTGCCTCCAGCCCATGTCCCACTCAGAAGCCAGGCCCATACCTTGTCCAGGCACTCAATTGTCCCCACCAAATCAGGCAGGGTGGAGATTACAAGGCTCCACCTGTCTTGTTGCTCGACCTCCAGCTCCTGACCCACTTCTGACTAACCCATCTGTTGAGTTGTCCAAGTCTATGACCCACTTTCCACAGTGATCCTCCCCAGACGAGCTTCCCTATGGACCTTCTCCTCACCCTAGAGAGTTCCCGCAGCCTGCAGGCACCAGCACCACCCAATTTGGACAGCTCCACCCAGCCCAGACCTCACCTGGGTGTTGTCCTGGTCCCCACCCTTTTCCCTCCCCTCTCCTCCCAAGCCTTCTGGCTCTGTCTGCTCTGTCCCAGAAATGTGTCTCTCTCACGTGTGCCTTTTTAACAGCTGTTCTCCTGGATCCAACCTCTCCCCCTCTGATATGCTAATCTGTTCATATCAGTTTCCTGCTTTGACTTCCCTTTTCCTCTAGCATAAAACCTAAACCCATAGGTTGTGTGTCCCTCCAGATGGCAGAATCTCAGTCTACAATTTCCTCTACCCAGTGAGTCTAGAGAAGATGGGTTTGTTTAAGCTAAGCACTAAGACTTTCAAACATTTGGTCCTGTGCACAGTAGCCCTTAGATCACAGAATCTTACATTTTAAAGAGAACTTAAATCAACTCCTCACCATCACAAACTCAATTCTTTCCTTAACTGCTACCAATGACAGAGAGCTCACAACATCAGGAGGCAGCTCACTCTGTTGTGTAAAGGAGTTTCTCCTCACAAGGTCCAAGAATCTTACACTTGTAATACACCCAGAAGGTGGTGACTTGCCACCCTCTGCAACAAGCCAACATATAACATGATTGAGATACCCATGCTTTGATGTAATTGTATATTTGAACCCAGATTTTATCTCTCTCTCAAATAAATATCTTCTAAACATGCAAAATACATTTGGATTCTGAATTATGTCATCAATATGATACTACAGCTAGTTTTTACCAATCAAATGTTTGATTCACTTGCCTAAGGGTGCAGGCTCTAGAGTGAGACTGCCCACATTAAAATAGCACCTCTACCATTTACAAGCTGTGGAACTTTGGTTGAGTGACTTAATGTCTCTGATCCTAAGTTTCCCCATCTGCAAAGATGATACCTACCTTGTTAGGATCATTTATTATAAGAATTAAGTAAGATAGTACATATAAATAGCTAAGCGTGGTGCCTGGTTTAAGTAAATGTTCAATAAATGCTACATCTTATTATAATTAATACCTTTACCTATGATGTCCATGATGGATTTCAAACATTTTTCCTAGAATCCCAGTATTTAAAACAGATGAAAGCAGTACTGTCCCGGGGGCAGCACAGGTGGTCTCCCAGGGTCCCATTGCCTCTACCTGTCCCTTTCCTACTCACTCTTTTGGTTGTCCCTGAGATACCCTGAAGCCTTAGGACTCTGCCCAATCTCCTTTGAGCACTATTCATCTATACCATTAATAAATTATCCACTGTGGAAGGCCACCTGGAGAGACACATGGAATGTGTATTAGTTTCTATTGTTGCTGTAACAAACTTAGTGCTTAAGCAGCACACATTTATTATCTTAGTCCTATGGTAAAACCTTCAGTACAGACCTCACTAAGCTAAAACCAAGATGTTGACAGGACTACCTTCCTTCTGGAGCCTCTAAGGGAGAATTTGTTTCCTTGCTTTATCCAGTTTCTAAAGGCCACCCACCTTCCTTGGCACTTGGGCTCCTTCCTCCACCTTCAAAACCAGCAAACATTAAGGACCCATGTGATTACATGATCCCACACAAAAATCTAGAGTAAGCTCCTTATGTTAGGGACAGTTCCTTGCCAGCCTTAATTCCATCTGTAACCTTAATTTTCCTTTATCATATAATTTAACATATTTACAGTTTCCAGGAATTAAGATGTGGACATCTTTGGAGGACCATTATTCTGCCTGTCACCGCATGTCACTAGGGACCTCCTTGGAGACCAGCTTAGATAAATTGCTCAACATTTGGAGACATAGACATCCTATCCATCTTAGTACAATATCTTGCAACCCACTATTCTCCATCTTGTTCTTCATTTTAACAAGAGAATCTTTAACAAGTTCCTACTACAATCAAGATACAATGTCTGTGGCATTACCAAGACTTACCTTATATAGCTGTCCTTTCAGGGTTATGAATTTCAAGCAAGAGAAACAGGCTCTGGCTGGTTTAGGCATAGAAAGCATTTGTTAAAAGGTTATTATGAAGTTAATGAAACCTCTGAAATGATGGAGAAAACTGGTTATATATCAAGTAGACAAGAACAGCCCACCAAATCATATGACAGAACTGATCTGGGCAGAAATTGTTGCTACTGCCCCTACAATTTTATTGGCCTGAATACAGGACTTTTCCATGAGTATTGCAGCCACTCCTGCCTCCAGAAACTCAATCACCAGGGCTTGTTCTCCACCTTCTAGCCTGCTCCTTGACATTTCTTGAACCCAACTTCAAGTCATGGGTGGCTGCCTCTGATTGGCCAAACCTAGAGCATGTGCCAGTGTCCTCCCTGCAAAGGAGGCTGGGAAACTGAGCATGTGACATCTTCACTTTTATGGTGGAAGACAGGTTCCCCCAGGACCCATACAGGAGACAATTCACCCAAATGTGGGGAGATAAAAATAATAACAAATGCCCACAGCACTCATCTCAAAGGCTTATTTCTCAAAAGAGAAATATTGATATTTTGGAATTACTAGTTCTTAGTGAACTCTCAGCCTCCAAACCAATTCTTACTTCCTTTTCAAGGGTCACATTACCCCTACACCATTTAAATAGTCATTTCTAGTTCATTTGCAGAGTCTGAGCTCAAGTCCATAATTTCTAGAGCTCAGGTTATGGAAATCAAGACAAGAGGTGCCTAACACCAATCTTCTGGCCTCTCCCTCCACAGTTCTTCAAATATGCTGACAGGGATTTCACAAAGACTCTGCAAGTCCTCCCAGGACCCTGGGCTACAATTCACATGGATTGGAGACTTGAATTAATTAAAAGCAGTGAGGTATACCTTTAGCCTTTCTCCTATCTTGAGTTTCAATCTTTCCAGATTAAAGGCTTTTGCCCCGTTGAATTGAGCAGCTCTCTCAGTTCTCTCTAATAACTGTCAATATCATACCATCATCACCATGCTGTGGACTCCCTTTCTTTCTCTGCCACCATTCCCCAAACAGCACAATATTAATCTTTTCAGGGGTGTTTCAAAGCCTGATCTCCTATCGAATTTAGCATTTTTGACACAGTTCTTGCAAACATGCATCATTTCCCCAGGTATCTGGATATGTGCCCTTTTGTTAGTATTTGTGTTTTTAAAACCCAAGCCCATTAGAGATGATGCTATAGAGTCACATTACTTTCTACTTCAGCCGATCAGGATCACACAATGGAAGGAGCATGGATGCTGGGCTCATCTTGGTGAGATGGGGAACCTGTCTTCCACCATAAAACAGGGCCTTGAACTCTGCCTTCATCTCTCACTAGCACTGTGAGCTTTGTCTCTAAAATTAGGGCAATAATACCTACTTCCTCTCACAGAGCTGCACAGCTAGGCAGGTACCTTTGTGGAAGCCCCTTGTTGACAGGCTTTTATTGAATTTCTCTTGGTCATTTCCCCTTTGGTGAACATAGAGTTTTATCTGTCAGCTCCTGGTAGCATATCCCTTAAAAACAGATGGGCAGACATCCACCAAATTTGGAGAATTCTTTGACATAATCCAACATAAAATATAGGCTATATGGCATGCATAATGTTCCTTTTGGGGAGCCAGGAACATTTCAAAATATGCATAAAGTCATCCACCAGAGCAGAGCTGTCCAGGAAGTGTGGGGCCCTAAACAAATTGTTTCTGTGGGGTTCTGACAAATAATCAATTTAATTTAAAAATATATTATAAAATTCATAGGCCTATGGGAGGCATAGTAATTTATCAATGAAGATTTAGAAAAATGAGTAAAGAAGAGGTAATTATGTATTGGTTTATTGTCTAACAGTGCACATGAAGATTTTTCTTTGGGTGCAGGCAAAATCTCTTCCTCCTCATGTCCAGGAGCCATCTCTTTGTGTTCTTTGCTATCAAATGCACCATATCTGGCTAGTTTTAGATCTCCCACCATGAGAAAAAAAAAGTAGCAATGTTGTATTTACTTCCAGTGCCAATGGTATTCTAGAACATGCTTGTTTGGAAACAATATGGATCACTGTGCCCACACAGTTCCCTACTAGCATTTGCTCACAATGCTGCCTCACCCATTGTGCCACCTATGAACACTGGCTTCCAATGACCCAAAGGCTGTTACTAAGCTTCACTGATGAAAACCACTTACGTCAAATTTATCACTTGAAATTGTATAACTTACACATGGAAAAACAGATCATCCCAGCATATCTGGAACTCTTTCATCTATAATCACCACATTCCTGAAATGTGACCTCCTCAAAGTTGACCACATGATGGCCTTCCAATCACAGGTACCAGTGGGGAGCGCAGATGAAGGGCCTATGAGAAAAAGAAGAATGGTCTTATTCACACAAGGAAGGCCCAACCCTTGTTCACATGGCTTAAGAGCAACCCTGAGGAGCACATCACACATCCATCAGATGCAGGAGAGGTCACCAGTGAGAAGGTCTCATTGGCCATTTCAAAGCACCTCTGGTGACTATTCAGGAGATAAGGTAACCACCCTGGGTGCCAGCAGGGAGGGTTGTGAGAAGATATGAGGCTTGAGAGGTCAAAAGGATCAAAGGACATCAGGGTCAAGTATAAAAGTACTGACAGATGGACAAAAGAAGCAGCAGTAGCAAGATATGGAAAGGCATAAAGCTTTGTAAAAACAACAACAACAAAAACAACAACATTACATCCAGGAAACATTAGATGGTCCTCATATGTCAGGCTAGGAAATTTGAACTTTGTTCTATAAGCCATGAGGACAACTCATGTAATATCACAAGCAGGAGAGAGATGTGGCCAGGCTGAGCTTTTAGGAAAATCACTATAATAGAGGGGTAAAAAGTCAACCTGAAAGGAGATTGGTGGATGAGCAACCAAATAGGAGGAGGTGGTTCTAATTATCCAGTAGATGAAGAGAGTCAGAACTGAACTTAGTAAGGAGTTGCTGGGTAGGACAAAACAGGGTGATCTAGACACATTTCAGTGGCCAAACAAGGAAGATGTGATGATGGATAGACATAGGAATGAGGGTTAGGGAGGAGCCCAGGATGACTCCCAGGTTCTAGCTTTGGCGACTGGGTGGAGAATGGTATAATTCCTGAAACAGGGAATAGAGGAGAAGGAGCAAGTTGGGCAGGAAAGAGGACTAATTCAAGCTTGAACTTGTCAAGTTAAAGGAGAATATAGAAGAGAAGGCTCCCAGAAGACAGGGAACACATTCTCAAAAGTCAGGAGTGAAGTCTGGCCTGGAGATGGTCTTGGTTGAGTTGGAACCCATAGAGAGGATTCTGGAATGAGAACAGGAACTCAAGAAAGAACCTGGGAAGCATTGAAATTTAAGTAATTATTATGAAGTAATAATCAAGAGTTACAATGCAGGACACCCAGGAGTAAACGTCCATCTTCCAAGTTCCTTGGCCAAGTTTCCATAATCAACAACTCACATATCCCCTTATTCTCTTTTCCAATGATGAGTAAAAGCACATTCTGCATCTTCATCACATTTACAAAATTCCTGTGCACAATTTCTCTAGAGCCTAACATATATGCTCTCTGAAGTCAACACACAAACACAGCTTGTAGGTTTGCCGAAGGTTGACTTCGAGAACTTGGTAGGATAATGCCAATGGACTGACCGTGAGGGTGACCAGTCACAGTCACTAGCCCTGCAGGGGGTGAGTCCAGGACCTGGAGCTTAGACTCTCTGGACAAATAGGATGAGAGGCCCTCACATTCACTTTTTATTCCTCCCCATTTTCCAGTAGGGAAACAGAGGCCAACAAATTAGAAAGATTTACTCAGAGTCAGTAGCAGAACCACATCAATGTGACTAAATTATATGAGGTTAATTAAAATGTCATAATGGGCAGAATATTTCCAAAGTTTCTCTGTAATGCAACCAGGTGCCACTGGCCTAGTTCAGAAACTAGTGATCCTGCAGTTCCTCCAGCTCATTCAGAGGCTCCTGAGATGAGACACAATCCTGGTAAGACATGGAAGGAGGAGAAAAGGTGCAAGTTATCACCCTTCGTGGGGCTCCATAGACTGTGGTTGCCATCTGTACCTCCCCCACTAAGGTCACTAGGATCTACATTTTTCCTGCAGGGACTTTGGAGTCATTTAATGATCATGAGAAGGAGACTAAAGGAGGGGATCCAAACCTGTTTTGTAAAAGTGACCTTCCTTGAAACTAGCTTGTGCAGAGATGCCCCTCCCTGAAAATAGCTGTACCTGGATGAGCATTTTCATGGCTCCCTCTCTGACATCCCTGCTCTGGTCTCACTCTACTTCAGTCCTTCCCTGTCACACCTTCCAAAGGAATCTTTCTGCAGCACCCTTTTCTGATGTCACTCTGCTTGGGAACTCCCAGGACTCTCTCCCACCTACAAGTAGCTTGGCAGAGTATTCAAGACGCGGACCTCAGTCTGGCCTTCAGCTTTTCCAGCCATCACTTCTCCCATTTCCCCAGAGTTCTGACACTTTGGATGTCTGCCAGCGCCCTAAGCACCAGATATTTGTATGCCCTGGTGCCTTTGCACACACGTCCTAGAATTCCAGTGTCCTTGTTATCCATTAAGACAATATCTATTTCTTCTTATTAATTTAAATATTTTGTATATTTAGACTTTAATTCCTGAAAAACAGACTGGTTTTATCAACACGGTGGAATGAACTCCAACATGGTAAGCTAATAGGACCACTGGCAATCAGGAGGAAGAAGGCTGGGAGTATCTGTAAGTAATGCAGGATCAGTCTCCATATGAGGGTGGGAATGCAGGACAATGAAGGAGTCACCATGAGTGTCATGGTGACCATGCTACCACACAGTGGGGGGATCCATTTTTCAGCTCAAACCTTATTCAGGAAGTTACTTTTCCTACCAGAAGTTAGGAGGGGAAAAAAATCTCCTTCATTAATTCCTCATAACAACTCTAATCAGAGATAGCCCACAGGTAGTTTAGTCACTCAAACTATGGATCAGGGGGTTAGTTTGCAGGGGAAAGTGGTGGCCCATTGAATTAAAAAAAAAAAAAAAAAACAGGGTAGACATTTTCCAGAGTATATTAGAAGAAGCAAAACTCCTAAAAAATACTACAGAATAGCATCAATGGTCCATAAAGTAAGTTTTGGGTGAGATTTTTTTAAAATAAACAGTCACATGAGGCCTGATGTGTGTGCGCAAGAACCATGTGCCCTCAGAAGGAAGTCAGAAGATGTTTCCCCAGGGAGAACCAGACATATCCATTCCCTTGGCTGTCTCTATCTTTGAGTTTTCACCAGAGCCATAGTATGGGTGAAATGGGAGCTTACACAGAACCCCAAAGTATATCTTGCATACTTTTTTCTATGCCAGTGTCCTCAAGTTACCCATATAGGTTTCACATTCTAGAATATGAGCTCAATATTCTCTGCAAACATTTTTGTTGTTTTCATCCTAAATTGTAGTCTCTCCAATTACTACTTAAGAACACCTGAGTTTGGTGCCTCCAACCTGACACATTAAAGCATAACTTGGATGGCCACATGGGACATTCATCCAGTTAAAAAATATTTGTTGATCACCTGCCTTGTGCCAGATACTGAGGGTATAATCATAAACAAGAGATCCTATGTTATTGGAGTTGACAATCTTATGGGGGTGGGGATACTAATAAGCAGCCAGAACTTACAGTGCACTCTGTGCTATGACAGAGAAAAGGAGGGGGCACAGAGACCCAGAGAAGAGCCATGTGATTTGACCCGGGGGGTCAGGGAAGGCTTCCTAGAGGAATGATGGCCATCCTGAAACATCCCATTAGACAACATGGCAGGGCAACGGAGAATGGGAGTGTATTCCAGGCAGAATGAGCAAGGGAACTGCATGCGAGAGAGGCCATGGCCTGTGAGGGGAAACATGAGAAGAGCAGGACAGATCCAAGTGTGGGCCCTGCCTGCTTCTGCCTGTCTACACATGTTCCCAAGCAAGAGAGAAGACAGTTGGGGCAGAGCCGAGGGTGGCCTTCATTTGATGCTCTAGTCTCACCTTCGTTGGAGGCTTGGAGATTCAGCTTTACCAAGGCTGCAGGGAGAGGGTGGTACTTGAAGCCCCAAGCCCAGCAGCTCAGCCTTCATCACACAAGGAAGAACGAGAGAAGTCCCTGCCATGAGTAGAGAGCCTTCCTGTCCCTCTTCTTGGCCCTGCCCTGCTTCAAGTGCAGTGTAGCTAGCAAGAGGGCTGCCATCGTTAACAGGATGGGATCCTAGAGTGGGCGTGAGAGTCGGGCAGGGAGACCCAAACAGCTGCCCATTTCGGTCAGGGAAACTATTTATTACCACATGGCCCAAAGAAGAGATAAATGGCTGCATTTTGGTCACATATTGTGGGGCGTGTAGACATAGTATGGTCTGTGCAGGTGCTCCAGAGAGCCTCTGGAAGAGAATATGCCTGTCAGCAGCCAAGTGCCATCTCTTCAGGCACGTGTGTCTTTAGATGCGGGCCTCAGACCAGGGCAAGGCTGCTTTAACTATCGTCTGTGGTTTACAAACATTTTGATATTCACCAAGCACTACTGTGCTCCAGGCTTCTGCCAGGAAATTTCTTTTAAAATATATTGATTTCAGAGAGGAAGGGAGAGGGGGGAAAAGATAGAAACATCAATGATGAGAGAGAATCAGTGCTCAGCTGCCTCCTGCATGCCTCACACCAGGGATCGAGCCTGCAATCTGGGCATGTGCCCTGACCAGGAATAGAACCGTGACCTTCTGGTTCATAGGTCGATGCTCAACCACTGAGCCATGCCGGACAGGCATCCAGGAACTTTAATATCTCCCATGAAGTTGACTCCCCGCAACAAGCCTACGGGATAGGCAATACATCTCCATTTTTAAGATGAGGAAACTGAAGGCCAGGAAAGTGGATGAAGCTTGCTCCAAATCCATTTCTTAAATAACAGGAAGACCATTTGAACTCTTACCAACTGCTTCCTCTCACTCCCATCCTATCAGCTCATGTAACCATCCCTACAGCTCTGGCAAGGTTGACAAAATTACATTTCAGCTGAAGAAAGTGAGGCTCAGAGAGGTGACAGAAGGTACTGGAAGCATGTGTTTCTGCCCAATAAGTTTGGAGCAGTCAGCACATTTTCTGAGGCAGCTCCCCCCGCTGAGCACCATCTCCCATAATCTCATTTTGACCTTTTAATGAAAAATAAACGTCCCCACCTCCGCCCTGGTCACTAGGCCAGATCAGGCAATTATACAGTGTTTGTGGGAGGGGGTTGGTTCTGAGACACTGGGTCAACCATGAGCAATGATGGCACTGAGGAAACCCAGCTGGTCCTGCCCGGTCTTCCCAGGCCCCTCAAGTGCCTCTCCTACTGCCCTTTCAACTCTCTGACCTGCCACCCTGCCCACAATCACCTATGCTGCCCACCAGCACACCCTCCAATCTTGGAACTAAAGATTTTACATGTTTTCCAACCAAACTCTAACACAAGGCCATTCAGCTTAGTGGTTAAGGGTTTAAGAACTGGGATGACCTCTGACCTTTGCCATGCACTCACTCCATGAGCTTGGACAAGTGACTCTGTCTCTCAGAGCCTCAGTGTTGTCTTATGTGAAATGGGATGGTGCTAGCACCCAGTTCACAGGGTTCATGAGATAAGACATATAAAGAGAAGGTACCAGGGCTGCATACATGACGAAAACTCAAAAGACATTACTTGTTGGACTGTGTTTGTACTTTTTATCCAAGTGCAATGAACATATAGAAAAATACACATATAAGTGCATAGTTCACTGGTTTTTACAAACTGAACACGTGCACGACCAGCATCCAAATCAAGAAACGGAACATGCCCAGCATCCCAGAAGGCCCCATACTCGCTGCACCCACACCTTTCTGGTCACTGTTGCCACCCAACAGTAACACTTAACCTTATTTCTAACAGCATGGGTTGGTTTTGCCTACGTTGAAGATGGCAACATGGTTTTGTTACTGTTATTAAATGTGTGCCAGGAACTGGTATAAGCCCTTTAGATGTATCATCTTAGTCTTCACTCAGACCTCCGAGATAGGTATGTTCACATCATCCTCATGTTATCAATGAAGAAATGGAGATGACCCTAAGGAATCTGGGGAAAAAAATGCTGGTAGAACCAAAATTAGCAAGATCACAATCCAGAAAAGTATAGCATTTCTATACACTAGCAACAGACAGGGAATTTAAATTTAAAATATCATTTACAAAATACTTAGGAGTAAATCTTAAAAGCACTAAATATTTAGGGATCAATTTAACAAAATTTGTACAGTCAATTTAACAAGAACGGTATGGTCAAAACTGAAAACCATTGACAAGAGAAAAATAAAGAAGACTTACCTAAATGGGAAGTAACTCTGTGTTCATGGACTGGAAGACTTGGGATGTGAAAATGTGAATTTACCCCTAGCAGACCTGTAACGTCAATGCAATCCCAATCAAAATCTCAGCAGGTTTGTGTGTGTGTGTGTGTGTGTGTGTGTGTGTGTGTGTGTGTTTTAAGAAACTGACAAACTGATTCTAAAATTATATGAAAATTCAAAGAACATAAAAGAATCACAATAATTTTACAATAGAACAATTTGGAGAACTTAATGGATCTGATTTCAAGACTTGCTGCAAAGCTCCTGTGATCCAAAAGAGTGTAGTCTTGCAGGAAGGAGAGACATATAGAACAGTGAAACACAACAGAGTCCAGAAATATGGTCCTATGTATATGGTCAGTTGACTTTTGACAATATGCTCAGTTAATCCAATGATAAAAGGATAGTGTTTTCCACAAATGTACTGGAATAATTGGACATGCATATGCAAGAAGAATAAATAAATAAACAGAAGAAAAATCTTGGCCCTTGCCTCTCACCACACATAAAATTAATTCAAAAATTGATCACAGGCCTAACTGCAAAAGCTAAAACTATAAATGTTTCCTAAGAAACAGAAGAAAATCTGTTGGGGCAAATATTTTACATAAGATGTAAAAAAAAAAAAAAAATGACCCATTTTTTTAAATGATAAATTGGACTTCATCAAAATTAAAATTTTTAAGGGCACTAAGACAACAAAAAAAACAAGGTACATACTGGAAAATATATATTCATATACATATGTCTGAAAAAAGACTTAAAGTACTCTTACAACTTGAGAAGAAGGAATCAGCACAAATTTTTTAACCTAGCAAAACACTTCACAAGAAAAGATATACAAATTAACCCCTATCAACATGAAAAGATCATTGTTCACCAGAGAATACAAGTTAAAAGTGAAATGAGATTATATGGCATGCCAATTAGACGGTCTAAAATTTAATAGTTTGACAACACCAAGTGTTGACAAGGAGGCGGAGCAGCAGGAATACTCAAACACTGCTGGTGAGAATGCAAAATAGTACCATCACTTTGGAAGGCAGTCTGGCAGTTTCTTTGAAAGTTAAACATACCCTTGTCATATAACCCAATAATCTCACTTCTAGGTGTTTACCTAGGAGAAACGAAAACAGATATTCAGACAACCCCTCTCCCCACCTGTTCTCTCATGGCTCACTGCCTTCCTGGCTCTTGCAAGTACCATTTCATCAGGTTGAGGGTGAGAGAGACGTGGTGGTGAGTGCTGGGCCCCAGCTAGGGAGTTAAAAAATGAATGAGGGGGACAAGGAAATAAAAAGATACCTATCTTCAAAGCCTTAGAAACATTAGGGGCCCCAATCCTCAGTGGATTTCCATGTGTAAAGGCGGTATACAGAGTTGTTGAACCCAGAGTGTGGGCCACAGTGGTGATATTTCTGGCCCAATGGAGGGGATATTTGCAAAGCTCTCACTTAAATTGTCCCCAAGTCAGCACAGGTATTCCCTGTATGTGCCCTCAATCAATAGGATCTTTCATGCCTTCTACTGGGACTCTAAGGTATGCTGGATCCATAAAAATAATTAACATACCATCCTACAAATGTCATTGAGAAACTGTCGTCCATGGGCTGTCATCACTATTTGTCTCAGAAGAATAGGAATATGTGTAAGTGTGGAGTGTGTGTGTGTGTGTGTGTGTAGGGGAGAGAGCGAGAAGTGGCAGGGGTTGCGGCTAAAGAGCTATACAAAGAACAGATGTGAAGGCCCACATTGGGTAGCTGAAGTGCTAAGATAATGATGAGCCATAGAAGGACACTGGCCAGACAACGTCAGAACTATGCTTTAGATAAAATGCACCAGCAGCCAGAGTCAGTACTGACCGGGGTGAGAAGGATGAGGTATGACCAGGTGGGCCTGAGACATCAGCAGTGATGATGGAGTGGCCAAGATAGATTCCTATGCTAAGAGTTTGTCATTCTTTGGTATGGCTACCCATCACCTTTTTAACAGGCTTTTGCAATTTAGGAGAAATATGACAAGATTTCAAATAATTTCCAGTTTCCCATGTGGAAGAGGCCTCTATGCCACATGCACGGGATCAGCCTTCACCAGTTCAACGCTCCAGTCAGGAAGTGGTCGGTGGGAGGACTGGCTCCGCTTGGAGCTCACTTGCTGTTTCGCTGGTGTAGGAAACAACAAAAGCATTCAACTTTCAGGGCAGCATGGTTGCCAAGGCAAACTGCCAACTCAGAGGCAACACCGGTGCTGTATGATACAGAAACTGCGGTCCAGAGAAGCAAGGGCATGTGCCCAACTTCCAGCAAGAGATTGTGAGACGTTGATTGGAGGTAAAAAGAGGAAATTTCTAACAGAGTAGCCAGTGTGCATTACAGGAAACGGAGGCACAGAGATGTTACTTGCCTGATGTCAGATGGCCAGTGACCAGAGCTAATCTCAGGTTGGCTGCCTTCAGGAGCTGATGGTGATAATGATAATGAGGATGAGGAGGACAATGATGATGATGACAGCAATAATAATAATTACTACTCTATTTACAAGGCACCTATTATGTGTCAAAACTTGTTTCATGCATTATCTCAATCTTCATGACAACGCAATGAGATAAGGGTTAGCGCAAACCCCCCCTTGACCAAGGGTATAAAAGGGTTCAAATTGCCTCCAGGAGTGATAAAAATCCTTCCTTGGGGGCTTGGGTTTGGAGATGGGCATGCAGGACAGGGCAGGGGTCGGGCTGCCCAGATCGGCAGATCCTGGGTCCTCAGACCTGGAAGAAGGCCAGGGCATAGACAGCCCAACCCTGGCAAGGGAGACATCCTGCCCAGGAAAACCACAGAAGTGGCGGAGTCGCTGCTGCCTCCTGCTCTCTGTGAGCCTGTAGCAGCTTGTGCAGATCTCTGTGATGACATGAGCAAGGACCAGCCCTCCTGTCCCAATTGCTAATGAGAAAGCTGCCCTGCATGCTATGGGGTTCACTTCTCCAAGCCTGGCCAGAGCCAAGACCTTGCAGTGAGCCAGGCATGAGGCTAGTGGCTAGAAAAGGATCCCCAGATAGCAGACCCAGGAGGAGATGTCAAAACCACCATGGGGCTCTGTCCTTAGGCTTTTCTTAGTTTTTCTGCCAGAACAAGCACCTCCTGGGCAGTGTATTACCTTCCTTTTCTATATTACGTTTGAAATAATACTTCAGTGGTACTCCCAGCAAAGGTACTTGGCTTGGTGAGGACCCCGGGTGCCTAGCAGGCACCTCATTCTGCCTGCTACATAGTGACAATAAACATTTATTGAGCAGTTACTATGAGATAGGCAAGGAGCCATGAACCTTCTATTCATTACCTACTTGGGCTTGAGCCTTCATTCTGCTGTGTGACTTTGATGCAGGAACTTCACATCTCTGAGCCTCAGTGTCCTCATAAATTTTTTCCCAAATATCCAGCTTTGGAGAGAGAAGAACAAAATGTGACTCTGAAGTCATGAAGATGAATACAATGCAAAGCATGAGCAGGTGACCATAGAGACCCATGTGCCCATGCATGTCTGTGAGAAAGTGCTGTTCCCCGGGCGGGTTTGTGAATGTATGTGCACGTGCATTTGCATGTGAGCATAATTAGTCAGAACTCCTGTGTGTTCCCTCTCTGTCCCTGCTTTTGCGCTGTGGGTCCAGGCAAGGTCTCAGAGCTTGCTCTTTCTACCTATCTGCCGGCCATATTTACTAGTATAAACCTTTCTTACTGCAAAGGGGACTGCTGCCTCTCAGCTGCTGAAGCCTGGGCTATGGCATGAGTGGCAGCTAATGGCTGCTCCCAAATCAAAGCCACTGCCTGCACATGGACTCAGCCCCACGCCCTGCTCACTTGCTTCCTTTTGGCCAAACCTGTCCCCTGGGAACTTTCCCTTAGACTGGGTAATTGAGCCAGACGTGGACCCTGAGGAAAAGGGAACCTCATACAACGTGGAAGGGGTGGGAGGAAGCCCATGTTTCAAGTCCCATTTTGCTTTCTCAGTGTCCTGAGCAAATGCACCTGTGCTTGTCCACATCGAGGGGATGCTTCATAAATACATGTTAGGGGACATGGGCCAGCCTCAAGGGTCATTTGTATAAGCCCCAGTTTATAAATGAGAGAATGGAGGTTCAGAGAGCTGAAGTGACTTATCCAGGGTCGCACAACAATGTACACAACAAAGATATTCTGACCCAGTTCCATCCTACACCAAAGCCTGTGTTTAATCCACTGTGCCCAAGGAGGTATTAATCTGTGGGCACCTGGTGATGTTAAAGATGAGACGGCTGGGGTTTGCCAACCTGCCCTGACATGGAGCCTTAGCCAGAGGGACAGACAAGAGGGTGCTGCTCCGCCTGAGACAGTGTCCACGGAGGGCACTGACACGGAGACCAGCTTAGCGGCCCTCTGTGGGGCAGGGTCCTGCGGCTGCTCGGTCTCCGCACTGTAAACTGGACTAGCACGCCCCACCTCTCAGGGCTGGCAGACTGAAGCGTGTTTCGGGTGGCAAGCAACACAAAAGAGGTGTGGCTGGAATATGGGGTGTGGTGTTTGGGGGAGGGGTTTGAGATGCAGGTCTACTGAAGGGCAGGTGGGAAAACTGGATAGGAGGCAGGGGCAGATCCTGAAGGTTCCAGGGATGCCATCTGTTTTGTTTCCCAAACTGGGTGGCTTGACGCAACCAAAACTTATTCCCTCACAGTTCTAGAGGCCAGAAATCCAAAATGAGTTTCGCTGGGCTGGTATCCAGGGGTGGCAGGGCAGACCTCCCTTTCGGGCTCCCAAGGAGAATTGCTCTAGTCTCATCTGCTCCTGGTGGCTGCTGGCATTCCCTGATTTCAGCTACATCGCTCCCATCTCTGCCTCTGTGGCCACATTGCTTCTCCTCTTACATCTGTATTCTCTGGATGGTGAAATCACCCTCTCCCTCCCTCCTATAAGAATAATCTCCCCATCTCAAGATTCTTAACTTAATCACATCTGCAAAGACTCTCTCAAAAAATAAAAGTACCATTTACAGGCTCTAAGGGTTAAGATCTGATAGTTTGGGGACCATTTTAGCCTCCCTCGCCTTCTAAATAAATTTATACTTTATTATGATGGCAGTGGGGGGCATTGGAAGGTTTTAAGAGAAGAGCGTGATGATGAGATTTCTTTTCTAAAACAAATGGGGACTTCTCGCCTATATCTTGTGCTCAAGATTTCAGAAAAGTCTCTGTGCCTTTTAATCTTGGTCGCTTCCGGTTCCCTGCCCCCCCAGGATTCACTTTTTCACTTACATAGGATCCTCTATACTTTTATTCACATACAGAATTAAGTCTTTCCTCTTTGGTTTTTACCCCATCCCTCTCCTCCCCCACCCCAAAAAATCACTCATTCAAAACACTAGTGTCTGCTGATGACTTTGCTGAGGTTTGCAGTGTTGGAGGGAATTAACATCATACAATGCAAACAATTTTAAATTAAGTGTTAAATACTTTGTTCTTCTATGTCCTTAAGCCACTCTGGCCATCAAGTCTCTCCAAGTGAACCGTCATGTTTATAAGCAAGAGTGACTCCTTCCCCAAAAGGGTCTCTAAAACCAGCAGTTAGAATAAAAAAAAATCTGCCATTGCATGTGTGTGTGTAGAAGCATGTTATAAGTAAATAGATTTGGAGGGTCACCCCATATGTAAATAGACATACACACAGAGAGACACACACACCGCATAGGACACAACTCAGTTCCAACTTGGAAGAAGCATGTTCTAATGTCATTACCACAACCAACCGACCTGTCTGGTTTGAGCAGGTAATTAGCATTCTCCCAAGATGGCCAGGCCCAGTGCTCCAACATGGATCCCAACAGACTTCTTCACAGCAAGAGGCTCAGCTTTGGTGTAATTACCTATGCACACCAGCTACCCTGGTGTGATGTCAGTGCTTTCACGTTGTTTATTCTAATTAAAACAGAAATTGCAGGTCTTCAGTGCTTATAATTACAGCCTATGAACTAAATTGACTGAGGCCCCTAATTAACCTGAAACACGTCTCCCTGGCTGGAGGTGTAAGTTTGGACTTGACTGGTGTGAGCATTGCATCGGCACTGAAAAGGGAACTGGGGAAGAGCTAGTAGAGACAGAGATAGGGTGGTCCTCTCCAAACCCAGCCTCATGGTGGCCTGTACCCTCTAGGCCACACAGTGGGTTCAATTTCATTTCCAAACATACCTGTTAGCAAAAGACATATTCAACAAAATAGCATTGATAACACCTGACAATCAATGGAATATACCATATCAATAGAATAAAAAACAAAATCCACATGGTCATCTCAATAGAAGCAAGAAAAACATTAGACAAAATCCAACACCTTTTCATGATTAAAAAGAAAACACTTAACAAACTAGGAATAAGAGAGAACTTTCTCAATCTATAGCTATGAAAAAACCCTATCTAACATCCTACTTAATGAGGAAAGTGACTGTTCCCCCTAAGATCAGGAACAAGACAAGGACGTCATCCTGCCACTTCTATCAACATTATTCTGGAGGTCCCAGCCAAGACAATTAGGAAAGAAAAAGAAATAACGACATCCAAATTGGAAAGAAAGAAGTAAAACTATCTCTATTCTTACAGTCTTCTATGTACAAAATTTTAAGGAAGTCACCAAAAAATATTAGAACTAATAAATAAGAGCAGAAAAATTACAAGAAACAAGTTCAATGCACAAAAATCAACTGCATTTTTATGCACTTGCAGTGAATAAGTCAAACACACAATTAGGAAAACAATTCAACTTACAGTAGAATCAAAAAGAGTAAAATACTTAGAAATAAATTTTTAAATGTATGCAAAACTTATACTCTGAAAACTGCAGCATATTGTTGAAAGAAATGAAAGAAGACCTACATAACGGGGCGGGGAGGGGAGGTAGAGGTGGATTTTATGTTAATAGGTTGGAAGACTAAATATTGTTAAGTTGGCAATAGTCCCCAAATTGATCTACAGATTCAAAGGATCTTCCATTAGAACCTCATCTGGCTTTTTTGCAGAAAATGATTAACTGATTCTAAAGTTCATATGTAATTGCATGTTTCTCAGAATAACCAAAAAATCTTTGAAAAGAACAAAGTTGAAGGACTTCCGTATTCTGATTTGCTTTCACCATAAATTAGTTGTGCCCTTTTTAGAAGTACATACAAATGGAATCATACCCTATCTAATAAAAGGGTAATATACAAATTAACCGTCACTCGTCACAAAGGTGGCGGTGCCCATAGCCACAAGATGGTGGCGCCCAGTCCTCTCAGCCCCACTGGAGTCCCCCAGTTCCGGAGGGTGGCTGCTGAGAGAGGGCAGCATGAACGGCCTGGCAGAATGCTGTTCTGCACCCAGCCGCGGACGGGCCTCTGGCCAGGCCAGGCCAGGGCGCGAAACACTTGTGTTGTCGCCCTGGCGATGAGGCAAGTGTTCTCTCCCCGGCCACAGATGGGCCTCTGGGCCACAGAGAGCCTCTGGGCAGTGGGCACAGAGCTGCCAGGCCCCACAGAGAGCTACTGGCACACGGATTCATGCGCAGGGCTACTAGTGGTATATATTCCTGTGTATGGCTTCTTTCACATGATAAAATATATGGAGATTTATCCATATTGTTGCGTGTATCAGTAATCTGTTCCTTTTTATTGCAGTGTAGTATTCCATAATTTGTTTATCCATTTTTCTATTGATGGACACCAAGGCTGTTTCCAGTTTTTTACTATTATTAATGACTAGAGGCCCAGTGCATGAAATTCGTGCGCTCGGGGCAGGGGGGTCCCTCAGCCCAGCCTGCACCCTCTCGCAGTCTGGGAGCCCTCAGGGGAGTGGGCCTAAGCTGTCAGTCGGACATCCTTAGGCCTGCCGCAGAGGCGGGAGAGGCTCCTGCCACCGCTGCTGCACTCGCCAGCCTGGCTCAGGGCTTCTGGCTGAGAGGAGCTCTCCCTGTGGGAACGCACTGACCACCAGGGGGAAGCTCCTGCATTGAGCATCTGCCCCCTGGTGGTCAGTGTGCATCATAGCGACCAGCCGTTCCACTGTTCAGTCGATTTGCACATTAGCCTTTTATTATGTAGGATATCCTGCTAGGGACATTCTTGAACAAACTTTTCAGTAGACAAATATTTTCAGTTTTCTTGGGTAATTACCTGGGAATGAAACTGTTCAGTTACAGAGTAGATAAATGTTTAGATTTATGGGGGGAAATGTCAGTTTCCCAAACTCCCACTGGCAATGGATGAGAGTTCTAGTTGCTCCACATTCTTAAAAACTTTGGGATTGTCAGTCTTTTTCATTTTAGACCTTATAAAACGTGTATAGGGCATAATATTGGGGTTTCAATTTGAAGTCTTTGATGATTCATGATATTGAGCACTTTGAATGTGCTCGTTGGCCATATGTGCATCTTCTTTTGTGAAATGCCTGTCCAATTATTTTGCCATTTTTATTGTTTTTATCCTTAATTCTGAAATGGTAAGAGGTCTTTATATGTCTTGGATACCAGTCCTTTGTCAGGTAGCTGTTTTACTAATATTTTCTCTCAGCTGTGAATTGCCGACTTACTTACCTAACAGTGTCTGTAAGTCTAACGTATCTGTTTTTCTTTCATGACTCCTGTCTAAGAAAACATTGCATATCTCTAAATCATGATGATATTCTCCCATTTTTTCTATTGGAAGATATATGGCACGAAGTAGGAGTTGGAGCCCTTTTTTTTTTTTTTTTTTTCACATGAAAACCAGGTATTCCACCATCATTAATTGAAAGACTTTCCTTTCTGCATGGAAGTGCTTTGGTACCTCTGTCAAACATTAGTTGATCAGTTGGGTCTGTTTCCAAGCTTTGTGTTCTATTTCATTGGTCAATTTGTCAAATTTTATGCCAGTACCACACTCTTGATTACCATAGTTTTAAAATGAGTTTTGAAGTCAGATAGTCTAATTTCTCCAACTTTATTCTTCTTTAGCAAGACTGCTCTTGATATTGTAGGTTCCTTGTATTTCTATATAAATGATAGTTTATCAATTTCTGAAAAAAAGACATTTTGGGATTTCTACTGTGATTGTGTTGAATCTATTGGTCAATTTGGGAAGAATTAACATCTTAACAACATTGAATTTTCCTACCCATAAATAGCCATTGATTTTGTATTTTTCAGTTACTCCTAACAATGTTGTATAGTTTTCAGTGGGAAGATCTCACACCTATTCTGTTCAATTTAATCTTCAGTAATTTATTTTGCTGTTGATGCTCTGCAAAGAGATTTTTTAATTTCACCAAATACTTGTTGCTAGTATATCACTAATAAAATTGATTTTTGTATATTAACCTTGAATCCTATAAGGTTGCTAAACTCATTTGTTAGTTGTAGCAGTTGTTTGGTAAATTTCTTAGGATTCTCTACCTAATCATGACACTTAACCTTTTCCTTTCCTGTCTGTATGCATTTCACTTGTATTTTTTGTTTTATTTGTGTGTTTGTTGTCTTTTTACAATGGCTTCAAAGTTAAATAGGAAATGGCAAGAGAAAAAACATCTTTGTCTTATTCCCAATCTTAGTATAAAAGTGTTCAATATTTCACGAGTATGATTTTTGTTATAGCTTTTTAATAAATAGCCTTTATCAGATTGAGAAATATCCAATTTATTCCTAGATTGCTGAGTTTTTATTTTGAATAGGTAGATGTTCATTTTCGGCAAATGCCTTTTCTCCTTGATATTTTTTCCTTCTTAATTTTGTAAATGTGGTTTTTCATTTGTTAAATGAACAAGATTTAACAAATGTTAGATTTTCAAATGTTAAACCAACTTTGCATTTTTGGGATAAAGCTTAATTAGTCATTTTGTGCTATCTTTTTTATATACTGCTAGATTTGATTTGCTAATATTTTGTTAAGGATTTTTGAGTCTATGTTCATATAAGATTTTAGTCAGTAATTCGTTGTTTCACTCTTTCTCTTTTTGGAATGTCTGTCAGATTTTAGTATCATGATTTCATAAATGAGTATCATAAAGTGAATTGGAAAGTGTTCCTTCCTCCTATTTTTTTCTGAAAGAGTTTATGTAACATTAGCATTATTCCTTCCTTAAACATTGAAAGAAGTCATCAAAAATATGTAAGCCTGCAATTTCCTTTGAGGGAAGATTTTTAACTTTTTTGACCCTACATTTACATAGAGAAGTTGGTATTTGCTTATTTCTGTGCTTGTGAAGACGTTTATTTTTAAATGTCATTCTTTTTTGTTCAACCTTTTATCTAACAGAGCTATGCTCTACTGAGGTAGAATCTCCAACTTCCACTGTCTTATTTTCTTTCTTTTTTTATTGTCTAAAGTTTTACCTGTCTCCTTTTCCCCCAATTGACCACCCCCCACCCAACCTACCCCCCCCCACCAGCCATTCCCACCTCAGGCAAGCCCCACCGCCCCAGTGTCTATGTCCATTGGTTATGTTAATATGCATGCATACAAGTCCTTTGGTTGCTCTCTAAACCCCCCTCCCCTACCATTTGTCTCCAGATCTATTCTTGTTCATCAAATTATGTTGATCATTATATCCCACATATGAGTGAGATCATGTGATATTTATCTTTCTCTGACTGGCTTATTTCATTTAGCATATGCTCTCCAGTCCCATCCATGCTATTGCAAATAGTAAAAATTCCTTTTTTTTTTTTTATAGCAGCAAAATATTCCATTGTGTAGATGTACCACAGTTTTCTAATCCACAGATCTGCTGATGGACACTTAGGCTGTTTCCAAATCTTAGCTATTGTAAATTGTGCTGCTATGAACATAGGGGTGCATATATCCTTTCTGATTGATGTTTCTGGTTTCTTGGGACATAGTCCTAGAAGTGGGATCAGTGAGTCAAATGGGAGTTCCATTTTTAACTTTTTGAGGAAACTCCATACTGTCTTCCACAGTGGCTGCACCAGTCTGCATTCCCACAAGCAGTGCACGAGGGTTCCTTTTTCTCCGCATCCTCGCCAGCACTTGTCATTTGTTGATTTGTTGATGATAGTCATTTATTTTCTGATATTCAAAACCAATGGAAGTCATGAAAATCTATATAGCAGTTCCCCCTTCTCCAAGGTTTCAGTTACCCATGGTCAACCACTGTCCAAAAATATAAAATGGAAAGTTTGAGAAATCAACAACTTATAAGTTGTAAATTGCACACCATTCTGTGCAATCTCTCGCTGTCCTGCTTAGGTTATGATTCATCCCTTTATCCAAGTAACACAGTACTTGTGTTCAAGTAACCCTTATTTTACTTAATAATGGCCCCAAAGCCATTCATATTACTTTTATTACAGTATATTGCTATAATTGTTCTACTTTATTGTTGGTTATTTTTGGTAATCTCTTACTGTGACTAATTTGTAAGTTAAACTTTATCATAGGTATGTAAGTATAGGAAAAACATTGTATGTAGGGTTTTGTACTATCCATGATTTCAGGCATCCATTAGGGATCTTGGCACATATCCCCTGCAGATAAGGGGGGAAGGGCTATTGCAATCTCCAACAGGCCCTGCTACCCAGGATCAGTCCATGATGACCCCAACTTTCTACCCTGTCATTTTATTTTAAAAATAATTATCATCTTCATCTCCAAAATATATAGAGAGGATGGCAAGACTTGGCTGACTTATAAAGCAACACTCACAGACTTGAGAGTTGGCCAGGCAATCTGTTTAATTATTGTAGATGCTATGTCTCTCAGCCAATGCAAAGAGGGGAAACAAGGAAAGAATGAGTGTCTCCACTTTTATGATGGGGGTGCTTTACTGTTTCTATGTCTTCGTTCGAAAGGATAATTGGACATCAAAAGAGGCTGTGCCGGGGGTAGCTATAGCTAGCCAGCTGATTTCTTTGAAAGCCTACAATACTTTGCTCTGCAGACACACTGCCGGCTGGCACTGAGGAAGTGATTGGCATGCAGTACACATTTTTCCCTTCCTCCTGCTGAAATCCTACCCCACTAATTGCATAAGTAGATTCACCTGCCCTGATTGTGTTTTGAGGGGAAATAGTCAATATGTCCACAATTCAAATAAAAACCAGGTGATTATGTCAACTACATTCAGAAAGGAGGAATTCCGTTCAAGAATCAGAAAGGGTAGACAATTATGACTTCAAGGTTCCAACCTCTTCCCTAACTCAGCTGGCACTCCTGGTTACTCCAAAGTTTTTAAAAGTTCTTGGAAATACCAGGCCATCTGAATCCTAAAACTTGAATGTAAGGTGTCT
This sequence comes from Corynorhinus townsendii, assembly GCA_026230045.1. Classification (NCBI taxonomy): domain Eukaryota; kingdom Metazoa; phylum Chordata; class Mammalia; order Chiroptera; family Vespertilionidae; genus Corynorhinus; species Corynorhinus townsendii. Next base: position 21,752,298 of record JAPDVU010000007.1, read on the forward strand.
ATGAAGGAAGGAGCAACATTGTCCTGTCACTGCTACAAATAATATACAGGATTCTGTGCACTTATCTACTGACGAAGTGGTTTGAAGGGGGTGATTTTAAAGATCACAAATGAGGCCCTAAGAAAGCCCAATCTTGAGAATATCCTTGATAGCTAACAGAGCTTTAGAAGTCCCATTGAATGAATTTAACACATAGCCATCCTGTGAATGACTTCTATGTCCAGGTTTGCTTCTGAGTTCCTAGTTATGTTTCAAAGCCACAAAATGGGAGCTCCTCAGCTACAGTGTAAGCTCCAGGAGGACTGGGCTTTGATCACCTGAATACAGAATAAAGCCTGGTACTTAGAAGATGCTCAATTAATATAGATTGAGTTCTTTTGAATGAATGAATCGAACTCCAAAACAAATGTTACCTGCATTATTAAGAATCGTATCTGCTCGGATGAAGCAGGTGCACTGCCCAAAGAAAACAGACATCAGCCTGCCTGAAAGACATATTTTCCATTTTAGCTATTGAGAACCCAGGATGTGTAGCACTGACAAATGGGATTCTGTAAGAGGAGAGCCTACTTGGTTCAGTCCATTCTTGGCTCCAAAATCCTAACTAGCGGTACCCAACTAATATAAGTACTCAAATAGTGTTGCCTCCCTTACCTCCTTTCCTGCTGCCTTTGAGTGAATTTAACTTTTTGGTGGGTACAAAAAGGAGTGTGAAGATCAATCAAAACAAAAATCTGCCGCAATTGATTGGAACCCAAGTTGGCTCTCCAGAATCACCAAGGAAATTACTTCCTCTTTCTCAGTTCGACAGTTTTTGTGGGGTTTTTTTGTTGTTGTTGTTTTGTTTTGTTTTGTTTTTCATGAAATGATGCTTTCAAGCAGGAAAAGTGAGACAACAATGGGACACCATGAACACTTGGTTTATTTCCTCTAGCATAACCACACCAACAAAAGAAAGTAGTGCAAGCTCTGTGATAACAAGTTCACTATTGTATCCCCACTGCACTTGAAAAATATGGAAGGAATGAATGGATGGATGAATGAGTAATATGAGCAGTACCAAGATACAGGTTCAAATGTTCCCTTACTAATCCACAACTCAAGGCATTCTCCCCACAGTCTCACCCCTTGACCTTGGAGTAAACCTTCCTACACTCCACTTCAGTGTTTCTCCCTCTCTCTAATCACCAGAGTCAAAATTGCACATGTTCTTGTTCATCCCTAAGTCTGCATCTCCACTCACCTTGTTGGTCAAGGTCTGACCATCATGTTCACCAAGATATGTTTATCTATTTCTTCTATCTCATCAATTTTATTTCTTCCAACTAAGTGCTTTTCTTTTTAAAGGCCATGCTTGCACTTTATGCCTCTCCCTCTTCTTGGCCATAGCTGATTAGAAGTCAACACCTGACTCAAATTAGGCCAATCCTGTCTATCTCCCAGGAATTCTAGGCTGGTTCCTGGAAGGAAAGGGATTTGAGGAACTTGCAATCACCCAGCATGTGGCCAAAGAAGCAGAGAATGCTGACCCAAGGAAAGAAGGAGGAACAAGGCGCATATATGGAAGCAGAGACTACCGACAGGTACTCCCTGGGTCCCAGAATGCTCCAGATCTGGTTCCAGTCCCTCCCTCAGGCCAGGCTGCATTTTGCAAAATAGCCTGAGGTCCTTGTAATCAATCCTTTGGCCATTGATAGCTTAAGCTAGTAAAAATGGGCTTCTGTTGTTCACAACTTTAAAACCTAGACAGTGATGGACTAGTCTCCTGATGCCTGACCTGGACTGGCATGCATGGTTCTTTCCCATCATTGACTGAGAGCTTCCTACATTTGAGACAACATACTATGCACTCTATAGTATCCAAACATTCTCAAGTTAAAAACTATTGGAACTCTGTTACAAAACCCAATAAAGTAGGTACTATTGCTATCATTCTTACTTGACAGAGGAGGCCCAGAGAGGTGAAAAGTAACATCAAAATCACAGAGTTAGCAACTGGCAGAGCAGGATGAAAAAGCAGTTCTGTCCAACGCCTGAGACCACAGTCTGACCCACTGAGCCACAACTTGTTCAAATATGCCCTTGAGGAAAGCACTGGGTAACAATTAGGTCTGAGGATAACTACCCGTGCCCTGACTCTGCTCCTTGCAGCGCTGAACTCCCTCTGTGAGGTGAGTTCTCTGCTCTCAGCACCGTGGAAAGCTCAGTGAGGCCTGGCTGAGGGAACAGCGTAGGTGCACGGTGGGACCCTGCCCAGGGAAGCCCTTCAGAGTCACAGAAGCACTGAGCTCCACGAGTCAGCAGTAGGCAACACGCTGGGGCGACCAGACCTGCATTGGGCCAGAGAGATGTTTGGTTCAAATGTGGCAGCGAAAATCATCCAAGGGACACTGGACGCGGGCTGTGGTCAAGGTTTGGGGATCAAGGCGTGTGGCAATGCGTTGTTCCCAGAGGTATGTGGAATGAGGGGCAGGAAGGCTTCTCTGGAGGCACAGGAACATTCTGATCCAATGGTTATATTTAATGCCAGGGAGAAAACTTGTGGCCAAAATGCCCAGTTTGGTCCGTTAAAGAACAAAGAACCTGGCTATTGGAATGGCTAGTGGCAAAGCAAAGACAGAATTTCCAGGAATGACGTTCCCAAGCAGATGTGTTGAATTTTTTTTTAACTGTTCACAATGATCATGTATTCTCAGAGAAAAACAACACCCTTTTCTTCAAATTGATGTGCAGAAAGGAAGAGATTACCTACATCTATAATGTCTGATGTGGTCACCACATATGGCTATTAAACACTGGAAATATAGCTAATCTGAATCAATATGTGCTAGTAAGTGCAAAATTCCAGATTCCAAGGACTTAGTATGAAAAGGGGGATGTAAAATATCTTGCTAATAAAGTTTCATATGGATTGCATGTTTCCCCCTATCTATTTTGGCTTCATTCTCTTTGTCTCTGCACATGTCAATAATACCATAATTTTTAATATCAATTGTTTATCAGCAATTTTTCTTATTATTGATAATTTAGAAAATGTCTTTAGCTTCATAATTCTTTGTTAACTTCCTCTATATTTTGAGTGTTACAGGACTAGGCCAAGTTTTCATTAAAGTTTCTCACATTTGAGTTCTGAGACTTGTGAGAACTTTCCACAGAATAGCTCTGGCCCTGTGCTGTTTCAAAATTGGTTTCTCCTCCATCCTTTGGGCACCGTGGGACACACTCATATCATGACACAGCCTCTGGCTCCAAACTTTCATGTCGCCACATGTCACATGTGACATGTGAGTTGGCACCATACGTGATACACGTTTCCCCGGAAGCTATTGCTACACCAGGCTGACTAAGGATTACTTAACTGCATATCCCATAACTACAACCCCAAACTATGTGTATCCCCAACTCAACTTCCTCTAACTTAGACCCCCAAAGTCTGGGGAGCCATTCTGACAGTAAGAGGAGGTAGAGGGACAGAAGTCAGCGACAAAGATAGTAGCCTTAACCTATGTCAGTTAAAATACCTTACTTTTGCAAATTTGGCAGAAACATAGAACCCTGGGAATACAGTGCTAGGACCCTGAGTAAGGACCCTGGGCTGAGACTTCAGCAGATAAACAGCCAAGCTGCCTCAGGCAAGGGGACATGGTCTGGATAATTTTGGAAAGATAACCTGGATGAAGTGGGTAGGACAAGACTGTGGAGGGCTCTGAAAGGCGGGTGGTGGAGTTTAGCCTTTAACCAAGAAGTGGAAAATCACAAAAGCTTTTCCTTTAAAAAAAAGAACAGCATTTGTTTTAAAGAGATAATTCTGACAGTGATGGAAAGGGTTGTTGGGGAATTTTTCTGTTTGTTTTAGTTTCTTCCTTTAACTCACAGCAATTTTATGGAATCCCCTCCCCTGCAAAAACAAACAAACAAACAAAAAAACTAAAAGGAAATACAGATTTAAGTTTCCTTTACATTGAGAAAACTATCTAAAAGATATTGAAGAGCATTTTGATAAAAGACCCCACCTAATTCCACCACAGTGACCTAATTAAGAATAGTTATGAATATAGACTGTGAAGTAAAATTTCTCAGTTCAAATTTGGCCTCACCACTTCTTAACTCTGTGACCTTAGACGAATTCTGGAAGCTCCATGACCCTCTGTTTTCTCATCTGTACAACAGGAAAAATAATAGAACCTAAACGTGGAGTAATTGTGAGGATGAAATGAGCTAACGCACTTCAAGCCCATAGCAGTTTCTGATTCCAGCAATATTAGCCGTAGTTATTGTTTGACAGATCCCTTCCCCAAGCAGATAGGTTTCACTGAATCCTCACCTTGGAGGGGTCTCTTTCATGGTTCCTTGTTATTGCATTAAATTATCAGAATATTAAACATTAAAGTATTCAGGATCAAACACTGCAACCCAATTTCTGAGAGGAGGACAGGGGTGGGCAAGGGAGGGAGTTTAAGATGTTGGGGAGGTGAGTCACCACTCAGAAGGGACAGTGAGAAAGGGAAGCCAAGACAAACTGCCTTAGTCAGGACTCTGAGTTTCAAGGGACAAAAGCCCAACTCAAAGACATTTAAGAACACGGAGACAATATTGGCTCCCACTACCTAAGGGAAATGAGCGGCGTACCTCAAGCTCGTCGGGATCCAGGAGCTCAAAAATGTTGTCAAGTGTCTCTACTTTTCCCTCAGCATTGCCACCTCTGTGTGTTCCCTTATTGTCTTCTCTGGCCATCACGATGCACAGGGAGGTGGAAATGTCCCCCAAACTCCATATGTACTTCATTCCTACTTAGCAGACTTGGAGCAAGGAAGGTCACATGGCCAGGAATGGTAGGATTCAGTCCCTGCAACTCCAGCAGGACCCCAAGGAGGGAAGGACGAGTGGTATTCTCAATAGAAACAGGGGAAGATGCAAAACAGATCAAGATGACAGAGGCCACTTCACTGTGGTTAGCAATGTGAAAGATAACCATTGCATCTTCATGGTGTCTTCATTGCAGCTTCCTTGGGTCTTCCAACACCACGATGTCCATTTCAAGGTTCATTTCCCTCCACAATGCAGGCTTCTTGCAAGCAGCAGACCGTGGGAGTCTGCCACCCACCCAGACTCTGGGGCAGGCTGCCACCTGCTTCCTACAAGAGGCAACTTGGCTCCGAGGCCTGGGCTGTGGCTGTGGGCACCAAGTCAGGCACTGGGCGTTCTTGGGCTGGGGAGCCTGCTGAGTCAAAAGGCCTCAGGCCTGGGCACAGGCTTCTGCTCCTTTGAGATGGGAAGTATTGAACCATCTAGAGGCAGTGCAGGCTGCTCTGCGTGTCCGCTAATTGTAGATGGTGAAACATTCAGGGGAAATTCGGGTGCCAAACACCTCTCCTAGAGGTGCATTTAAAGTGCCTGGTAATTGAGCAACCCCATAGCAGGCATGCCTGGGGAGCTTCCCAGCAGAGGCCGCACTGGACCAACTGCCCCCACCAGAGGGAGAAAGAGCCCTTGTACCCACACACCTCTGTCTGCACCGCTTCCAGCCTGTAGAATGTTAGGCACCTCTCTTTTCCCTCTCTGAGCTTCAATGTCCTTATTCACAAAATAGAAATCATAAATGTCATCTGAGACAAGATGCGTGATAAGCTCATGGCTATAGGTCTGGTTGAGGTACTTTTCTTTTTAAGTCGGTTTTGCTACATTATATTTTCTTAGAAGTGTTGCCTTCGAAAAGATTCCCAGCCTTTTGGTGTAAAGGGAGTCACGTAGTCTTTTGTGGTCTGTAACGTCTGTCCGCTGTTTCTGTGGTCAGGCTCTCTCTCTCTCCTTCAATTTTTGCTTTTTCAGACTCAGCTTCTGATGTGTGGATCTTCCCTAAATGTGTGACTGGTTTCCTGTATTAAATTCCCTCTGTTTGAAATACCTAAAGCAATTCCCATTTCTTGGCTGGAAACTGATTAATACAAACCCACTTTATAAATGAGCCCTGAAGTGAAGCTCAGAGAAGTTAAGAAAGAAGGTATGGAAATCCTAGTAAAGACTGTACCAGCGCAGGGCCTGGGGTAATAGTCTAACTCTGACAATTGCTTACTCTGAGTCTTCTGAGCCTCAGTTTCTCCATTCACAAATGTGGATGATGGAGAATGGTAACGCCAACTGCACAGAACTGTTGTGAAGATGAAATCAGTTAATATCTCCAGTATTTCAACTGAACAGGAAGCCTGGCACATGGTCACACAACTAAAAAAAATGGTGGAACTGGGATCCAAATTTCCCATTCAAATGCATATGTCTGGGGTCCCTGATGCAGTCATTCATTCATCAAACTGTCACAAGTTCTACAGCATGTGCCCCATAGACAGAAGAAATGGCCACATTCTCTGTAGGGGGCTACACGTACGGGGCGGGGGGCGGGGATGAAGCAGGCTCGAATCTGTGCCTCAGTGAGCTGAGCAGTTTTATTATTTCATTGCATTTTAAAGTTATCCTAAAAATCACATCCTCTTAAGTAATGAAGGAGGAAATACTATTAGAAAGCTAACCATCTCCTCTAACTTTCTTCTGAAAAGACTGCATCAGGCTATTACCCCTATGCTAATAGCCTGGTATAGTCTTATGTGCTTTTTACTATATTCATAAAACATATATAGGGCTTGAGGTTGAGGGAAATGGGTTGTTTTATTTTGTTTTCTGTTTCTGTTTTACAAAAATAAGATCAGCCCTGGCCAGTGGCTCGGTTGGTTGTAGCATCCCCAGTACACTCAAAGGTTGCGGGTTCGATTCCCAGGCAGGGCACATACCTAGGTTGTTGGTTCGGTCCCCGGTCAGGGCTCACGCAGGAGGCAACCGATCAGAGTTTCTCTCACGCATCGAGAGAGTTGCTCTCTGTCTCTCTCTCTCTATCTTTCTCCCTTCCTCTCTCTCTAAAAATCAATTTTTTAAAAAAGTGTCCTCAGGTGTGGATTAAAAAAATAATAAGATCATACTATATAAATTCCTTTACAAGTTGCATTTCTCAGTCAGCAATCAATGATTCCACTCCAGATCATTCCATTTATGTCTGATTCTTTCCAATAGCCATATCATAGGCCAATCACAACATATTCAACCACCTCCCTGTTAATGAGTGAAAACTCACATTCATAGTGTTAAGCCACTGACACTTGGGGGTTTGTTTATTATAGCAGTTAGCATTACTCTAACCCAGTAGCTCTCAAAGTGTGGATACGAAACCAACCAGCAGCAGCTTCACTTGGAAAATTGTTAGAAATGCAGAATTTGGGCTCCGAGCTACCATATGAGAAACTCTGGCAGGGGTCAGGGAGAGCAGGAGGTTTCCTAGTCATCTGTGTTTTAACATGCCCTATAGGTGATTCGGACTCATGTTCAAGTTTGAGACCCACTATCCTAACTTACACCATGTCGTTCACAGCCTGCAAGGACCCTGCTCATTTGTTCACCCTCCACAAACCAGCTGGGTGCCAGCTTCTTTGCAGAAAGCATGTTCTCAGTGTGTAAGAATCCAGAAGTTTCCAGATAGGCAATGTTAGATGAAGTGTTCAAGCAAGCTACCCCGGTAACCATTAATGAATTAGCCCATTCATTCTTCCTTTCAGGATGGACTGAACTCACACTCACAGACAGAAAGCAAACATCTGCCCCTGTCTAACATATTCAGGAGCATGTGACAAGCAAATTTTCACCGAATGGTCTGGATGCCTGATGTGATTCTTCCTTAGGTGCAAAGAGATTAAAGTGTCTTCAGAAGACCAACCATATGGAATATGCAGACATGGAAGTAATAGCAGTGTTGAATGAATGTGGAAAATGGAAGCACAGAGAACCAGACTTGTATACTGGCCCCACCACTCATCAGCACTCTCTGAGCCTCAGTTTTCACTTCTCTAAAACTTTGGGGATAGTAAACCTACCTACAATGCTGTTGATCCAAACTGTACAGTATAGAACCCAAGGGTAGTTTGCTGGTCAGCTTAGTATACACTTCTCTGTTACAGTTGGGTGAATGAAAAGATGAGGGAGGAATTAATTAGTTATCTCATAAGAATGCCATTTTGCTACACAGCCTTCATTCAAGAATTAGAGCGTGTGTCATTGCTTGGTTCTGCAATCGTTTCCTGGGAGGCAAGCTTGGGGTGGAGGTTGAGGATGGCAATGGGGGAAAGCATGAAGCTACCCAAGAGGTCCCAAGCCTGGCTCTCCAATCAGGAGCTATGACTGACAGATGTCAAGATTGGAGCAGGGGGTTTCAAACTTGAGTGCGCTTCGGAATGGCCTGGAGGCTTGTTAAAAACACAGAAGGCTGGCCCTCCCCCCAGGCTTTTCAGGTTATATACATCTAGGGTGGCACTTGAGAGTTTGCACTTCTAACAGGTTCCCCAGGGATGCTGGTGCTGCTGGTCCGGGGGCACACTTTGAGAACCACTGGATTAAGCTGACAGATGCTGTAGCTAACAAACTCCAAAATGTCAGTGATTTTTCACAGTGAAAGTTTACTACCCCCTCAGGCAACTGTTCACTCTGGTGCTCCTGGTTGGTGAGTGTGGGGGACTCTGCTCCACTCCATCACTTGGAGATCCAGGCTAGTGTGTCCCAGCCCAGATCCCATGTGTCCTTCCTCTCTGGGTCATGTCTGGTTTTTCTTTATGACTGCTGTCCTGTTTACTTCAAGCCTATACACAAATGCAACATCCTCCCTGAGTCTGTTTAACCAGCTCCCACTATTGCATGGAATGAAATCCTCAAAATCAAGCCCTTATGTCACATACTGGTTTGCTTCTCTGCTTGAACCTTCACTGACATGCATTCTCATTTACTTTTCCCAGCAATCTGATGAGAAAGGTTTTGTTAGTCCCATTGTAGAGATAAGCAATTTGAGGACCAGAGAGACTAAGTCACTTGACTAAGCCCCCACAGCCAGCAAGAGGGGGAAGGGGGGCTGTAATTTGAACCCAGGCCTCTCAGTTTCTAAGTGCTCTTCACAATTATGCCATATTGTAACCTCCTTAAGAAGAAAACTGGATCCCATGAGATGTTCAACTCAACACTGGATTCTCACCTAGGTCTGTGCCAGGACCCCACCCCTGCCTCCCATTGCCCTGGAGGAAGGGTCTCTCTTGGCCAGGGCCTACTGCCTGTATTCCCTCCCTTTTGCCACTCCAGCTTTGACCAGAGTTCCCTGTGGGTTAATTACACCATTTTATCATAAATCAATAGGAGAAGGAAAAATGCTTTCTTGGTAGATTCCAAACTAAATTCAAAGCCCAGGAGAAAACCTCCCTGGAAACTGTTCTGCTTTCGTGTACAAGACACATATTGATCAGAGACGGGGCTGCTGGGGGTGGTCCCTTTTGAGGGTACAAGGTCAGCCCATGAGAGAGGCACAGAGAGGCAGTCAGGAAAAGAGGCAGAAAAGGAAACAGATCAAAATGGAGAGCATGACAGGGGAGAAAAGGACACAAACAGCAAAGCGAAGTAACAAAGAGACGGAGAGAAAAAGAAAGAGGCAGAAAGACAGAAAAACTGGAAATGAAATAGAATGGGAGAAATACTGTAGGTACAGAGGAAGTGAAAAAAGATGGAGGAAAGAGAGAGATGAGAATGCAAGAAAGAGAATGAGAGCAAGAGGGAGAGAGAAAGAAAGAGAGAGAAATTCTGATGGGTTCCTACCTAATTAACACTCTTCCTCCTGGTCCCACGTTCATTGGGGGAGGCAAGGGGGAGACCCAACATGGCCAATGGGGCACTGGGCCTGGCACGCTAGCCACTAGCCACATTTGACACACCACCAACAGACAGACAACTGCCTCTGAGTCAGCTTCCTCCTTCAGAGCCCCACTTGTCCCACCTCTTGGGCTAATGTTCCAGAGATAATTACAGAAGGCCTGCCCAACGGGGGATTTATGAGCCGAGGCAGAGCCTAGCTGCTGGAGTAGGAGGGAAGGCACGAGGGGGAGGATGCTCACATCCACCCACTAAGCTGGGCACTGGAAGTTTCTGCCATCCGGAATGGGCCCACAGGAAAAAACAAATGTGTCTAAGAGATAAAGGGAGGTCAGTCCAGACCAAAGCCTGGGCCACAAAGCCAACTCCTCCATCATTCAGACAATCATTTTACCCTCCAGAAAACCCTTCTACCTTTGCACTGAATGTTCAGCTCATCTGTCATCTTTCCCACCTCTTTGCCCCCACCTGTCAATATTTTCTCCTATCTGACATTCCCTTCATTCATCCACCATCCTCCATTTACCTACCTCTGCCCACCCAACCATCAATCCATCGAAAACTCCATGATTTATCCCACATCTCACCCATCCACCAATTCCTATACCCACCTGCCAACCCCTCTTCCATTCACCCATCCTCCTTATCTACCAACCTTTCCACCTCTCTACCAATTCCTTCATCCTCTACAAAACCCTTTGGTCAATACCATTTCTTCTACCCATCTGCCAACCTCACAATTCAACACTTATATCTGCCAACCACTTCTCCATCTGTTATTCCTCTACCTACTCACCACTCCCCATTTATCTTCTAAACTACTCTATCCATCCACCAACTCTTCTACCCATCTGCTGTCTTTGTTCATTTGCCAACCCCTCCTTCAACTCCCCATCTACCATCCCCTCTATCCCTTCCCAAATCCTTCATCCATCCACCAAAATATCTAACCCCTCTGAACATTTACTACCCATCCCTATTGACCCATACATCAACTCTTCCATTCATGGGTCTGTCCTTCCTCCATCTATAAATACAACTCCTGTCCAATCCACCAATACCACCCCCATCCACTATCCTAACCACTATCCCATTAATCCAGCAGCCCTTCCATTAATATGTCAACCTCTTCCTACGATGTTTACCATTTCACCCACCAAATTCTCAACACTTCAACTACTTCTTAATGCACCCACTGACTTCACGAAGGCCCCAACCCAGCCCTCAGGGTGCTTCAGTGAAAAGAAACTGGATGTGTAAACCCTGCAGACCTTGGATATAATCTTACTTTGGAATCCACTGGCAAAGTAGCTCTGTCCAATGCTCTCTCTCTCTCTCTGCCTGGTCACAGCCTTGGGAGGGTCCTCAGGGCCATTAAGGAAACTGGACAAAGTAGAAAGAGGAGTGGGGGAAAGGTCCTCCCACCTCTGTTAAGGACGCTGGTAAAGTTAATTACAGTCATCTCTGTACCCTCCCGGCTAACTGGACAGTAGAGAGGAAGCCTCACCCCACTGACTGTGCCCTGGCCTGTCCTCCCTGCCCTGATGGGGCACATCCAGGCCACAGGCCCCTCTTCTGCCTGAGCCCTGGGGTTCTGAACCAACTCCAAAGCCATGTGGATGGCCCCCAGCACCACTGTGATCTACTCAGTCCTATATGGTCCCACCACTTTCTTAAATGCAAGCAAATCTCTTGATGGCTTATGGATGCAGGCCAAATAGATCACAGGTAACATGGAGAGGCAGAAATTACATCAAACCTAGATAGAGGCTATGGAAAGATGCCAACAAGTGGATATGGAATCAGTAAGACCTGTGTTTCCTTCTTTTACTTCCTAGCTCTGTGACCTTCTCAAGTCACTTAACCTCTCTGAGCCACAGTGGTCCTTACTTATAAAATTAGAGTCAAAAAATTTCTACCTACTGCATGGGGTTGTGATTAAAGATGTGCATGTATTGAGACAGGGCCTGACACAGTGATCCCCAGCAAAGCTAAGGCTGCCTTCCCCTCACGTGGACTGGCCCTGGAGGCTGAGGCCTGTATTTCTGGGGACAGAAGGGAAGGCAGGACATACTTTTACCCTCTACCCAGGCTGGCTGAACCACAAAGCTAAGCCTTCCCACTAGACCTCCCAGTTATCTGCATTTCCACTGAAAAACTCCATTTTCAGGGAATGTTAAGTGTCTGGAAATTTTTGCTAGGGGGTGACACTTAGTCAGAGCCAGAAACAAATTTCTTCTGCAAATCCCAACCCTCCCTTTTGGCATGTGCTGCCCTCCACTAAAAAAAAATAAAATAAAATACACGAACTGACAGGTCAGTGTGAGTTTGTGACTTGGGTTTCTAAAGTGGAGTTCAGCAAGAGATCAGTGTAATTGCTTTTGATATCTAGAAAAGCTAATTAAGGTAATAATACTTGGCACTTGTATAATAATAATAAAAATAATGACCCTTTATATGTAAGGAGCGTCTTTCATCCAAGGATCACAAAGCCTTTACAAACATTAATTAATCCTCACAACTCACCTGCGAGGTGGGTGTAATTAGCCCCATTTTACAGCTGGATGAATTGAGGCATGGATGGGTAAGCGATGTGGCAGAGATCACACGTTGTGTCTACTGCCAAGACAGAGATAGCTCCAAAGATTCTGGAAACCACACTCAGAACTTCACAACCTTTCTGGTAGAATCCTTCCGCCTGCCTTTGGGCTGTCTTGTTTATTAAGCACTTACTATGTGTCCTAACCACAGAGAAAAGCATAATGCTAGGACCGGCTGTGGCTGGCTGGTTTATTTCTTCCCCCATAAGCTGAGAGGATTTGGCTCCCAGTTGCCTCAAAGTTCCAGTGTCCAGGCCCACAGCTTATCATCCTGTTTCTGGCTTCCCTGGCAGGTGTTCTGGCCTTGAAGCCACTAACAAAGACCCAGCCAGGTTCGGCCAACATCTCTTAGTAGTTAGGTTGCCAGACTTAATAAAAATACAAGATGCCAATAAGTGGATAAAAAAATCTGTGGTATGTATATACTATAGAACATTACTCGCCATAAAATGAATGAAATCTTACCATTTGTAACAGTATGGATGGACATAGAGACAAAAACCATGTGGTTTCAATTATATGTAGAATCTAAAGACCAGGATAAATGAACAAACAGAATAAAAAAAAAGACTCATAGATACAGAGAACAGATTTATGATTGCCACAGTGGAGGGGAGTTGGGAGGCTGGTTAAAAAATATGAAGGGCCCAGTCGGTGTGGCTCATGGGTTGAGCTTCAACCCATGAACCAAGAGGTCACCGGTTTGATTCCTGGTCAGGACACATGCCCAGACTACAGACTCAATCCCCAATAGGGGGCATACAGAAGTCAGCCGATGGATATTTCTCTCATCAATGTTTCTATCTTCTATTCCTCTCCCTTCCTCTCTCTCTAAAATTAACTTTAAAAATATTTTTAAAATATATATGAAGAGATTAAGAAGTAAAAATTGGTAGTTACAAGATAGTCATGAGGATGTAAAGGATACCATAAGGAATATAGTCAATAATATTGTAATAACTATGGATGGTGCCACGTGAGTACTTGAAATATCAGGGAATCACTTTGTAAAGTATAAGATTGTCTAACCACTGTGCTGCACACCTGAAACTAATATAAATAATATTGAATGTCAATTGTATAATTGAAAAATTTTTTAAAAAGATGTCCATTTAGATTTGAATTTCAGAAAAACACCAAATCGAGTGTTAATATAAGTATGTCCCAGGCAGTATTGGGGGCATGCTTATACTATATGTAAAATTCAATTTTAACTGGGCATCCTGAATTTTGTCTGGCAACCCTGCTCATTAGCCACTCTGTGCAGGCACAGGTGATGTGCCCACATTCCTGACTCCTGTAAGCCTCAGTCTGGCCCTGAGAGGCAGGCACTATGTTTTCATCTTTGGCCCTAAAACTCGTCTAAAGAAGGGAAGTGGCCTGCTCAGGTTCCCACATTCCATATCTGCCTAGGCTTCCCTGGAGTCTCCCCTGACACACACACACACACACACACACACACACACACACACACACACACCACTCCCCAACCTCCAGTGATTCCCCAGTGCCCAGAAAACAAAATCAAAACCACTTATGAGATCCTTTCCAGGCCCCACAATCCAGCTCCCGAGACTGCTCTAGCTTCATGTCAGCCCCAGTGGCCCCTGTCACATGTGCATCTAGCTCCCACATTCCCTAGTGTGTGTGTATGTGGTTGTGTGCATGTGTATGTGTTCTCCAACTACACCAAACACCACCCATCACCAGCACATCTGTGTTATTTCTTGGCCCCATGTCTTGGCACATGCTATTCTCTCTGCCTGGAATTCAACAAACTTACCTTGCAAAATTGATAGAGTCATTCATTCATTTCACTACTAATATTTCTTAAACACTTTCCATGTGTCAAGCTTATAATCCCACCTTCTTGAAACCAATAGTCTAGTACAGAGGTCAGCAAACAGTTTCCATAAAGAGTCAGATGGTAAATATTTTAGGTGATGTAGGCCCTGGGTCTACGTCCCAACTATTCAACTCTTCCATTGTAGCATAAAAGCGGCCAGAGAAAATACAGAAATGACTAGGAATGGTTGTGTTCCAATAAAACTTTATTTACAAAAACAGACAATGGGCCGCATTTGGTCCACAAGCCATAGTTTGCCAACTCTTGCTCTAATCTTAGAAGTGGGCATTGAACAAATAACACAAATACCTGATAACTATGAATAACAAACTCGTAAATGCTGTGAAGGCAAAGATGCTACTCAGAGTTGGGAACCTCGGGCAGACCCCCGTCCCTATGTAGCCTTACATCACTGCTTCTTTCTCTCTGCTCCTACAGCCCCTAGGTTTAAAGAGACATCTGTGGTCCTCAAGGCAGGCTCCCTCTTTCAACACAGAGCACCACTGATGCTGCACATAATCCTGCCTGAGACCTCCCCCTTCCCGATAATACCCACACCTCCCCCCGCCCATCACTGGCACCAGATACAGTGGGCCGGGTCTGGCTGCAGAAGGAAAGTTCTGCTTACAACTCATCCCTAAAGATGATCTTCTTACCACTCCTTCCAACTGCCCATCTCTGATCATTAACCCGGCCTGAGCAAGCCTGGGAATTATATTTAAAAGAGAGTGCCTGCACTCATACATTTGAGTGGGAAGTATCACATTTATTGGCCAGGAGGAAACACACAACCATCTGCAGAGACCCCGGGGCCATATGAAGAGCCAATATTTTCGGCATCCAGGCTTTCATGTCCTCCCTCAGTTCTTCATCCTGCTGAGCCCCACGATGCTTTATCAGGACATGGATCTCACACACACACACACACACACACACACACACATGCATGCATACACGTGCATGCATACACACACACACATTGAAGTTTTGTCCTCTACGCATTCAGCACACAAGCTCACACACACCTTAGGCACATGTACTGGTATGTGTAAGAACATACATAGGCATACATAAATCCCTGCTTCATACATATGCCAAGAGTATTCACAGCCAGCAGATAAACTCAGGCCCAAACAGACACATTTAGAGACACACAAACCCTGAATTCTTGACTCACACCTACACTTGCACACACATACATATGCATGGGTGTACTTGCAAACAATACACATGTGTGCATGCACAAAAACTATGCACATGTGTATATACTTGCATGTGCACATGTATACTTGCACACACTGTACACATATGGGCATGCACACACACCCTATACTTGTATATACTGTGAAATCCAGCCCCACCATGTGTCTTGCAGGAGAAACTGGCCAGGAAAATCACATCTTTGGCATATCTGGGCTGCCAGCTCTGTCTGGGTTCCTGCTGCCAATCTCAGCTCTGAAGCAGCCACAGGAAGTTTCCGTTTCTCTGGCTGCCAAATTCCAGTCACCTCTGACCCCCAGAGAGACAGAAACTGCTCCAGCTTCCTGCGAGGCCCTGAGCACTGTGACCCACCACTGCAGCCACTGTAGTGCAAGGAGATAAAACGGGACTCGGCATCCTCGCTGCTGCGGTCCTGGCAGCTTCCTTGGCCTCCCCTGAGGGTCTGGGCCTGGCATGCTAGAGCCTCCAGGGAAGGACGTTGGGCAGAGCGTAATGTCCCCATTATCTGAAGGATGCTGACAACTTTCCTGCCCTGCTTCCCAACACATCTCTCAGCCTTGAGGAACTCACCACCCCCAGCAGCATGATGCCTCCATGCAGCCAACGCCCACTGCCACTTCAACTCCCAGTGAGTGAGAGGTCGGGTTCCAGCCTCTGTGCCTTCCTGGTGGGAAGCCAGTGGCTCCAATGCCGATGACTGAAGTAGTGATTAGGAAGCTGGAGCAGTTGGTGAACCAACTCCAAGCCTCTCCATTGAACTGGTCAGAAGGATTTGGACCCCTGCAGTGTCCTCACATCAATCATTCATTCATGCATGCATTCATCCATCCAAGACACATGTACTGTGGCTACGCTTGGTACTGAGGATTCCATGGTGAGTAGCTGAGAGTCACCGATCCCACTGTGGGCTGAAAACCTGGGTGCCAAGGGCACACACTCTCATGGCTCACTGCGGTCAAGAAGGCTTCACAGAAGAAGTGAAATGGGACTTGAATTTAGAAAGCCAGAGAGGAATATGTGTGGAAGAGCAAGCTAGACAAGCCAACAACTGCAAAGGGCCAAAGAGGCTGGGCCTGGTGCATAAAGGGTGCTCTAGAAATGTCTGTTGAATGAATGAATGAATGAATGAATGAATGAAGAGTCACTTGAGGCTTTCAAGTAGGCAAATGACGTTGACTCATATTGATCAGTAATACTTACAACTGTTGCTGGGACTCCACCTCTCACTGAGGGCTTCTCTGCCACAGGTGGATGGCTCATCTCCCAGAGGTTCCCTTGCCCTATGGACTCCCTGTGTCTCATGACCACCACACACCTACATATAGACACAAATACACCACATAGATAACTGCTGTCCACAGATGCACCTGTGCACACAGGTTCTTGTGCCCATGTGAGAACCACAGCTGAGCCACCACATGCAGCCCATGTCCCCATGTCTAAAAGTGAGAACAGTGGCCAACACTTTTATCACACTTTCCCATGGGCCAGGCAGTCAGGCACTGTTCTATCTCCTCTGCATTAATTTCCTCAGTTAATTCAGCCCCTAAGGTAGGAACTGTTCTGATCCCCATTTTTATAGATAAAGAACCGAATGCACAGAGAGCGAGTCATCTGTCCCAAGTGATAGGGTTAGTAAGTAGCAGGACTAGGATTTGAGCCAAGCCATCTGATCCCAGGGTCCATGCTCTTTATCACCAAAGCAAAGCGTCCCAACCTCCCGCCCCTGCCTCCCTGCCTCCCCTGACCTTCCACACTCCACCCAGCCACCCACATTGTAGTCCAGCCATACTCAACCCCCTGGGGTCCCCCAAACACACAATTCCCTGCCACACTCACCTTGTTGGCACATTCCCTACCGTCTTTCTCTGTGGTACATACCTCCTTCTGAGATCTGCTTGTTATGTTTTGTTTTGACCAAATATTTGTTAAGCACAGATTACGGTCCAGACTTTGTGCTAAACATTCTACATGCCTCAGTGGAGGCCAAGGAAGCCACCAGGACTCTCTTATTCAGTTCTCTATGCAACCTTATGAAGGTTCTGTTATTATTAGCCCCACTTCACAGAAGGGTAAAATGAGGCACTGAGAGGTTAGGGCACTTGCCCAAGGTCACAGAGTGCCAGAGCTTAGAATAGACTCAAGCCATCTCAATTCATGAATCTTAATCTCATCTTGGATTTCATCCTGCTCAGTTTTGGCTTCTGTAACTGAGAGGAAATTCTAAGGAGGAGGAAAAGGTAGGAAGAAGGAGGAGGAAGGGGAAGAGGAGCGGCAGAAAAATCAAAATGCAAGACTATTGGCCATTATGAATCCTGAATGTGGGCAGAACAGGTAGAAGGTCCTTGCAAATATTTTACTCATCTTGTATTATGAATAGCATGGAAATATTTGGAAATATGGAAAAGTTGAAAGAATTGTGCCAGGACCACCCATAAACCCACCCCCTAAACTTAACAATTAGCATATTACTATACTTGCTTCATTGCCCATCTACCCATTTTGTTGGCCAGCAATCCACTTAAAATGGCAAACACTTGGCAGTTTTCAAATCTGAACAGGTAGTTGAGGCTGCGTTCCCTCGGGAAACCCACTGAAGGCGACCTAGGGTATGGGGGTTTTGCCGGAGCCAAAGAGTCCATGCGTGGTTCACATGTACACACCAAGCATGCATGTGGGCAGGAGTGCGTACACACGTACACACAAACATGCAAGGAAGCAAGGACATGAAGACTGAGGGAAGCCTTGGAATTTGGAAGAGAGCCAGGAGCACCCTCCGTTGGTCAGTCGGTAAGTTCCTGTCCACCCACCATCCCAACAGGGGACAGCCAGGCCCTCTGGGCCCATCAGGCTACCAGGAGCCCTGGGCTCAAAATCAGCCTGGGGGGCGGGGTGTTTCCCTAATTGTCCCACTTGTCGCTCACCCAGCAGAGGAAACAGTGCTGGCTTCAGCCACCAAATGACAGGAAACACCATGGAGGGCTACTCGGCCAGTAATTACTACTTTGAGAAAGGAGAAAAAAATGCTAAGGGGGAAATGGTTCCAACTCAAATAATCTCACTGGGGGGATGGGAGGCTGTTTCAAGGAAAAGACATTTTGAAAAGCCTTCAATCAATCTGACAAGCAATTATCTGCTTAGCTGCTAGTACAAATCTCCCCTCCTCCCCCCCAGGACCAGTGGGTGTCCCTCCCAGAAAAACAACAGCCCCACACTGACTCTAAGCACCCCCTCCCCAGCCCCCATTCCATCCCGAGCAGACAGCATGGTGAACAAGAGATTGAGAGCCTGCCTGGGAACCCTCAAGCTCAGGGGGCACCAGTGGCTATGCTGGAGTGGCTGCCTAATTCTTTCCTCCACCATTCAAATGTACATGCACATGCGCGCACACACACACACACACACACACACACACACACGCACATGCACACGCCCTCTACCCAGTGTGACTACATGCCCTGCCCCACATTTTGTAGACTGAGCCTGTTTCAAACAATCACTGCTTGCCCAGGGAACATAAGCATGCTCACATTTCATTAAGTCATTTAACAATTATGCTCCTGAAAACAAAATTCACCAGGACATCTGCTGAGAAGTATGTGAGACACCCAGGGCCTTCTGAATGCAGCTGATGAAGAAAGTCATCATCTCCTGCTTGTGGCTCCTAACTCAGCTGGGGGAAGCAGCACAGAGGTACTGGCTGTGGCAGGCAAGTGTGAAAAGCAGGCCCTGGGCCCCCCTCAAGAGCCCTGGGAAGTCTCCTCTGCCTGCCCCAGCCCCAGCTCTTCTCCTCTGCAGCCCCCTACCCTGGGCTCTGGCCCTCACTCTTGCCCAGAGAATCCTGGAAATGCTCTCTGGTGCCGGCCAGGTGGGACAGAGAGCAATCGGGCTGGCTACTGTCCTCCCAGGGAATTCTGAGCCTCCAGTATCACAGAGTGGGGGCCTGACAGGCTATCCCATCCCACAGCCATAGGCATTCCCCACTCAGTGCCCCCCTCCCCCCCGTGGTGGGCCTTGTGCAATAGCACATGTATACAGGCTCTCTATAAACCTCCCCAATCAGCCGTGAGGTACGAATATACTACAGGGAAGGACACAGAGCTCCAACAGGGGCAGTGCCTTTCCCAGAGTCACACGGTAACGAACAGAAGGGTTGGAATTTAAGCCCAAGTCTTGCTCACTCTAGCATCCATGCTGTTAATCACTTTGAGATATCAACAGTTACACGAGATACTCATTTACCCAGAACGAATGTTCAATGCATGTCAGCTTGTCTCAATCTGTCATCCCAAAGAAGGCGCACCAGCAAAGCTCAGGGCCCTGATGGGGAAGCCAGACAAGATGTATGTGAACATCGGTGCCCTTTGCTTTGCACTTGCACCTTGAGTACAATCAAGAACAAATTCCTCTGTCCAGTCAGGTGGGCCCTGCACAGAGTTTAGAACAGAATGACTCATTCCAGCTCCAACGTCGTGGGCCAGAGTCTGCTGGCCAGACACTCGGGCTCTGCCCAGAGCTGAGCAGGGAGGCAGATGCTGACCCTGGCAGGCTCTGTCTGCGTTTGCAGCCCCAGGAGGTGGAACCCCTCCCTCCAGTGTCTGCTCCTTGGAAAGGAATTGAGTCCATCCCACCCAGACACGTGGGCCCTTGCTCCACCCACCACACTCAAGATAGCTGCTCCCTACACTTGCTCTGGAACTCACACAGGACACATTATCTTCCAAGGCCATCAGCCGGGAGAGGAATGCCTGTCCACGAAGCGAAATGATCCTGCTCGCCTGGCACAGGAGGGAGGCGGCTGTTCGCCGTCCCGGGATGTTTCAGTTTGCCTTTGGAGTTTGGCAAGACATATCTGATGCACTGGCAGCAGGCATGCTCCTCACTGTCCCCACAGGGACACACCCTCTAGTTTTATGATCAGAACAACTCAAGTACAAGACCTGCCCCACGTTACACCCAGCCCAGTGTACGGCGAAGCAGAAACTCCACACCTGCTCCAGAACTGGGGCAGACATCCATTCATCTGTCCCTCCATCTATCCCTCCATTTCATCAGCACGTACTGGCGCCTACTTGTGCCAGCCCTGGGCTAGGCACCAGAGATGCAGGGACAAGTAAAACCTTGCTCCTTCCCTTCAGAGCCCAAGGTGGAGACAGGGAAGACAATGCCATTAGAAGGTGCAGCCCAGCAGAGTGGGACCTTTGGCAACACAGAGAACTGGGTTCAGAGTCCAGCTCTGTCCTTTCCTAGCAAAGTGACCTTAGCACGTGATTGTCTTCAGTAAGCCTCAGCCTCCTCCCAGAGGAGTGGGGGTGATGTTGTTGGGGCGACTGCGTGGAGAGCTGCTTGCAAAGTGCCAGGCACTGTGCCTGGCACATTGCAACTTTCCCGGTGTGTCAGCAGTGTCATTCATTATTGCCTCCTGTGAAACGGGTATAACAACACCCAGCCTTTACAATGTGGTCAATACCAAATAAGAGAGCATGTGGGGGGATTGGTCTGTAGATGGTGGATTGTTTCTTTTATCACTCACTCATGCAACAAATGTTCCTTGAGCATCGGCCGTATGCCCAGGCGAGTGTTGGGGAGGGAGAGGGAGGCATGAGTGTCTTGCAGATTCCACAGTAGCAGCAGCATGAAAGGAGGGTCAACCTCTGATCAGACAGTCCTGGGTTTGGAGAGAGAAGAACAGCAATAAAAGTTTCTACACAGCAAGGCGAGGGTGGGGGGTCATTAGTGAACTGGAGAGGTCAACGCAGGCCTCCAGAGGAAAGGGAAGCTACAAGGATGAATGGGCATCCAGAATTCTGAAGTCTGAGTGAGAAGCATCTTCTCTAGCGAGAGAATCAGTGTGCCTTGGGTGACACAGAGGGATGACCCAGACAGGTCTGTTCAGTATAGGAACTTGTGGCCAAATTCTCAGAAGCCTGGAGGCAACAACAAGACTCAGGTCAACCTTTGAATCAGAAGGAGAAAAAGGCCATCTAAGGAAAGCCTCGTGGACATAGGAGATAGACCTGAGCAGACTAAAGGGCCGTGAGGACGCCAGCCTCGGGGCCAGGACGTGCTGCCTGGGTTCCCTGAAGTCCCTCAGTCCATAGTGACATCTTCTGCAAGTGGAGCCAAGATTGCAACCACAGTCTGGTTGTCCAGGGCTCTCTGTGAGTCAGACCCACCAAGGGGTCTCAGTCTGGGCTGGGTGATGGGCCCCGGGCAGCATGGCTATGGCCCCGCCTCCAGTGCTCCCTGTCTGCATCTGTTCATGGACCCCATGCAAACTCCTCTACCTGTGAAATTCTTCCAAATCATTCCTTGTCTGCTCCCTTTAGAAATCAGACTCTGTCCACCCACCCCAAACAGCACCTCTTCCCCACCAGGCAAGCATCACATCACCTCCCCACATCCCCAAAGCACTTACCGCTGTCACTGGGACCCAATACAAGTGGGGAAGCCCATGGCGGACATCCACCCCTAGGAAGCCACATCAGCAACATCATTCATCGGGGCAGGTTTGTGCCTCTGTTATTTGCTGTAATCATTTGTTTACTTCAACTCTGGTGAAGCCCCAGGTTATTACAATGACTACTGTCCGGCACAGCTGAGACACTTGCCTTCCACGAGCACAGAGGAATGGCATTCTTGTATGTGGTAGCAAAAGACTCACCTTTTTCAATACCACCAAAATATCAGATCATGTTCAGAAAGGAAAACATACATCCATTAATCATATAATGCATGTCTTTGAATCCAAAAAAAAAAAAAAACTAAAATAAAAGGGAATAACACTTTATATCAAAGCCAACCAAATTATAAACAGTAATACCTAATGCTGATGAGGTTGCCCTGAAATCGCTAAACAGGACAACTTTGCTGGAGGCAAAGTAAATTAGAACAGCCTTGATGGAAAGTAAATTGGAAAATATGTATCACAAGCCACAAAAATGTTCCTACCCTGAGACCCACGGATTCCACTTCTGGGAATTTGTCCTAAGGAAATGAGACAAATAAAGAGAAACACACTCTGTGGAAACAGAAAAGTTTTTGTTAAAGCATTATTTAGAATAAGGAAAACTTGGAAGTAAAACTCAACAGTACCCAGCATCACTTTGATGAAATAATGGGTAGCCATTAATAGGATAATCTCTAAGACGGTGCGGCAGGCAAAGGGACTTTCAGACTGTAACAGGAAGTGGGAAAGCAGCGTGCACATTTCAAGTTTATTACCAAGTCCAGTATACCCGACACTGTGGATGAAGATAAAATCACAGCCCTGGCAATGCTAGCCTGATAGCCTTCTGGGAAGAGTTTTCCCCTCGTTTTCTAAATTTTCAGTTGGGTTGTATATTGGTTTTATAGTTTCTTTTAACTGGAGCTAACAAATGGTCATGTTTCACAAAAGAACCACAAACAGCCCTTAATTAGACAGTGCTGTTTTCACAAGACCCTCGGTCTGTCTGGGCCTTATTTCCACCTTCCTTCAGATCATCTGCTCCATAAATGTCGTGTGGGAGGCAGACAGACCTGGGAAGGCTTGCTAGTCTTTGACTCGAGTGCAGGAAAGAAGAATGACTTTGTCCCAAATACTGACTAATGGTGGTTGAGCACTTACTACCCATCCACAACAATCCCACAAGGCCAATAGTATCACCCCCATCTTACAGATGGGACAACTGAGGCTCAGATGGGATGGAGATCTGACCCAGAACAGCACAAGTGGTAAGAAGTGGAGGCAGGCATTCAAATCCAGGTCCTTCTGCTCCACAGTCTCTGTTTCATTGTTGTCATGTTTCTCCATCCATGTGAGTTTTCTCAAATGGCTATATTTTAAAAGGAGCTGATTCATTAAAAGAAGTTGGAAGTTGTGGCTTGAAGGGAACTCAAGGCAGCCCATTCAGTCTGCCCGGGAGGCCTCAGAAGGGAATGTAGGACTCAGGGGTTGGCTGGCTCTGCTTGAAAGATGAGCAGCACAGCCACTGGCTGCAAAACGCATTGGGTCCAAGCATCTACTCTCCAAAGAATGTGCCTCCACCACCACAGAGACAGGCCCCAAAGAAGAAAAAAGGGCTGGCAGGCCCCCGATTGGCTCCTGGTGATGTCATGCCCCACCCAGAATGCCCGTAAACGCTGCCTGCTTCAGGGCAACTTTATGGGGCACCTGGTGTGCACCCTCCCTCTTTGGCAGCCAGGCTGGCATGACGGCTCCTGTCGGCCAGCAGCACCCCACCCGCCCCCTGCATACCCAGCCTCCCAGCTCTGGGCCTCTGGCAGACTGTAATTACCTGCAGTGCACCTCGGCTTTATGGGCTCCTGGAGCTGGGGACCAGGCAGGAAGAGGAAGTTCCTTGAAAGGGACAGGGGAATCTTCTTCCCAGCAGGGCTTCTCTCCTCCGAAGCCCTCTAAGGGGCTTGGAGAGCAGCCCCAGGCAGTGGCAGTGCCCAGCCTCTGCAGACCCGCAGCACCAGCCCAGCTCCTGGCCCCCCAACCGGCCCCATCAGCATGCACCACCCCCAACAACCCTTCACCTGCTGTCCATGGCTCTTAAAACAAAGTACAAATTGCTCCCTGTGGCCTCCAAGTCTCTGAGTCATCCAGGGTCTGCCTCGCCTCCCAAAACTCCCCTGCCCCACTCCACGGGCATTCCCTTCACTTGCCTCTGAGCCTCCTCACATGCCAGTCCCTCTGTCTAGGACACTTAACCATCCCTCTCTCTCTGCTCACACCTGCCCCCCCCCCCTCTTAGCTGGCTACCTCCCAATCACCCCTGAGTCTCAATTTAAATTTCTCTTTATTCAGGGATCTTTTCTGGACATCTGTTCCATTGGGCAAGGTGTCCCTCTTCTGGGCTCACAGAGTCCCCCAGGTTTGTTACATTTCTTAGTTACCCGGGTCCCCCCCCCCCCCCCAGTAGCAGAAGCCACAACAAAGTTTCAGGTGCAGATAGTTTATTTAGGAGGTGATGCCAGCATGCACTGGCAGAGAAATAGTGAGACAGAGAAAAGAAGGCAGCCAATGGAGGTTGTGTGTGTTTCAGGCAAGTTCCCACTGTGGCCAACTGGGGGTTAATTTGGCTGGAGCCTTGGGCTTCAGTATAGAACCCACACCCAGCTGAGTCATCTCAGCCTGGGGGAAGGAGCCCAGGTATCAATCACCAGCCCCAGCAGTCACCGTCTGGGGGTTCTTCCTGATGAGCATCAGTTATCTAGCCTGCCAGTGAGCACCGAGCACCCACCGGGACCACTGCTCTGCCACCCTCACTACACTCGCCTCTTTCTTGCTCTCTCATCCACAAGCTTCATGCAGGCAGGCATCATGTTTTGTCCATGGCTGTATTCCCAGGGCCCAGCACAGTACTTGGCACATACGCACATTTGGCGAATCCAAATTGTGTTCTACATAGGGTGGGTCCTCCAGCCCACCAATGATTCGGAGGTCCTATCACAGCGGCCTCAGTTTCCCAGCTGGGACCCCTAAAGGTCCAGGAGGTAAAACCACAAGAGAAACCTAGAACACCTTTCATTATTCTAAACATTGGCCAGACTCCAAGGGTACATCTTGCCCCTATCAGTTCCTTAAGCGAGGACAACAGCGAGCAGAGCCAGAGGCCTCAGTTCAAGTCTCAGCTCTACCAATTACTATGTGGCCTTGAAAAGTTGCTTAACCTCTCCATGCTTCAGTTTCTTCAACTATTGAAACTCAGAATAAAATGAGAATCTGGGGGTGATTCCAGAGATCTCTGAGTGTGGCACATGGCGGGTACAGAAGAAATGTTTGCAAAAACTAAATCTGAAAAAACAGTATGTTCCTCTCCGCCCTGAAGCCCAAGAATTTGATAGAAAAATGCAGGGACTAAAAAAGTCCCAAGCCTTGCTTCTCCTACTAGCCCCCCAGACCCTGGGACACATAGGAAAACTGAAGCCTATAGACAAGAAGGGATAGCCACTGTATCGTGCCTTGAGGCTGGGGTTGAGATGAGAACCCAGGAGCCACTTCTCTATCTGTCCCTCCACCCCTGTGGAATGGGGGTAGAAGTCCAGAGTGACCAGCTGACCGTGTCCAGACCTAAGACCAAACGCTGCTCACATGCACTGCTGTTTGCTCAAGGGTCGGGTCAATGACCGTCTGGTCACATGTTGGGCACTGGAATGTGAATGGCTGAACAGAGGCACAGGAGTGGGGGTGGTTTGGGGGTGACTCTACAATCTGCCTTGCATCACTGTCCCCAGAGATTCTGAGAAATTGGGTGAAAGTGTACCAAGGCTTGGGCCTTGGCCACCTGGGGTCAGAGATTGGGAACGCCCTACTCCAGGGCCACCCTGCACCCTCCCAGGACCTGGGAATCCTGGTTGTCTGGCACCCTTCCTCGTCCCCAGCACTGGTCCACTCAGAAGTGGAGGGCAGTTCTGGGCCTTGATGAGCCTGTGAGGTCAAGCCAGGCCAGATCTGACTCTCTGTGTGTGTGTGTGTGTGTGTGTGTGTGTGTGTGTGTGTGCGCGCGCGCGCGCGCCACAGAGACTGGCACAATGAGCAGCACAGACACCCTCAATACTAGTCAACATTCACTGTCACCTCCTCTATGCCCAAGGGAAGAGAAAGGAAATGGGAACCTCCCCTGCCAACGAGGAGCTCAGAGTCCAGGGAGGGAGCAGGGGCCTGGGCAAAATCTAGAAGTGTCTGCCATGCATGGAATGCCTTGCTATGCCCTCTAATTTCATCTGCCCACCAACTTCCTGAGGAAGGGGGGGAGGGTTTTACCCATGTTACAGCTGAGGAAAATGAGACTTGGGAAGCTAATGAGCCGCCTGCGGGAAGTCCCATGGGAAGCAGACACCAATCTGCCCTTGCTCACCATTGATTTCCCAGTGATTGGCATATGAGAGGCAGTAAATCTTTGGGGGTTTTCTTTATTTTTTTGTTTTTCGATTAATATATTTTTATTGATTTCAGAGAGGAAGGGAGAGGGAGAGATAGAAACACCAATGATGAGAGAGAATCACTGATTGGCTGCATCCTGCATGCTCCCTACAGGGGATTGAGCCCACAACCCGGGCATGTGCCCTGACCAGGAATCGAACCCATGGCCTCTTGGTTCACAGGTCGATGCTCAACCACTGAGCCATGCCAGCTGGGCACCAGTAAATCTTTGTTGAATGAATGAGTGAGTGAAAGAATGAAATTCAGAGGCAAGATTCGAACCCAGGTCTGACTGCCACAAATGCCAGATGCTCCTTGATTTGCAGACATGTAAAACGCTCCAAGAGAAGTCAATGCAAAGCAGTGTGAAGCCAAGACTGCAAATTCAGACACTGCCAGGGCAAGAGGAGTGCACCAAGAGCAAGAACTTTTGATTGAGGTTTTGAAGTGTGGGTAGGAGTTTTCTAAACTGACCGTTCATTCCCCAAATATTTAATAAGTATCCGTTGTGTGCCTGGCACCATTCCAGGAGCTGGGATCCACTGATGCAGGACATAAGATTTCTGCCCTATGGGACTTAGATTCAGGAGGACCAGAGGATGAGGACAGCTCATGCAGAGGGAACACCACAAGTAAGGAGCAAAGAGGTGTGTCTTGAATGCAGCATATGGGGTGCATTTGGGTGGGATGGGTGTGAAGGGTTGTTGGGCAGGCAAAACTGGAGAAATGAGACAAGAGCCAGAGGGGTGAGTGCCTGAGAGCAGATTGGGATGGGCAAATGTTGTTTTCTTAACTCATTGACCTAGTGTCTTTGACTGCATCAGTGTTATTTTTTATACTTGGCTTATGTGGTTTTCTCCTCACTTGGGCCATGGATACCACCACGAAAAATCTGGAACTCCAGAAGTTTTCAGTGCTATTTAAGAGAAAAGAAATGATTTTTGCTCATTATTCATCTTTTCACATTTTACATTGATTTCTGTATTGAAAAAATGTTTATTTCCACATTTGAAGCTGGAATCTTCACATCAGGTACCCAGACTTCAGCACGGGTGTTAAGTTGCTTATAAAATATCTGACATGTTTTAATTTCTTTAAATCAATCAATCAATCACCCGTGATGTCTTTGGCAGGAAAAAGATAGAAAACAGGCTTTTATTTTATTAGGAAGCGGAGGTTGTCAGCATTTCAAATGGGAGGTTGTCTGACCCACGTTTCTGCAGATTGTGGGGGAAAACTTAAAGCAGAAGACGCCAGGGCTGAACTTGGATGTGGCTCTGCAGAGGAGGCAGGCAGGGGGTCTGTTTTCAAATGGGACCCACTGGGGCCTGAGGATGTAGGTGGAACAAAGGTGGGACAGCTCCCTCTGCAGTGAGCAAAAAGTGAGGAGATGGCAGCTGACCTCCCCCAGGTCCAGGTGGGGCTGCCCGGCAGATCAGGAAGAGAATTCCAAGGATGTGGTGGCAAGTAAGGAAGTGCAGGTGAAGGAAGGAAAGGGGCTTAGGCAGGAACCAAAAGGGTCTCTAAGGCAGGAAAGGGGAGTGGAGTGATGGGGATACAGACTTGGACCAGGTAGGGACCAGGGTCTACAGAGGCTGAGAAGCAGGCAGGGGCCCAGCACAGAGCTGAGCCACAGTCACTGCTCAGCAAATATCTATTAAGTTAATGGTCTTGAATACCAGGCTGATTGCCTTTATTGTTTTAATAGCTTTGATAGGTTGGATGTCTTTATGCGCTCAGAGGTAATTTTGCTAAAAGCCTTTCATTCCTTTATTATTACCTCATTTTACAGAGGAGGAAACTGAGGTTCAGAGTGGCTAAGCAGCTCAGCCAGGGTCACAAAGCTGGCAAGTGCTAGAATCAGGGCTTGACCCCCGTTCCATGTGAGTTCAGCACCAAAGCTCTATCTCCTGGGACTTTGTCCTGCAGGAGAAGGAAGTGCAAAGACCAGGTTGCATCATGGTGTTCATGGGACCTAGGAAATTTTGCTTTAATGGACTCCTTTTTCCATTAAAATAAAAAAAACTTAAAATTGTTATATATGACTTGGTATAAAGAAAAATATACCCCAGGCTGGATTATATTCACTTTTTTTCTTCTGACTTTAAAAACATTAAAACACTTCCATGGGCCCCTGAAATATCATGTGTTGTAGGCAGGTGCCAGATGCAGGAGCTGGAGAAGGGGAGGGGGAGGGGGGAAGCGGGGAGGCGGGGAGGGCGGGGTGGGGGGCCTGGTCGGAGATGCCTCAGGGTGTTGCATGGATCTCTATCCTTAAAAAAAGCCATTAATCCCCTTTCAAACTAAGCAAAGCTGCTCTTTGAGGCATAGTCCTTGGAGCCTCTCAGTGTGTCAAGGGGCAGTCCCATGGACATGCCGACTGCTCCAGAACATCATGCCCCAGGCCGTGACACTCTCCTCTGAGACCTTTTCTCCTCCTCAGCTGGACAGTCAGACAAAAGGCTCAGTAATCGGGGCCTCAGTCTAAGCCAGTAGTTCTCAACCTTTTTAATGCCACGACCCTTAAATACAGTTCCTCATGTTGTGGTGACCCCCAACCATAATATTATTTTCGTTGCTACTTCATAATGTAATTTTGCTACTGCTAATGAATCGTAATGTAAATATCTGTGTTTGCCGAGAAGGGTCGCGGCATTAAAAAGGTTGAGAACCACTGGTTTAGGCCAATTCTATGCACACAGAGAAGCAGCAAGAAGATCCAGCTGCCAGGAGCCCCAGCCCTGCCCTTCCCCCAGCCCTGCAGGTGGAGAGATGCGCAGGCTGCCCTCTGCCCTCTGCCCTGGGCTTCCTGGAGCTGTCTCCCTGGGAGGAGCTGGGGCCCCATCGGTGACCTTTGGCATCTCTGATCTCTGTCTTCCCTTCCTCCCCCGACTTCCAATCACTCAGGAGCTCATGGGCAAGGACAGTGGATACTGGGGTGGGGACTGCCCCAGCCCAGTCTCCCACAGCTGCCTTGCTCACACTCACCCCAGGCTGTGGGAGACCCCACCTCAGCTTCCCACAGCCTCCAGAACTTCTCTTCTGGAAATCAAAACCACCCTTCCTGAGGCTCCCTGACAATCCCCCACACCAGCCCGGGTTGTCAGCTTTGTAAAAGAAAACACAAATGATTTTCAACTTAATATGCCAGGCTCTGTGCGAAACACTATCCTCACCCAATGCCTGTAGCAACTCCACAAAGTAGGCACTGTCCTCTGGGTACTCTCTCTGCTGGACCCACCATCACTACCACCTAAACCCTATCGTTAATCTTTTTTTTAAGTTTATTTTTTTTTTCCAGAGGGAGGGAGAGAGAGATAGAAATATCAGTGATGAGAGAGAATCAATTGGCTGCTTCTTGCATACCCCACACTGGGGATGGAGT